>CM068726.1:17076810-17676810 GCA_035079005.1 Fraxinus americana
TAAATTTTTTAATATTTACAGTAACACTACATAAATACAACTAATGACATTTCATTCGTAACTTTTACAAATTAACGTAGCCCAATTCAAAAACATATAAATAACTAACCGTCCAATAAGATTAATTCAATGCGTACAAATACCAAAAAGTAGATATTAATATTACAGCAACACTACATAAAGTATATTCATTTGCTTCAAATTAAAATGGGTTAATGGGTTTTAAAAATGATTTGGGTTTTAAAATTAAAATTATGAAATAATCTGATTTATTTAATTAATTTGCTAATTTGTTTAGAAAAAAGTAAAATAATTTAATTAATTTAATATAAAAAATAAAAAAATTATTTAATTTCGGTTCTTATTCGGTTCTTCGTTTCTTGGTCTAAACTCGAGACCCGACCCAAACCCATCGGTTCTCAATTCGGATACCCGTTCGAGTATTTAATTTATGAAGAACCGCTCGATTCAATTTGGTTCGGTCCGGTTCAGGACTTTTGGACACCCCTATTCAAACCTATTTGCAAAATTGTACATGATTGTTCCTACTACCGGTAATCACTTAACAATATTTACTTAATTCAAAATAACAATAATCAATTATAACCGCACACAAATTCAACAATTAAATTACAAAATCTTAAATTTTGACATTTAGGATTAAAATTCACGTCCAAAAAATCGAAAAACTCAAAGTATGAATTTCAACCCTAAAAATTATTTATTGAATCTCAATGGTTTAATGTAGAGTTGGCTTTGATACCATTTGCTGAAATTTTATGAAACTTAAATTTTTATAAAATTAGAAAACCTAATTGCTTAATTGCCAAAATCATCCATGTGAAATCATCAAAAAAATTAATAATGCAGAACATACATTAATTCTTTGGGAATAAATTCTTGTTACTGAATTTTGATTCCGGATCTTGAATTTTGATTATTGGCTCTTTTAGTTCTCGAGTTCTTGATCTTGATTTTTCTTTTTTGCTCTGTAATCCTGATTATCTTATTCTACAATTTAATTGCTCATATCCTTTTACTTGATTCTTTATTTGTTCAATTCTTGTTCTTGATCGTGAGTTTTGGATCTTCCTTTTCAATATTATTTCTCTTATATTCTTGTGTTGAAGAGATGACACAAAAAATGAGAATCACTTATGAATTGAGAACCATAACTCTATTTATAATTTCCATCTGTATTTGGTCTATCGTCAAATACAAACCTAATGGATTCGATCTATACATATAATACGGCCCACACTTTATTTAGATGCCATAAGCCCAACAATTTAATTGTTTATTAGATCACTTTAATTAGGCTCAATTTTAAGATAGCCCCATACACAATTAATTATAGATGTAGGCCTACATGACAAATTAATAAACCCAACACGCAGTAGAACCCTTCATATCTTAAATATTCAAGCCCTGATTGAGAAATGCTTTCCTCAAGGTTATTCTTCCAAGTGGACCAATCCAAAGTACCACCCCATGGCTTCATTATAGTATGCTTAAAGGCTTAATAATGCTCTGATTCCCAGCCATTATAACTTTCTTCTAGTGATTCCATTCTGGGATTTTTTTCCTCTTTCAAAAAGAAACCCGATCCTTTGATCGGATCTATCAACAGCGGCATTCTCCCTTGGCTCTATCTTTAATTGAATTATGGGACTCTCTCTCAGAGCTACAGAACTAATAAATTTATTAGAAAGTAGAATTAGAAACTTTTACATGAATTCTCAAGTAGATGAGATTGATTGAGTGGTCTCGGTTGGAGATGGTATTGCATGTGTTTATGGACTGAATGTGATTCAGGCTGAGGAAATGGTTGAATTTTCAAGTGGTGTGAAAGGAATAGCCTTAAACCTGCACCTCTAACACGATTTATATTCTTCCCAGCTCCCAACCTGCCCTTCGCCAGTTGGAAATGGAGGCAAGAGGTCGCCCAAACCCGTGTTTTTTGCTTGAAAAGGACCACTACTAAGGGAGGGTGGAAGGGAGAGGCATACAAATGAGAAAGTAGGTGTCACACAAACTAGTTTTTTCATTACGTCAATTTAAAGTGGTCCAACTATTGAGGTAAGGGACAAATGATCCACTTAATGATAATCATTCGATAGAGAATCCCACCCAGCCTAGCTATCGTAATGCATCCCGATGCCAAAGCTTTCTGAATGTACTGACATGAGGAATACTAGGATCAACTGATCTTCTACTACACTGAACCTCTTGACTCACCTAGGATATACCCTTGCCTTAGAAAACCAAGCTAACTCTAGAGCTCCTTCTTGCTCTTACAACGACTCTATGACATTATGTTTACTGTTGTAATTCTCTTTTTCAGTTGGGAGAGATGGCTGAGTGGACTAAATCATCGGATTGCTAATCTGTTAAACGTCGAATTCCTCTCTTTCCAGTTCCATTGATAACTTGATATATCCATTTATTCGTTAAAATATAACGTTAAAATTGTCTATGAAATCCTTATATCAAGTGGTGCCAATCGGATTGATGCAGGGCCCCTAACTCCGACAGAATGAAAGGCTTAGTGGAAGTTGAATGTTCAAGAAAGATGACGTTTCTTACTGTGGGCTTAATTGGGCCTATGTGGTTCTCTTAACACATATGGGCCAGTTTCTATTTTGACCATTGGATTGAGATCAATGGCTGGGATGTGATCTTGCTTGAGATATTTTCTTGGCTTGACTTTTGGCACTCCTTCACGTGGGTTTGGCTTCCTATATACTCTTCCCTATTCTTTGAAAAGCCTAACTCTGCTCTCTGGTCCGTCCTCTCTCCTTTTGTGTTTTTCATCTTTCCTCTATTGCCTTGTACCAAAATCGACCTAGTAGACCATTTGATTGAAGAAACCTTGGTATTTTTCTTTGGCCTGAAATAGTGGCAAAGGGTATTGGTTTCTCGGTTGGCTTTAGGTCTGATTGTTGGTAGGAATCTTGGCTATTTTGGGAGATCTATTGATCAATGATCCAAGCCAAGTAAGGGGATGTTCTAGTCGGATCTCTAGCTCTCTCTGGAAGGTGATTTGCAAGGCGTGGAAGGTTGTTCTTGAGCCTAGTTTTCAGCCGAAAACAGGAAGGAGAACTGGGAATCCATGGTGTGCTTCGGCCGGACAAAGGGGAGTAAAGTTTTGTCCAGTTTATATGGTTTATGTTCTCTGTTTCAGTTCTGTTGCCTATATATATATATATATATATATATATATATATATATATATATATATATATATATATATATATATATATATTTCTCTGTATATGCTGTGGTACATATTGTATTCTAGGTTCTGAGACCTATGGTTTATGTGTATTCTGAAAAGGTTATGGCATATGTTTAATTACTACATTGTATTCTGATTTCTGGTGCATGTATTGAATTCTGTCATTACATCGATTCTGGTCTTGAGCATGCTTTAACTCTGGTGAACTGTGACTTTGGTGTCTGCATTGATATATACATATTCCCAACATTTGGTATCAGAGCTTAGGCTATAGGTCTAGGGCTTGTTTTCCTTCAGAAAATTAGGGTTGATTGTTTTTGGGCATTCTAGGGTTTTTTGATTCGATACTGATTATTGTGAATTTGTGTTGTGCATGTTGTTGACCGACTGGTGACTGGTGATTCTGGAAATTTGGACTGCCTGAGGACTTGGTGGTATATTTACTGTTTTTCAAATAGTTGGTTGGTAAGATTATTCCGAACTCTCCGATAGTTACGTTTGGTACTTTCACCATTTTTTATGCCTGGCATGTTTATCTGCATTATATACCTGTGCATTGCTTAAGTTTGAATCATACCAGCACACACATCACATCGAAGTTTAAGTGATCGAATTGATCCGGTGTTGTGTTTCATTTCTGGACATTGTTTTTAACTCTGCATTCATATTGTGTGTTGATCATCTGGAAAAGATTTTTTCAAAACCTTTTCTGTTCAGTCCATGAGTATAAGCCACCCTTTTACAGAATCTAGTATGGGTTCGAGGGTTGAATTATCGCAATTCGATGGAAAGGGGGACTACTCAATTTGGAAACAGAAAATGAGGGCCACTTTGGTCCAACAGAGAGTTGCTAAAGCTCTCGATGATCCTTTGACTTTTTTTGACGAGTTAAAAGATAAACCTGATGAAATCGAAGACATGAATGAAATTGCATACAGCTCTATAATCTTGCACATATATGATAACATTATTAGACAAGTTGATCATGCTAAAGATGCTAGGACATTATGGACTGTCTTAGATGCCTTATTCTTGACTAAGACTTTGCTTAACAAGATTTATCTGTTAGAAAAATTGTTTAGTTTTAAGATGGACTCGGGGAAGGATTTAGAGGGGAATTTGAGCGATTATAGCATAATTGTGAAAAGTCTGGCTCACAATGATAAGAAGTTCAACGATGAGGATTTAGATGTCATATTGTTAAATTCATTGCCCGAATCATATAAAGAAATCCGAAATGTAATTAAATATGGCAGGGATACTCTTACGCAGGCTATTGTGATAGATGCGTTGAAATCGAGGGAACTTGAACTGAAAAGAGATAACAGAACAAATGTGAGAGAAGAAGCCTTATTTGTTAGGGGAAGAATCGAAAAGAAAGAATTTAACTTCCATAACAAAAAGGGAAGGGGAAAGTCTAAAATGAGATCGAAATCAAAAGACAAAAGTGGTAAAAAATGTTATAACTGTGGAAAGTTAGGATATTTTAAGAAAGATTGTTTTGACTGGTAGAAGAAATAGAGAGAATTAAATAACAGTGATCAAAACAATGCTGATGTTGTTTCTGAATTTGATAGTCTACATGTCCTGAATGTGTCTGAGGGGGAATTTGATAATAATTGGATCCTAGACACGGGGTGCACCTTTCACATGTGCCCTGAAAGGTCTTGGTTCTATAACTATCGAGAGGTTGAATCTAGGAAGGTCTATATGGCGGATAACAATTCTCAGAATGTGGTTGAAGTTGGTGACATAGCCATCAGGATGTACGATGGGGTTGTCAGGCAACTCAGGGAGGTTAGGTATGTCCCTAATTTAAAGAGGAACCTCATTTCCTTAGGTACTCTTGAAGATGAGGGATATACTTTTAAATCCGGGAATAACGTTCTGAAAATTTTTAAGGGATCTCTGATAGTTATGAAAGGACCCAAGATGAATGGGCTGTACTATCTAGAGGGCAAAACCGAAACAACACTTGATTCAAGTCTTCTTACAGTCAGTAAAGATAAAACAGAACTTTGGCATAACAGAATGGGTCACATTGGGTTTAAAGGGCTAAAATCTTTAAGTAATCAAAAATTGCTTGGAAAAGATGATATTGAATCAATGGACTTCTGTGAAACTTGTGTTTTGGGTAAGTCACATAAGGTGAGCTTTGAATCTAGCTTTCATAGGACCAGCAGTCCATTGGACTATATTCATGCTGATCTATGTGGTCCTGAGAAGCATTCCATATTTGGTGGAAGTAAGTACTTCTTGTCCTTAGTGGATGATTACTCAAGAAAAGTTTGGATTTATCCTCTAAAGGCTAAGTCGGAAACTTTTGGAAAATTCAGAATTTGGCTAAAGTCAGTTGAGAATCAGTTAGAAAAGAAGCTTAAAACATTAAGAACTGATAATGGGCTTGAATTCTGTAATTTCGAGTTTGACAACTTCTGTAAGCAGAAAGGGATAACAAGACATAGAACGGTTAAATACACACCTGAACAGAATGGGGTCGCTGAGAGAATGAATAGGACCATAATGGACAAAGTTAGGTGTATGTTGATTAGCTCTGGACTTCCAAAGAATTTTGGGCTGAAGCTGCTAGCACTGCAACTTATCTGATTAATAGATCACCATCCAACAGTATAGGTTTTAAGACCCCACAGGAGTTGTGGACGGGGGAGCCTCCAAATCTGGAACACTTGAGAATGTTTGGTTGTGCGGCATATGCACATTAATCTGAAGGGAAACTTGAGCCAAGGGCGGTCAAGTGTGTGATGTTAGGGTATCCTGAGGGTGTTAAGGGCTATAGGTTGTGGGTTTTAGGGGTTCAAGGCATTAAGATTATTAACAGCAGGAATGTGGTCTTTAATGAATCTGAAATGCCGTGTCTAAAACAGAAAATTGATGAAGCTAACAAATCTGAAACTGAGAGGAGCGTTCATACTGAGGTGAAGCTTACTAAGCTTGATTCACCTACACCTGGGAATGACGGTAGTGACCCTACACATCAAGAACCTGAAACTGAAACTGAAATTGAACCTGAAGAGGCGACTGAACTTCAAGATAACACTGAACCAGTTGAAGTTGAACATTTTAATGATCAGTCTCCTAATCAAGATTATCAACTCACTAGGGATAGGGCGAGACGGCAGATTAGGCCGAACCCTAGGTACGAATCCCTAAGTTTGACTGAGTTTGCATTAGTTTCAGGTGAAGTCCTTGAACAGATAGAACCTGCTAGTTATGAAGAAGCTATTAATGGAAATTATTCTGAAAACTGGATAAAAGCTATGTAGGAAGAAATGAAATCTTTGAGTGATAACAAAACCTGAAAACTTGTTAAGAAACCAAAAGATCAAAAATTAGTTCCATGTAAGTGGATCTACAAGTTAAAAGAAGGTTTGAGCCCTAATGATTTTGTGAGGTATAAGACGAGATTAGTGGCTAAGGGTTATACTTAAAGAGAGGGTGTGGACTATAATGAAATATTTTCACCCGTGGTTAAGTATAAGATGATTAGACTGATGTTGGCTCTTGTTGTTCAATTCAATTGAGAACTTGAACAACTCGATGTAGAAACTGCATTTTCACATGGAGAATTGGAAGAGGATATCTTCATGAGCCAACCATAAGGGTTTGTAGCTAGAGGTAAGTCTGAGTATGTGTGCAAGTTGGAGAAATCGTTGTACGGGCTGAAACAGAGCCCAAGACAATGGTACAAGAGGTTTGATGCTTTTGTACTGAAGATAAGGTTTAAGAGAAGTGAATTGATGCTTGCTTGTATTTTAATGACGTAAAGAATGGTTGTGAAGTCTACTTGTTGCTTTATGTCGATGATATGCTTTTAGCTGGACCTAGCAAGTCTCAAATTAATGAACTAAAAGATCTTTTGAAATCGGAATTTGATATGAAGGATTTAGGGAATGCTAGAAAGATTCTAGGGATGGTGATAACAAGGAATAGAGTTAAGAGCAAGTTAACAATTTCACAAGAAGCGTCCTTGAACAAAGTTGTAACTAAATTTGGAATGAAAGACAGTAAAATTGTTAATGTGCCTCTTGCTAGCCATATGAATTTTTCACGTGATCATTTGCCTAAATCCGAATCTGAATTAAAAGAGATGGAAAATATTCCATATGCTAATGCCATAGGTTCTGTCATGTTTTCTATGATTACTACCAGACCTGATCTTGCATTTTCCATCAGTCTTCTAAGTAGATTTATGGCCAACCCTGGTAAGTCGCATTGGGCGGGTATGAAATGGTTATTAAGGTATTTGGTTGGGACTTTAAATCTAAGCTTAGTCTATGAGAAAAGATCTGAGGAGTTGACTCTTAAGGGTTATGTTGATTCGGACTTTGCTGGTGATAGAGACAGTAGGAAATTAACTACCATTTACTTCTTTACCCTAGGTGATAATTGCATAACTTGGAAATCTCAGCTGCAACCTTTAGTGACTCTGTCTAGTACTGAAGCTGAATACGTTGCCATAACCGAGGCGGTTAAGGAATGTATGTGGTTAAAGGGAATCTTAAAAGAATTGAACTTCATGCATGATACACCTATTATGTTTACGGATAGTCAAAGTGCATGTCACTTAGTAAGAACCCTGTTTATCATGAGAGATCCAAACATATTGAGGTGAAGTATCATTTTATACGTGAGAAGCTATCCCAAGGTGAAGTCGAATTTGTTAAGATTTATACTGATAGGAATCCCTCTGATGTAGGAACAAAAATTATGCCTGTAGGTAAATTTAAATTATGCTTGTCTTTGCTACATATTGATACTGGTTAATTTTTCTTGCAGGTAGTGGGCGATGATGATGAACAATCCTTCCATGTGCAATTCGCAACCGAGAGAGTGTGTACGAGAACCAAGGTGAAGAATGTGGGCTTAATTGGGCCTATGTGGTTCTCTTAACACATATGGGCCGATTTCTATTTTGACCATTGGATTGAGATCAATGGCTGGGATGTGATCTTGCTTGAGATATTTTCTTAGCTTGACTTTTGGCACTCCTTCACGTGGGTTTGGCTTCCTATATACTCTTCCCTATTCTTTGAAAAGCCTAACTCTGCTCTCTGGTCCGTCCTCTCTCCTTTTGTGTTTTTCATCTTTCCTCTACTTCCTTGTACCAAAATCGACCTAGTAGACCATTTGATTGAAGAAACCTTGGTGTTTTTCTTTGGCCTGAAATAGTGGCAAAGGGTGTTGGTTTCTCTGTTGGCTTTAGGTCTGATTGTTGGTAGGAATCTGGCTATTTTGGGAGATCTCTTGATCGATGATCCAAGCCAAGTAAGGGGATGTTCTAGTCGGATCTCTAGCTCTCTCTGGAAGGTGATTTGCAAGGCGTGGAAGGCTGTTCATGAGCCTAGTTTTCAGCCAAAAACAGGAAGGAGAACTGGGAATCCATGGTGTGCTTTGGCCGGACAAATGGGAGTAAAGTTCTGTCCAGTTTATATGGTTTATGTTCTCTGTTTCAGTTTTGTTGCCTATATATATATATATATATATATATATATATATATATATATATATATATATATATATATATATCTCTCTCTCTCTCTCTCTGTAGATGCTATGGTACATATTGTATTCTAGGTTCTGAGACCTATGGTTTTTGTGTATTCTGAAAAGGTTATGGCATATGTTTAATTACTACATTGTATTCTGATTTCTGGTGCATGTATTGAATTCTGTCATTACATTGATTCTGGTCTTGAGCATGCTTTAACTCTGGTGAACTGTGACTTTGGTGTCTGCATTGATATATACATATTCCCAACACTTACTATGGAAAGCGGTGTGGCAAATTCTTCCCCTCGAGCCACACTGGCAGCTATAATGAATATTCCAAAGGAAGAACAACAAGAAAAAAGTCGGGAGAGGCAGAAGCGGGGCCACAGTGTATGTAACAGAAATGGGACAAGCATTGGACGTCTATTGTACTGGAGTGATGAAAGAGTTTGATTTTATTTTGCAAATCGAAGTCTTCAAATCTAAAAGGTCAAATTTCCATTTATGGCATTCATTTACGTTAATTATATACATGAAAGTAGGATATCACATTTTGTGTCCGTTAATTTATTTAATTACCAACTTAATGTTTAATTATCAACTAAATTGATAAAATTGACTTATATGGAGAAATGAATCCTTTAGATCCGTTTTGTGTAGAAAAAAAGAGGAAATGACAACTACTGTAATCATAACTTAAATAAATGTATTAAATTATAATTTAACCCGAACTCTAATAAAATTATGTGCATTTTATAGTTAAGTATGCATATCAATCGATTGGTGCATCAAGGTACATTCCCCTAAAAATTAGAATAATGCTATATCGCACTATTGAAGTTATAACACCAGTTTATGTTGTGTTATTTTATAGTTTTAATGAAATGTCGAATTAAATGACTAATTTAATTGTGCTTCTCAATTAATGCTGCATTAGCTCCACCTAAAGAGTATTACTCAAAATATTATTTGCCAAAAGAATACGAATTTAATAATTTAGCATTAAATATGACATTAGATTAAATATCATAATTATGTACAATAATAATGTAATGGGAAATCCAGCATTGCAAATCCTTGTCCCATAAAAATAAATTTCGTCCCCCGAAATCAAAATATATCAAATGGATGTGGATACTTAGCTTGCATCATATCCCTGCTCTCAAATTGCCTCTTCCTCAACATGATTTTTTTTCTTAGTACCATTATTAAATTTATCCCTTTTTATGAGTTCCTTGAATTTTATCTCTCGGGATATGAAATTATCTAGAAAATACTTCCTTGATGACAAGGTAGCTAACCAGTTGGAGAATGAAGTGTCAGCTCAAATCAGCTACACGAGCAGCAATAAAAATCCAGCATGGAAGGAATAATCTAGAAGAGGAAAGGATCTAGAAGGATTTCATCACATGGAGTTTGTTATTTTTGTAAGCATATTTGATTCTTTGTAATTATTCTCTTTCTTTGCTCCACGTTTTGTATATATATGTAAGGCTGTGTACCCTTAAATGAGATAGTGGAAATATAATTCAGTTGTAAAGCTTTTCTCCACCTTCATCTTCCTTTCGTTTTCTATAGTTTATTGAGCTTTTCCATTTCCATTTTCATCTCAATTCTCATCTGTTATATGTATCAGAGCCAAACCATGGCTGATCAAAATGTGGAAATGCAACAAAATTTTGAAGTCCAAAGTAATTCATCAAATGCTAGTGCAAATCAAAACCCAAACATTAATCCTGAAAAAGGATCCAATTTCAAAACTCTCGATCCAACACACCCGAGCAACCCTTTTTTCATTGGAAGCAATGATGCTAATGGAGCTGTCCGGTTACTCATACACTAGAAGCAAACAATTATCACTCCTGGGCAAGATCCATAAAGAGAGCCCTTAGAATCAAGAACAAACTGGGTTTCATTGATGGAACAATCTGCGAACCAACTGAACAGGACAACCCTCTAATGGAGCACTGGCTTAGATGTAATGACATTGTTATTACTTGGCTCTAGAACACCATGGTAGTGGATATTAGGTGCAGCACTGTGTACGCTGAGACTGCACATCAGTTATGGTTGGAGCTCGAACAGCGTTTTGTACAGCAGAACGTACCTAGGATCTATGAAGTTAAACACGCCATCATGATCTTAGTTCAAGGCAAAGATGATGTAAATGTTTATTTCTCCAAGTTAAAACTCTCCTGGATGATCTTCTAAATTATGAGCCCATTCCTAATTGCACTTGTGGAAGACTGAAGATAGTAGTTCAGAGCAAACAACGAGATTGGGTGATGAAGTTTTTGATGGGATTGAATGAATCGTGTAATATTAAGGCACAGATCCTACTAATGAAGCCTTTTTCTACTTTGAATGAGGTGTACGCTACCATCTAATAAGAAGAGAAAATAAGACAGATATCGATAGAAGGATCTATGAATGAGCATCTATCATTCGTGGCCAAAGGAAATTGGAGAGAAAATAGAAAATAGAATTCCCCACTACAGAAGAAAGACTATTACTGTACATATTGTAAGGTTGCAGGACACTCTCTTGAAAGATGTTTTAAGCCAACCCAAATAGGCTAATATGCTCCCATTGCCAAATGCCAGGTCACAAAGTTTATAAGTGTTTTAAACTTCATGGATATCCATCAACCCCCAAATATGATGGATCTTGACAATTAAGCAATTATGTTTTCTAGTTTTATAAGGTTTAAAGTTTCATAAAATTTCAACACTTCGATCTCAACCTGTATTTACTTGAATGATGCTACAAATCCCCATCAAAGTGCTTATTTATTCTAAGCTTCCTAAACAAATACTGACAAGATCACGAAAAGCAAGAAGCTACAATGGCAGGATTCTCTTGGAGAAATTGAACGGTAGCAGTTGCAGGAGCCTCACGCTAGGTGAATTTGTTCTTTTAGTTGTTTATCATATACATTTTTTATTACTCATGAGTCATTTATATAAAATGGATATGTTGGACTTGATTCTTATATGATTTCATGTTCCTAGCAACTTGAATATTTATTTTAGTATTTCATGTTCTACTTCAAATGAGTTTAAACAAGAGGAGCTGTTCTGCGAAAGCTCTTCGACATCTTGATTTTGGACTTAGGAAAATCAACAAACAAACACCACTTTAGCAAGCTCGACCCAAACCAAACCAACACTTTGGTTGCCTCAATCTTCACCCACAAAGGAGACTCTAGGTAATTTGCACTCCACAAAGGAAGAGGAAAACACAAGAGGAAGAAGTCTCCAAAGCAAGAAAAAGGCCAGCCTCACTATATGGTTCTCTCTATCATACAAATACACGCACTCACAAGGCACACAAAAACGGCAGCAGCATATGTATAATGTATATAGGTTATGTTAATTTGAGATTCATTTGAGCCAAGAACTCTACTTTAAATGGGCCACTAAACATTCCATTAAATGGCCTACTACAAGACTAATTAAATGGGCTGCCATATCACTATCTAACCAACAGCCGGATTATAGTAAGGAGCAATTTTTTTTTTTTAATTTATGTAATTTCATTATTTCAATTATTTCCATTTTAAATTCCTCTAGGGATTTGATTCATAGAACTTAATCATTTGAAGCTCGTCTTGACCCAAATAAATTATTCATTATTTGTTCATTTTAAGTTGGCCAAATTTTTTTGCACGGATTGTCGCTAACAATTAAAAAATGGATCAAACGATTGTGTAAGGGATAAACCTCTTGAAACAAAATCTCAAAAATGAGTGCTTTATTGATGAAAGTTACAATTGGAAATAAACAGAATGCCTCCACGGGGCGCAAGCACACGAGTACTAAAAATGGATAATTAAAATTAATCTAATAAATTGAAATTACATATTCTTTGTTTGGGATTGTTTGATTCGTGGTCTTTTTCTCTATATTTTCTCTTCTTTTTATACTTCCTTGATCTTCATGACGAACTTCTTGAAAATTGCTTGTTTGCTCTATAACTACCAACTTTCTTCATGATAGCTGACTTATCGTGGAACTGCTGTCTCTAACTGTTGCCATTACTTTCGTCGTTCAACCGCCTACAACTGTTATTCTTGGATCGTGGAGTGTGATAAGGTTGTTCAATAACCACTTCAATAACTGCTGCTCTAGATAGCCATATTACCTCATGTTTGCTAAAATCATGGGCGATTAGAAGGTTTGGGCGAGAATAGACTCGTTCGCTCTGAGCGATTTTAAGGCACTCCACTTACTCAGATTTTGGGCGTCTTGCAAGTTTGGGCGATGACGGTATTTTGTTCGTGGGCCTCCACTGCATTCATTAATGGTCTTATTTGGGCCTTCATCCTAGACTTCCGAACTGGATCTTATTCCTTGAACTACTCGATTTGGGCTACACTTTTTGTATATCAACAGTTACTTAAACTAATTTACAATTAATAAATCATAACTAGGAGTAAAGATAAAGTTGCCCAAATAATTAATTTCAGGGGTATAGTTCGTAATATAGACTAAAGAAAATCAATCATGATTAATTAGTTTTAACTTCATTATGCTAATAATAATTTATTCAAATCGTATCAATTGGGTCGAAAGTGACTTTGCTGCAATGATTTTCATTTTGGTCTTGGTTGATTCATATCACTTTCTATTTACATAATATAATTTTATAATTATTGACCCAAACTTTCACTAATTCAAAGAATAATTTGTGAGAAATTTAAAGGAAATAGACTTTCTAGTATATCTAAATTTTATTTCTGTTTTATTGATTTGATCATGTAACATTAATGTTAGTCATGTTGATGTTCTTATATTTACAGTGCATAAATTAAATTAAAATAAAGTAACAAAATAGAAATAGCGTGACATGATATTTAAGAAATGTGCACGGGAAAAAAAAAATAAGTATTTTTAAGTTCCTATATAAAATGACAATGATATATGACTCATGCTATGTTGTCGTTGACGGCTAGGGATTGCTATTCAAAAATAAATAAATTATTAAGAACTTTAAGGTAAGTAAATTATTATGTAAATATGATATTTGAATATTACGCTTTATGTTATTAATACTTCTTGTGACATATTCATGCACGTTAATGCATCATTAAATATAAATAAAATTTCAAAAAATAAAAAGTTTTCAAATGTCAATGAGTCAAAGAATATTTTAAATCCCGAATATTCTTGTTAAGAGGCTTATGCCTCGAAATTTGTGAACATGAAATCAATAAAGCTAGTTCTAAAACATGGTTGTCAACCTTGATTGACAACCATGTGTTGTCAAAATTTGGACCATTGATATAAAAAATAGTTTTTAACAATTTTTAAAATGGATGGATACGATTGTATCAAATGTGTAACTGTCAATCAATGATGTGAACAAATGTTGTACATGTAGCATGAATGATAGGGAATAAGGTGTGCGGGATCGGCGCATCCAACCAATGTTGAATGCTTAATGTTAATCATTTTACGGTACTATCGGTATAATGAATCGAGTTCCAAATAACAGTTGTTCACTGCATTCTAATTTATTAGACAATATACTAAGTGAGCTTACAATGTTAATATTAAACTTTTTTAAAGAAATGGAAGAAAAAGTGATACATATTGAGAAAAACTATTTATTTTAATGTAAGGCATATGAATATCATAAACATGCATTATATGTATGGGATTTGCTTACTAAGTGCTAGCTTATTCTACATTATTCCTTTCCATTTTTCAAATGATGAAAGCAAAATGATTGAGATGACGACTTAGTGATGAGACGGATTTAGTGCTATTGAATTTGTTTTGAAAATAAATTTAACATTTATTTTTGTTCTGAAATGGGAACACTGTCCCTATTACACAGATTGCGATAACCCGAATTACAAAGTCTTTAACTCTCCATGATGTGTTGTGTGTCCCCCTCTTTTGATTTTAACTTAATATCCGTTAGAAAATTGATCTCAGAATCACAATGCTGCGTTATATTCCTTTGACCTTAGCTACATACAAGAGCTTTCAACTTGGACAACGACTGGAATGGGTGAATTGAAGTCGGGCCTTTACCATATGATGAAGACACCGGTATCTCCTATAGCCCTTCAGCAAAGTTTGAACCAACTGATACAAATTCGTTCCATTGCAGCAACTGTGATCAGCTCTCCTAAAGGTTTTAATGTCTGGCACCACAGATTAGGACATCCATCATTTCCTATTTTCTCTTACAACAAAGCTATTCCCAAATTAGATAGTTCAAAGCCATGTTATGTTTACCTTTTAGCCAAGATGCAGAAGCTTCCCTTCCCTATAAGTCAACACAAATCAGAAACATGTTTTGATTTAATACACATTGATCTCTGGGGACCTTGCAATGAAATAAGCTATGATGGAACCCATTATTTTCTTACAATAGTTGATGATTTCAGCAGGTGTACTTGGGTATACATGCTGATATTAAAATCTGAAGCATCTAATGCTCTACAAGCCTTTTATCTCATGATAGAAACACAATTTAAAACTAAAATAAAAGTCATTCGATCTGATAATGGAGGGAAATTTAACATGAAGGAATTCTACCTTGAAAAGGGAATCATACACCAAAGATCATGTGTTGAGACCTCTCAACAAAATTCAATAGTTAAGAGGAAGCATCAACACATTTTAAACATTGCAAGGGCCCTGAGATTTCAAAGTGGAATGCCATTGAGATATTGAAATGATTGTGTTCTGACTGCAGTATATCTCATCAATAGAACACCCTCAGCTATTATAAATCATAAAAGTCCTTTTGAAATTTTATTTAAAAAGGCACCAGCATTCTCCCATCTAAAGGTCTTTGGTTGCCTCGCATTTGCTACTACCCTCACACAAGGCAGGCATAAGTTCAACTCTAGAGCCAAAAAGTGTGTGTTCCTTGGATATCCCTTTGGAATTAAAAGATACAAGCTTATTGATTTACAAACTCAAAAGGTTTTTGTGTCCAGAAATGTGGTTTTCTATGAAACTATTTTTCCCTTTAAAGAAGACAAAACTACAGAGGTCAATGATGTAAGATGTTCTACTGATCTTGCTGATAATTCACTAATTTCTACTCCAAACAACCACACATTCTTAGAACCTATAGAGCCAATGATCAACCTGCTTCAACTCCCAGTCATGAAGGTCACTCTGAACACTATGATGCCATTTGAAACCAAACCGAACAAACCATAGAACAACCAGACTTGCAACCAATAGATTCTCCATTACCAAGAAAATCCACCAGAATCAGAAGAGCTCCCCAATATCTACAGGATTTCATATGCCAACAAGTGACTTCATTCACTCCATTGTAGGACTTGGCCAAGGCAAAAGAGCATGTAATCTCAGGTAAGCCTTATCCCCTTAGCAATCATGTGTTTTACAAAAGGCTAACCATTCCTCATAGAGCCTTTATCAGCTCCATAACTTCTCAAATCGAGCCAAAACATTACCAAGAAGCTACTAAACATCCTAAATGATGTGAAGCAATGAGGACAGAAATTAAAGCTCTTGAGGCAAATGGCACATGTGTGATAGTAGATCTACCGCCTGATAAGGAAGCAATAGAATGCAAATGGGTATATAAAAGCAAGTTTAAGGCAGATGGAAGCATTGAAAGGTACAAGCTAAGGTTGGTTAGAAACGGGTACACACAATTGGAGGATTTGGATTACCATGAAACTTTTTTCTCCTGTGGCGAAGGTTGTCACCATTCGAAGTTTATTAGCCCTTGCAGCCATAAAGGGGTGGTTATTATACCAATTAGACGTCAATAATGTTTTTACATTGGGATTTAAACGAGGATGTGTATATTCAACTTCCCCCTGGATATGGCACTGGTGACAAATCAAAAGTGTGCAAACTACACAAAAGTCTGTACAGCCTGAAGCAAGTTTCAAGGCAGTGGTATGCCAAGTTATCTGTAATACCTCGAAAATTTCAGAATAAAAATTTATTTATTCTATATATTATATTTTTATTATTTTGCAATTGAAGGACTGAAGTAATATATATTAACTTCAAATTTTGGGCTAAATTTTTAGATATTGTTAAAATGAATAAAAGTATATCAATATGAGTCTCGTTGGATAGCTCGTTTCTAATCATGTAAACTGGATTCAAGAAAAAGTTGATTTTGATAAACGAGACCCAAGTTACTGAGGTCGAACGATTTTTGCCTTAAATTGTAATTTAGTTAAATTATTTTATTGAATTGTGAACTTTATGGGTAGTTACGTGTGAATTGATAAGTATTATTATTGTTATTATTTTATTTTATTAGAATTCTATTTAAAATCAAGTTACAACCACCTTTTTGTTGTGATAAATATTTTGTACACATGTCACATTGTGGTTGGTTTACTAGAAATTCAATTTTTATCAAATGTGATAAACACGATTTTCTATCACAGTTATACTATGACTCAACTACTATTTTTCACTATAAATAGAGTGCCGATGTCCCACAATTCACTACCACAGAATTTAACACAACAATTTTTATATAAAGCAGCTGTAAATTCTAAGTATATTTTTATTATCAAAAGCTCATTTGATTCATCAAGGTAAGATACCTTTTGTGCAAGTTGTTTATTTTCTTATACTTTTATGTACAGTAATTTATGCATAAATTGCCAGTGGACCTTCGGGTTCGACCTAAAGGAATGTGAACTCTTTTGGGTTCTTTATAATGACATGTGAAATCTTTCGAGAATTCAAAATGAGAAATGATGGGTATCTCGCTTGGTCACCGATATACTCCATAAAGAGAAATGTTGTATGAATTGTCTATATTGTTGTTATATAATTGTGTATGAAAACTGCACGTATCTTATTGGGTGTTTTTAAAATATTCACTCTTACAAATTTTTACAAGCTAGTTCGGGTCGATTGGAGCTGTGGCGGGATGGTGCAGTGGACTGCCAGAGATTTCGACATACGAAAATAATAAGTTTTAATGCCTTTAAATTCATTAGTTTATTTTGTTCAATAACGTTATTATTGAGTTTATTAGTGGAGAATGTTTAAGTTTCTTTTTTTAAAGACATGATTTATTATTTCAAATTCAAACTTATGGATGTTTTAATATTTTATTTATTAAAGAATTTTATCGTTTCGTGAAAATTAATATTTGGTAACACCTCAAGATGTATGAAATTTTGGGGCGTTACATTATCTACCTTCATCACTCAACATGGATTCATCGAGTCGATGGCTGATTATAGCTTATTTACTAAGGTCACATAGAGTTCCTTTACAGCAATTCTAGTGTATGTTAATGATGTTATCCTAGTAGGAAACTGTATGAAAAGTATCAATGAGCTCAAGGATGCACTTGATGCAAAATTCAAAATCAAAGACTTGGGGAAATTGAAGTATTTCCTGGGAATCGAAGTAGCAAGGACAGAGCAAGGGATACATATATATTAAAGAAAATATGCCCTGGACATTTTGGGAGATTCAGGGACCATATGATCAGCACCTTCCAAAATACCCCTTGATCAGAATATCAAGTTAAGAAAAGATGAGGGTGATCCACTTGCTGATCCCTCTATTTACAAAAGGTTGATAGGGTGATTGTTATACCTAACTATAACAAGACCAGACCCCTCATATTTGGTTAAGCTCCTCAGCCAATACATGGACAAACCCAGAATACCACACCTCCATACAAAACACAAAGTGTTGAAGTATATCAAAAGGGCACCTCCTACTACTTCTAATGTGCAATTGAAAGGGTATTCAGATTGGGATGCTTGTCCAGAATCTAGGAGGTTTGTAACTGGCTATTGTATGTTCATTAGTTCATCACTTGTATCATGAAGATCGAAGAAGCAAAGTGTGGTCTGAAGGTCTTCTTCATAAGCAAAGTATAGGGCAATGGCACAGGTGTGCTGTGAAGTAACATGGATGAAATACTTATAGGAAGATTTACAAATTGAAAATAATCAGGCAGCAAAATTGTATTATAACAACAAGTCAGCTATATACATTGCCATGAATCCGGTCTTCCACAAAAGAACAAAGCATATAGAAATTGTTTGTCACCTTGTGAGAGATAAAATCCAAAATGGAAGTATAATTACAGAATACGTTCATACTGGATCCCAATTAGCAGATATGTTAACTAAAGCCTTGAATTCTTCAAACCTTTCCTTGCATATGATCAAGAAGGGAATGAGTGTTGAATGATGACAAGGAAGCTAACCAGTTGGAGAATGAAGTGTCAGCTTAAATCAGCCACACGAGCAGCAATAGAAATCCAGCATGGAATGAATGATCTAGAAGAGGAAATGATCTAGAAGGATTTCATCACATGGAGTTTGTTATTTTTGTAAGCATATTTGATTCTTTGTAATTATTTCCTTTCTTTGCTCCACGTTTTGTATATATTTCTAAGGCTGTGTATCTTTAATCAAATAGTGGAAATATAATTCAGTTGTAAAGCTTTTCTCCAACTTCATCTTCCTTTCGTTTTCTATAGTTTATTGAGCTTTTCCATTTTAATCTCAATTCTCATCTATTATATTAATTACATTCCTTATGTTGATAATGTGATCTAGTATGCTAAATCACCAACTCTTAGATCTAATATCTTAAAAGTGATCCACAAAATGAAGGCTCAACTTTTCTTTCTTCTCAAATCTCAACGAAACTTTATGAGTAGTAAATTCGAAATCCTTCCCCTTTTTGTTTGCTTTGAGCAATTCTCATTCGTTGTTGAATTTTTTCAACAGCATTTGTCTAATCTCTAAACCTAGTATTTTTAATTTTATCTTTTATCTTTCTCCTACCACATCTCAAAGAGCATGTGGTTGACATTTTCTTCCATATAATGTCTCATAAATTGCTATAGTAAATTAGAAGCCTTTTTTTGGTGCATACAAACTCAATCATAGGAACTCATCCCAATCACCTTGAAGCTTGAAAGTTAGTAAAACAAGCCCATATCATGTATTTGAAGGTCTAAATAGTCCTTTCAAATTATCTATGTGAAAAACCATTCTAAACTTCAATTTTGTGTCCATTGCCTTATGTACTCTTTCAAAATGAAGAGTGAGTTTAGGTTCACAATTAGACATGATGTAATTAGATTCCTCGAAATCTTATATTTTTTTTTCAAAGTAAATTCATGCTAGTTTTAGTAATAAAATAGAACATATAAAACTCCTAATTTTATAAAAAAAAATTATTGACTTTAATACAAAAATGAAATTTTTAACTCTACAAAATTGTTGTGGTGTATATATATATATATATATATATATATATATATATATATATATATATATATATATATATATACAGTAAAATGTAATGCATGTTTTATTATTTCAAATTCAAATTCGATAATTTGAGTTTCCGTAATGAAGCCGCGATATTTGTTGCTACTAATCTTTAACAACAGAAAATGGCCGACTGCTAATTCATTGCTATTTTGAGGGTAGGTAATATTTACTGTAAGGTTTTTGATGTAGTTGGCAAGTCTGTGAACAAAAAGGACTATATTAATATGTTGTAAAAGTCAAGGAGTAAGTTGCAAATAGTAGAAATTGAGTTGTATTAGGTCTAGGGTTCGAGATTGGAAAAGAAGGAAAAAACAGTGCCACAATTTCGCTAGATTGTCGCCATGACTTGGCTCGAGTGGCAGAAACAATAAAATTGTCGCTAGCCTATCGCTAGGACTTTGCTCGAGCGACAACTCGTCGCTCGCCTGTCGTCCAACTTTCACTCGAGCGACAGGGTTATTCAAATAATTTTAATTTTCATTTTTAAGGCTTTTTGTCTGACACATTCATTCCTTAACCTACAGTATAAATATAAGAACGCCTCTGATTGATTTTTTTTCAAAGTTGAACATTGAGAAAACGTATTCTCTATATCCTCTTCATCGAATATGCTTTCAACCTTCATGCTATGATTTTTTCTTGGCGATGAAAACTTCGAATCCATAATCCAAATATCAAATTGTTACTTCCTAAATATTTGTTACAGTGCTAAAGATCAAGGGAAGGTGACTAGAGTTCCAGTTATTGAAGAACACAGAGTTCTTTATTGATCCACAATAGATAGATGAATTCATAAAGACGGGAGTTGGAACAGAAGCGCGCAATCTAGGAGGGCTTTGAAAATTACAGTTGGGAGTTGATGCAAGAGCACGAAATCCAGGAAAGCTGTGTGAATTGCAATCAGGAGGTCAAAAAGTACTAGTGGTAGTCGAGTTTGGCGGATTGTAAGTTCTAATTCATTTATCGTAGGTTGTTGACTCACAAAGTACCCAGAGTTTTAAACCAGTTGGGGTTTCTCCCTGATCATTCCTTGTATTTGTTTATTGCATTCATATAACTACGGTATTTCAACATAGGAAAAATTGGATTATTTGATTAACCATCTAGTGATAATTAATAATGACTTGTTGCTAATTAATTATTAAGTTTTAATTTTGCATAATTACCTATTCACCCCTTATCTAGGTGTAGTTTGGGTTGAATCTCGTTATTTCAATTGGTATTAGAGCCGCATTTCGATTCCTGACCCTTAAATTATCTAGATGAGTCAGTCTCTATCCGTGCCTCCATTTTTTTTTTACAGAAGCAATTATGTTTACTGAAAAATGTGAATAAGAGCTTTCTTTAAAGCATTAGATGAGCGTATTTGGATCAGTGTACCAAATGATTGGACTATACCTTCATCCACTGTTGTTGGTATTTTTACACTCACTGATCTTTCTCTTTGGACCAAATACCAAGTTGTTGATTGCAACTAGAATACTAAAGGGATTCATGCTTTATTTATAGATGTGTTTGCAGATTAGTTTAGGAGAGTGTCAATGTGTGAAAGTGCTAAAGAAGTATGGGATATATTAGAGATCACACACGAGGGTACCAAAACGGTTAAGAACTCCAAACTGCAAATGTTAACATCTAGGTTTGAAAAAATTAGAATGAAGGACGATGAATCGTTCGATGAATTCTATGCAAAGCTTAATGATATAGTTAACTCGAGTTTCAACCTAAGTGAGAAGATTTCCGAGTCTAAGATAGTTCGAAAAGTCCTTAGATCCCCACCTGAAAGGTTTAGACCTAAAATCACTGCTATTGAAGAAAGTAAAGACTCTGATAAAGTTAAGATTGAGGAACTCGTAGGGTCTCTCCAAACCTATGAACTCACCATTTCTCAACCAAAGAAGGTTAAATCCATAGCCATGAACATCATTAGGTATGTGATAGTTGATATGTATTCCTAGGTTGACGGGTCCTACGCTGTCTAGTAGGCTTCTGTCCTACATATCCTTTATTATTAGGTTCAGGGTTGGGCACATATTTAAGCTGGTCAGTACTAGGGACAAATGTGGTCTTGGACGTACTAGAAACATTATGATCCTTTTTATTATATCCTAGACCTCCCTTATTACCAGCAGGCTTGTCCATTCCTAGAATGTTATCTAGCTTTATAGAACTACTAGAAAATGCAAGAAGTTGAGACTTAGACTGCTTTAGATCGCTTAAAAGATTTTTAACCTGGATTTCTAAGGTTTCCTTTTCAATGGTCAGCTCATTATCTCTCCTAGAGGTCTTCTCAAACTCACTAGTTAGATTCCTAACCTGAGTATCTAAAGATTTATCAATGGATCTCAACTCACTTAAGGTAGATTCCTGAATGTATGCTTTGAGTTTCTCGTTTTCCAACTCAAGTTCCGTAACTCTTGTACTTAAGGCTTTATTTTTTGTTATAATTTTAATACTCTCCTCATAGATTTTATCATAAGCCTCATGGATACCTTTCATTACTATCAGAATCTTCCTCACTATCAGAATCATCACCACTGCTTACGTTCTCAGCCTTCTCACTCCCCTTGTTAGATTCATTCCTAATTCTAGCAGTAAAGGCAATATAGTTCCCACTTTCCTCACGAGTAGATTTCTTACTTTAATTTTCCGAGCTAAACTCGTAATCAATGAAAGTAGCAGTCATAGCCTTATCCGAATTTCTCCTACTGCTAGGGCACTCACTCCTAACATGACCAAAACCTTGACAATTATGGCATCTTACAGATTTAGAACTCTTCATAGACTCACTAGGGCCACTTTTGTGCTTCTCTTGAGGTTTAATTTTATTCCTAAATATTTTTCGAAATTTTTTAACAAAGTACGCTAACTCCTCTTCATTAGGATAATATGAATCCGAGGACTCCCTATGACTATTTCTTACAGTGTTTAAGGCCAAAGACTTATCGTTTGTGGGTTTATCAAATGTCAGCTTATAAGTCTGGAGAGATCCAACCAACTCTTCAATCCTAATTGAATCTAAGTCCTTGCTCTCCTCTATAGCCGTAACTTTAGGCTTAAACCTTTCAGGTAAGGATCTAAGATTTTTTCTTACAATTTTAGGCTTCAGAATTCTCTCACCTAGGTTAAGACTAGAATTCACTATGTCATTTAAGCTCGTATAAAATCATCAAAAGTTTCATTCTCTTTCATCCTAATCTCTTCAAACCTAGTGGTCAGCCGTTGCAATTTCGAGTTCTTAACAGCCTGAGTTCCCTCATGTGTGGTCTGTAGAATATCCCAACCCTCTTTGGCTACCTCACACATAGACTCTTCTAAACTCTTTCGAGGATACCGCCATAAATAGGCATGTAAGGTTTTGCTATTCTAGTTACACTCATCTAAGTTCGCTCTAGTCCAATTAGCAACAGGGGTGTGGATTATTTCATTATTAAACGTAGAACTAGGTGTAGTCCAGCCATTCACAGCACTAAGCTAGATATGCTTATCCATGGAGTTTAAAAGACTTTCATCCTAACCTTCCAATGAGCATAATTACTGCCATCAAAATATGGCGGGATGGATAATGAATTACTCATCTAGATAATATGGATCAAGAAATGAATTTAGACTTTGATACCAATTGATAAATCGCGCGTCGTACTGGATACCACTTAATAGTTCATAGATTACCAATTAACAGCAAGTTATTGAATGGTAGTTACTTATCTGTATTTAGTTTTGACCCTATGTACAGAATTAATCAATCAAAAGCAACAAGTCACTTTTAATTATTTCTATATGGTTAATCAAACAAGTCAATTTCCTTAAATTTGAATACTGCAGTAATAAAGAAAACAATAAATAACGAACACCAAAATGGTGACTGAGAAACCTCAATTGGGTAAAAACTTCGGGACCAAGCCAGTCACCTCCACTATAGACAATACAGATAGAGTTAGAGTCATATGCTATCTAGCCAACTCCACTAGACTTCTCGATCTATTTCTTGCTAACTCCACGGTTTGCTCCAAGATCTTCTACAATTGTCTCTTCCCAACGGAATTCCAAGAACCTGCTCCAAGTTGTGCTCTTTTTGTGCTTGTAGTCCAACCTCTCTCAATCTCCAACAACCTCTGAAGTTCAATTGAGAAAGCACATTCCTATGACCAATAGGAAGTAGGTGGTGTTTCGGTTTAATGAGTTTGATGTTTTTCCCAAACAGGTGGTTATATGATCTCAAGAAGAAATGAATAATCACAATGAAAAAATATGTTCTTGGATCTCTAGAGAATAAGATGAGCAATGAAAATAATGAAAACCACCTTAGAATTTTGTCCAATGGCTTGGATATTTATAGGAGATGATAATTAGGATGAATGGGCTGAAATAATCTGTTCAAAAATGTAAATTAGGGTTTTTCGTATAAACATGTCGCCCTCAAGCTAAACCTCGGTGACATGCGAGTAACGGCCTCTTGCTCGAGCGAGAGCAAAGCGACAGGCAAGCAACGAAGATTCTGTTTTTGTCGCTCCAACGGTGTCCAGGAGATAGGGTAGCAAAAATGCGGCGTTATGATTCTCCTCTTTTCATACTCGAACCCTAGACCTCATAACCCAATTTATTCAAATTGTACCCTAGGTCCTTAACTTTTACAACACGTTACAAATTAATCATTTTGTCCATAGAATTGGCAATACTAAAAACCTAACACATTTGGATTGAGAATATAACATTGAATATAATAGAATTATACTGTTTGATGCTCTAGAGGGTCATTTAAGATAGACGATGATATGGTGGGATTCGACAACGGTCTATTGACGATGTCATGAGACCCCTTAGTGGTCTTGGATGATGAGCATTGTATACGTATGTAAGACTTGATTTGTGTTTGTTATTTTGCCTAATGCAGTATCCTGATTCTTGGTAAGCAACGATGGATACATATGTAATTTTTTGAGTCTGGTGGGCGATGCTAAACCTATAGGCACTACAGATATTTAGCATCATATAGTACTATAGTGAGATTCAGGACTCGAAAGACAAAAGATGAATAGTGGTGGCAAAAAAGTTCGGAGGCTCGCATGGCTCTGGCTCGGCTCGGAAAAAGCCCAAGCCAAGCACGGCTCGAGCTCGGGCTTGGGCCGAAACGGCCCGTGTAAATTAAAAAAAATTCAAATTTTGATTTCAAATTAAAGCTACCCCTACCTGCTCCTATAAGAAAAAGAGTTGTCTTAAAATAATATTGTATAATTTAAAAAAATAATAATAAATTTCAAATTAAAGCTGCCTGCCGTGTAGCTGCCAGAGCAGGCAGCTACAAATTGTAGCTGCCTCACGGGCAACTACAATTGTAGCTGTCCCAATGCGTGCACCGGTGCAAAAAATAGCTGTTGCGTGCACATTAAATTTTTTTTAGGAGTTGTTTTGTCATAATTTAAATTTTTATGTTAAATATAGTTAAAACAGATATATTTTTTTGTCTATAAATACGAGAAAATTTTTACAAATCCATATCAATCTTTCGAATTTCTTTACGCAATATTCAGTTTCAATATTATTCTCTCAAATTCTTTACACAATATTCAGTATTTTACTCTCCAATTTTCGTTACTCTATTTTTCAATATTCTTTATTATAATACTTACACATGGATTTTACTAGTGATGAGATTAATCAGTTTAAAGGTAGTTCGAGTACTCCATTGGGATACGATGCATCTCAAAATGTTCCAATTGATTTGGAGGATATCGAAGAGGAGGAAGTAGTCGAGGTTAAAAGGTCGAAAAAAGAGTCTGCGGATTGTTGGCAACATATGACTCGTAAAAAAGTTGGAGTTCAAAATGGAATTGATATTTGGAAAGCATGTTGCAATTATTGTGGTAAAAAAACCTTAGTTGGAAGCCTAGTTCGAGCACAGACACATATTAAGAAGTTACAAAGCGAAACCCGAAACAGACCGAACTAACATTTACCGATTTCGATTCTACTCTTTTCACTTTTGTATATTAACAGGAAAGATTTCGTGAAGGAATGACTGCATACGTGGCTGCAACAAAGATGCCGCTAACGATGATTGAGTCAGTCCACTTTACTCGTCTTGTGTAGAATTATCTCCAACCCAAGTATCATTCTTATTGTAGAAATACTCTTCGTTTTGATGCTATAAAATTATATAATATAAGAAAACAAACTGCCATTGAAAGTCTAAAATCTTTTAATTCTGTTATATCATTTACCTCTGATTTATGGACCGGTGTTAATAAAAAAGGTTATATTGCTGCTACAGCTCATTACATTGATCACCTATGGATTATGCATAAAAGAATTATTGCATTCAAATGTATAGAATATCCTCATAATGCAACTAACATATACATGGTTTTAAAAGATATTATACAAGAATATGGTATGCAAGAAATGGTTCAAAGTTTTGCTTTTGATAATACTAGTGTAAACAAAGTTGTTGTCGAAAAATTTATTAATGATTTGAACCCTACATTTGGAGATTTATTTTTTCATCAACGTTGTATATGCCACATTATTAATTTGATTGTAAAAGATAGATTAGAACATATAAAATTACCGTTAGATAAAATTAGGTAAGCAATTAATTTTATTACTATATCACCAACAAGAAAGCAAGCATTTAACAGTTTTTGTGCAAAGTATGGTTTAGAAGAGAAATCATTTGTCGCTGATGTATCACATAGATGGAACTCTACATATCTTATGTTACACTCGTGTGAAAATTATGATAAAGTTATTTCGATGTATTATAATGGTAGGCATACATATGGACCCGAACATAATTTGGAAGATTGGGAATGAAATCTTGTATTTGTCGTGAAAAATTTTTTAAAACCTTTTTTCGATTCCACAAGGGAATGTAGCGGTATTTATTACTCAACATCTTCACTTGTTTTACAACATTTTTTCTATTTTGCACAAGTATTTCAAAAATATAGGAATTTGCCAGTTTTTGTTGATGTAGTTTATTCTATGGAGTCAAAATTTCGTAAATATTGGGAAGAGGTAACCTCTTTATTTTTATTAGTTTCGGTGATGGACCCTCGACTTAATTTAACCGACACAAAAGCTACTATAAAAGGGATTTCAAATTTCATGAATGTACAATTATCACATGTGCATATAGAATCAATGTTATGTGAAATGTATAACCGCTACGTTGAAAAAGAAGGTCAGTGTAGATCTACTTCCCAAAGTTCTTTTCAAAGAAACGGTTCAACAAATGCATATAATATATGGAGTTATTTAGAGACCAATACTAGTGTTCCATCATTTAGTTCTAGTTCGTCAACATCTAGAGCAATAGTTATCAGTGGTACAAATCTTGAAATTCCCTTCGAGTTAGCTAGGTATATGTTCGTGGACGTTCGTAGTATGTTACAACCACAAGAATTACAGGAATTTAGTCTTTTATCATGGTGGAGGTGTAACGAAAGGCAGTATCCAATTGTATCAAAAATTGCTCGCGGTCTACTAACACCGGCAGCATCGGAGGCTGCATTTAGTTTAGGTGGTCGAGTTTTATGTGACGAACAATCAAGACTAAAAGAAGATATATTGGAGGCTTTAATATGTTTGAAGGATTGGGAATGTGCGGAATTACGTTTTCAAGAACAAGTTGGTAGTATAATGGCCGAAAAATTACAGCAAATTAAAGGTTAAAGTATAAGATATTGTAAGTTTTTAAATTGTTTAGTTTCAAAAAGTACGTAATTTTTAATTTTTTTAAGAAAAATTGTACACGAAATATTTTATTCGTGTACAATTTTAACTCCGCTTACGATAATTGTAGCCGGTCCCAAACCCGGATAAAGGAGGAAGGTTTTAACTTTTATAATTTCTTTAATTTATAACGCACATAAAATATACAATTTTTTTTTTTAAAATGTAGATTAAAGAAGAAGGAAAAAAAAGATGAGCAGCGGAGCCGAGCCTAATTTTTTTTGGCCGGGCTCGGCTTGGGCCAAAAAAAGCTTAGTTCAAAAAAGCTCGGGCTCGGCTCGAGCTTTTTTCCCGACTCGGCTCATTGACACCCTTAGTGACATACGAGCAATGGGCTCTTGCTCGAGCGAGAGCAGAGCGACAGGAAAGCAACGAAGATTCTGTTTTTGTTGGTCCAGCGGTGTCCAGGAGATAGGGTAGCGAAAATGCGGCATTATGATTCTCCTCTTTTCATACTCGAACCCTAGATCGCATAACCCAATCTATTCAAATTGTACCCTAGGTCCTTGACTTTTACAACACGTTTCAAATTAATCATTTTGTCCATAGCATTGACAATACTAAAAACCTAACACATTTGGATTGAGAATATAACATTGAATGGAATAGAATTATACTGTTTGATGCTCTAGAGGGTCATTTAAGATAGTCGATGATATGGTGTTTGGGATTCGACAATGGTATATTGATGATGTCATGAGTTCCCTTAGTGGTCTTGGATGATGAGCATTGTATACATATGTAAGACTTGATTTGTGTTTGTTATTTTGCCTAATGCAGTATCGTGATTCTTGGTAAGCAACGATGGATACATATGTAATTTTTTGAGTCTGGTGGGCGATGCTAAACCTATAGGCACTACAGATATTTAGCATCATATAGTACTATAGTGAGATTCAGGACTCGAAAGACAAAAGATGAATAAGCTAAGATAATGATGAAAAGCGTGATTTGTTAGATTGTGATCATAATGAAACAATAAATAATGCAGGTTATCACTTGTTGAGCATTTTCTCATATTGTTTTACATTGTGGGTATGACGAAGCATGTACTGAAGATTGGCTTTAGCTCTCAGATGATGGGACAATTATGTATTAGGTACCTAAATGAGGTTCGATGTTAATTTTGAGTGTCTTCCACTCTATGTTTTGACGAAAATATTTCATATCAAATTTAAACAATAATGTTTTGTATTTATTCTATTTATATCTAAACTGAGTCAGATAAATGATTTTAATATCAACCTTGATCATTCGTTACAAACTTGCCTAAGCAACAAAAATCAAGGAGTGTTGAATCCATATCTGCAATTGGACAAAAAAAAATCTAAAAAGTTAGTTAAGTGTCACCGCTCAAGATTGATTCCGACTATTAATTGGAAAGTAGTTAGTTACTAGGCGATCGGTTAACATACCGTTTGTATCACCTCACACAACACATAATGCAGACTTTTTTCTTAATAAATTTGTTCAAAATTTCACTATTATGGCTAATAATTCGTATCAATTTATCTAAACTAGTTAGAATATGCCAGCATAGTATTTAACAAGTATAAATTAAACTCAAACAAATGAAACAAAATGAAAGTGAAAATATTCTTTCTAATACAAAATGTTGAAATATTGACTTCAAATAAATGTTAACGAGATGCTTATATTGAGCTTTGAAGATAAATATGAACAAATAGAATAGAAATTATGAGAATTTAGTGTTGAAAGAGATGAAATATTCGTGAAATAACAGAGTCGTTGATTTGATTAAAATTCGAATTTGATTTTGGTAATAGAATCTAGAGCAACATGTATATAATTGTCATTCACAAATACAGAGTATTTACAACACTCAAATAATTATTTATACAATAACTATCTTCTTGAAACATTGTTTAGAAAAAAATCCGATAGGACAAACACTACGCCAAAAAGGGCCTTTTGCAGCGGCCAAAAAACGCTGCAAAAGGCCTTTTGCAACGTTTTATCATGTGTTGCAAAGTTCAGTGTTGCCAAAGAGAGAAGAGATACGGCAACGTTTAAAAAACGCTGCAAAAAGGTCTTTTGCAGCGTTTTTTAAACGTTGCAGCAGACCTTTTTTGCAGCGTTTAAAAAACGTTGCAAAAAGGTCTACCGCAACGTTTAAAAAACGTTGCAAAAAAGGTCTTTTGCAACGTTTTTTAAACGTTGCGGTAGACCCCTTTTGCAGCGTTTTTTCAACGTTGCGGTAGACTTTTTTTTTTTTTTTTTTTTTTTTTTTTTACAGATATGGTAATTGGGTGATTGACCCACAAAAGTAAAAATAACACTTTGTGAACACATTTTGGAATTGCATAAAAATTGATAATTTCATTATAAATTTTTGAATCCATACACTAGATCGTTACAATGTGATACAACACCACCTAAATAAAAAAAAAGTTTCAAAATGAAATAAAATTGTAACTCTCCTAGAAGTGAAATAAAAGAAATTTCCTTGACTCTTCCTTGCAGCCGGTGCAACTCCTCCAAAGACTAGAAGCATCACCATTTTGAAAGTGTATTAATATCTCCTTGATGATTCGCCTTCTTTTCTTCAATTCATTGTCTGTACTGATGTGCCTTTACCATGGTATAGAGATTATTACTTCTTATGTTCTGAGTAACTTATCTATTTCACCTTCAGGAATTGACTTCTATTTTATTTCTTTTTACCTCATCTAGACTCATTCCGATCAAGATTTTGACTTCTGCAAACTGCCTTCACAAGAGTGGAATAGTACACCTTATCATTAACTTTTTTGGACCTGTCTTTGCTTGGTTCTTCAACTTCATCAATGTAAGCTACTCGAAGTGATGGATACCTATTAAAGGAAATCCATTAATAGGTCATAACAACAATAAGACAACAACATGATCAATATCAGGCTCTTACGTTGTCATAATTCGTAATATATCTTGTGCACGAGGATCGCATCTTTTCTCAAACCCATATAACTGGCATGATACTACATATGAGAACTTCATATCGGCCACTGCTTGACATTGTGCCCAAAGTGACCTCTCTCCCTTCATCTGATCCTCATTCAACTCAATGGCCTTGTAGCCTTCCATTAAATCTGTTCGAAAAACAAACTATAACGGTCAACATCACAAAGTTTTTACATCATGAAGTGTTAGCATGCAAAATGCCTAATTAATAGGCATAGTTTTCATAGCTTAAGCCATAAAAGCAAGACACACATTTCATCAAACCAAAATCTATTTTCAAAAAACTCGTAGTTGCAAAGTAGCTAGAATTAAATTTCAAGAAATATCGCCTATTTACCCATTAACATGAGCAAATTCTAAAAGAAATCAATTTCAGAATGAGATATCCATCAAACAACTTGTCCCAGTATCTGAAATGTGAAACTAAAACAATTTGAAGGGACATTATAATGTCATAGGCTAGTGGAAGATTTTCCAACACCACCCTTCCCCATAACAAGGATTGTCAGCGTGCTGACATTATACAATGATTTTTAAACAGCATTAGAGTCCCATATTCCCATTATATACAATACAATACAAAATCAACAAGACTTCACATGTATTTCATTGAAGAAAAAACAACTTTAGAAACACGATGTAATTGTAAAACATATGTTTCTTTTCTAATTGCACACAGAAAATTATAGAGCTTCTAATTTCTGAAATTATTTCCAGTCAAGCCCAATTTTTTAGTGACAAAAAAGATAGCATAATGTAGTGAAAATAAAAGATAATGGTCCCCAAGTTAAGCAGAAGGGAAATAATTTTTTCTTAAGCAGAAGAATTTAATTAAGGATGTTCTTACATGAGTTGGGAAGTAACTTCTGGATTGAAGAAGATATAGGAGGAGAAGATGCTTTAACATGTGGAATCATAAAAGGAAACTGCAATCAAAATTGATGAAAAATCACTTCACTAAGTGTTGTATAGAATATTATTATAATTACATGCTTGTTTTTGCTAAACACACTCACCTTGGCCTCATGAACTTCAAAGCAGAATTTGCGAAGTGCACACCCCCGTTAAGACCAAAGAATGAGCTTTACCTTTCTTTCAAACCAAAATTTACCAGCAAGTGCACACCCCTGTTAACTCCTTTAGACTTTAGTTAATGACCTAATAATTGGCTTCATAGGTTTCATCATGTCAAAGAATTTTGACAGTTTAGACACAAATCACAATGCATTATTGTTGGTGAAAAGAATCTTACTAAAGTAAATCATGGTGACAAATAAAAGCTCTTTCTCACCAGATGAGTATTAATCATACCAAAGTATATTTAATGGCTCATGTACAAAACTATAAAAATGTCCAACTCTTTGCAAAGATGGATATCCATCTCTTGAGTATAGAAGCAATCATTCTCGCCTTAATTTTAAGTGAGAATAGTAAAATGTACAGACCGACAACGCTTCTATTGATGAATGGTAAAGACAAGAATTCAATCTATAAGATAAATGAAAAATATTTCTCTAAAGGGTGGATTCAAATGACAAGCTAGGATCATCATTTGGGCAAGATTACTTTATATTTTTTTATGATATTTCAAATTAACAAAATTCTGTTGCCAGAGAGAAATGGGAATAAACATAGATTATTGTCCGTAATTTTAGTACTAACCCGAACTTGTGAAAAAGGGAACTCACCGTTATGATTTTCGTAAGAAATATTTATGTCGCTTCTAAATATTTAACCAAAAATATTAATTAATTCTTAAGAAACTAGATAATACAAATTCCCACGTAAAGTAGATTGTAGGAATAACATATTCCACGTCCTTTGAATTTTAATCAAACAGCTTACGAAGTCACACAAATTGCATCAATAATGACTTTCAATATTTTTCTATTCTACTCAAAATTGAATAAAAAATTTCAGAGAAGTCGCAAAACCGAGAAAAAACTCACTTTCTTTCGATGATCCGCCGCATTGTTCACAAAATTCAATTTCCAAAAACCCCCAACAAAAACTGCAAAAGATCTTAAATTTAATTAGTGCCACAAGTAACCCAATTCTCGCCGTATTTGAACAAATTATCCTAAAAACTCAACCACATTTTCCCCAACTCCAAGTGTGGTAATATCATTAAGTGCAATAATAAATAAGGCAAATCCTTTCCTTTCATCAAACGCCTAAAGAATGTGCACTCCATTTCTATTGAACACTACAGAGAAGAAAGAGAACTAAAAACCTGATCTTTAACGCGCTGACGGCGCCATGGTCGCTCCAGTCGAATTCGTCGGCAAATCGTTGGTAGGCAACCGGGGCTTTTTGAGCGTCAACGGGGAGCTTCGAGACGACGCTTGTGGAGCCCTGTGTGCGATTTCCCGAACTCAAAGGGTGTCGGTCGGAGAACTTGGTGACACCGTGGACGGCGGGGGTCCATCGGTGGCGCTTGGCACTGTGCATATTAGCCTTGAACACCAAGAATCTGTAATCGTGGAGATGACAGGGGAAGAAGAGAGGAGAGGCGGAGACGAGAGGAGGAAAAGTTAGGCAGGAAATGTTAGGGTTTGATTTCCAAAATAAAGGGGTGTACTATTTTTTTGCAAGGTTCACGATGAGAAATGATAAGTCAAAAAAAAAAAAATTAGGAAAAGCGTCTTTCGCAACGTTTTTTAAACGTTGCGAAAAAAGCAACTTTTACAACATTTTTTAAACGTTGCGAAAGACGCTTTTTCGCAACGTTTAAAAAACGTTGCAAAAGACGCTTTTCGCAACGTTTTTTAAACGTTGCGAAAAGTTTTGTCTTCCGCAACGTTTAAAAAACGTTGCAAAAAATAAAAAAATTCGCAACACTGAAAAAACGTTGCAAAAAGGTAACATTAGCAACATTCACTTAAAAAATGTTGCCAAAACTTAATTTTGTTAAGCAATGGCAACATTCACGTATTAGAATGTTGCGATAGACTCTTTTAGCAACATTTAACTATCGAATGTTGCCTTTTATGTGTTGCAAATGGTGTTTTTTGGTGTAGTGAAAATGCCAACAAATGAAAAAAAGAGTACAAATACTTTAGAGTAATAAAATGATATCTCGTTAAAACCTTGTCAAGAAAATCTAGTGAGACAAAACTTGATTGAAGGAAAAAAGTACAACTACTCCATCAGAATTTAATTCGTGTACCAATTCGTCTTTGTCTTATATGATATGTCTTCAATATTGCGATTTCTAGTAAAATATGTCACATGTTGTCTTATATAGTTTTCAAATAACACCGTCTTCATACAAAATATTTATCAATCTTTGATAATTATAGTAAATGATGATTTGAAAATAGTTCTTGTTGATCTCTTCGAGAATTTTATACATATCAGAATATTATTTTGAGGGTAAATATCGTTTAGGTTATGAAAATTTATTATACATAGACATACCTTATTAAAACATTATTAGAAAAAACCTGTAAAAAAATCCTATTGAAGAAAAAGTGTACATTATTCTTTTGAATACGTTACAAAAATTATCTCATTAAAAATCTTACTAAGAAGATCCAATAGGACAAAGCTTAATGTCAAGGGAAAAATAGTATAACGCGTATTTACTTCCCCTCATAATAATATCACTTGCATTATACTTCAAGTATATCAAATCTTTTAGGAATAATATTAATAGTCTTGTCATATGAGTTAACTGTAACCATATTTTCAAGTTTCATGTATTGTCAGGATGACAAGATGCGAACATGTGATTTTATCCACCACGAAATTCACTAAGTTAAGGGTCGTTCATTATATATTACAACTTTGTTTTCCCATTTTTTTTTTCACATAATTACACACATTTAGATTTTCGGATTGTAAGTTTAGGTTCAGATTTTATAATAAATTCAAATTTGATAAGATTGCCTTTTCTATTTGGCCGATCATATCTTCGATCGATAAGCATCAACGAATTTATTTCGATATCCTCGCTATTCATAATATGAAGCAATACATCATGTACGGAGGTGTTGTTGGAAACATTTTCTTTTCGATTCTACTTTTCTCGTAACGACATAACTTGTTGAGGTATCTCAATTTTCAACATGTTATGTATCTGAACCTCTAATTGAGTTTTACATTTTGTCATGTCTATATACTTTTCAAAAGTATACCTCCTAAATGAGACCATTTTTTATAATTGCTAAATTTTTGTTTGGAGATTTTTATATTAAAATTAAATATCATTACTCTTCAGGCATGCCATAAATTTATCTAATATAATATTAACTAATTATCCTCCAAACATTAATTCGAGTTGAGCATTTAAAGTTAGTGTGTATGATATTATTGATCTCTCTGGTCATTATTGCATCAATTAAATTATATTTCGCACTTCTGGTTTTGAATTATCTTTTGAGAGGATTTAGATAATGATATATTTGTACATTATTTTTAGTTTCTTAATTCTTCCTCATAATGTTCAGAGGATTGTCTACTCAAATTGACAATCAACAGACCGCATTATAAAGTATCACCCGTTTGAGATAAATGTTCAAGCTACTCAGTTATTCTCAACATTTTTTACTTTATATCTCAGTATATTGTGGTGAATCAATTTTACATATACTGCACTTTCAAAATAATTTGATAAAAAAATTAAGTTCTGACCATAAGTCAAATTATAACCGAAAGAATTATGATATTGGTATGATGCGTAATAACATTCCATAAACACAAATTGAAATTATTTTGTTCTCAATAGTAATAGTTAAGAAATTGGTGTGAGGCATTTAATCATAACTAACACTTATTAAAATGTTGAGATTTGGGCTCACCAGTATTAACAAGGCACACCGTTTTGATTGTATAATTGAAAATTATGCTCATAATTTAATATTTGACTAGTAATTTTGCACCATGTAATCATCTGGTAGATGTATCAAATTTATTAGATACAAACAATATTTAAATGATCGAGAGTGATAGGCCCCATGTATCACCCTAATTAATTTTAAGAAGTATAAGGAATTCAGTCCTACTTTAACTAGTGATGGTTAATGACCAATTTTGAAGAAAGAGAATAAACATAGTATAAAATTTCATTGGATTGAAGAATCTTCTAGTTCTTCATTGAATATTCATTTGAATTCTCCTTTTGTATCAATATTGATCCAGTGATGTCTAACTAGATATGCCAAACAATAATATATTTAGGGTCCGTTTGATTGTAAGGGTGGAAAATGGGTGGAAAGAAAATATTTTACAGGTAATTGATTTTCCTAAAAAATGTTTTACTGGGAATTATAATTAATTGTGTTTGATTGGTATAATTTTCCATGGAAAATGTTGAAAGTTTGGTGTCCATTTGACTTCATTTTTTTATGGAATTTGTCCATTAAAATGATAATTTTTTCTATCATTGGGTCTAAAATTTGTTCCAATTGTAAAAAAAAAAATTTGAAAAAAAAATTTGAAAAAAAAAAATTTAACATACTGAATATTCTTCGTTTGACTTTGTTTTGCATGGAAGTTGTCAATAAAAGTGAAATTCTTTTTAACCATTGTATCTAGAATTTGTTCCCATTGCAAACAAAAAAAAAGGGTGGAAAATGTTTTCCCACCAAATAGGTGGGAAAACAAAATCAAGTTTTTGTGCATCAAATGATTGTACCTAGAAAAATGTGGAAAATATTTTCCTAGGAAAATTTGTACTATCAAACACCACATTTTGGGGAAATGGAAAAAGTTTTCCTACTTCCATGGAATTCTTTGGCTATCAAACATAGCCTTAGTAATTGAACTTCTGATTCAATACATTACTCAATCTTGCAAATTTTTAATATCAATTAATGATACATATTTTAGAAGCTTAATATGTTCATTTTTTCAATTAAGAAGAGAACAAAATACTAGTAATAGTAAAATTTGTCCCTGCGTATGACATAAAATTAGCTCTTCTAGAGCTTTCAATCAGATCTACAGAACCCAATATTGTATTAAAATAATAGCTATCATTTTTTTCTTTCTCCTTCTTCGAGTTGTGACAAGTTTAATTAGATAGTCAATGTACGTAATAAAAATGATTGAAAAATACTCTATTGACCGATATAATACAAATTAACAATGAATTAATTAACAACATCCATAAGGTATGTTCACAATATCTATTAAGAATTAACTGTAAGCAACAATTGATGTTTAAATTAATGATATTAAATAGTCGAAAGGAATTTCGATATTTAAATGAACCACATCTAAATTGAACAATTAAATTTAAAATTTTAATTTTTAGCAAAACTCAATTATACAAATAACATGCTTTTAATATTCAAAGTGAATAATTTAGATTCAAAACTTTGACTTTAAATTTTTCTTACAAATCGTGAATCAAAAAATATTCAAATTTTAAATACATGTATACCACATATTCAAATTTCATATTCTCAAATATGCAAGAAATTAGTATAATTAATTCACTGTGAACAAAATATTTATGCATTGTATTAGAAATATTGTCAACTTATAAGTATTATGAATCATCATAACTAATATATATATTGTCTTATTAATAAAGATGTTTCTAACTGTTGATGTATTTGATAAATAATTGCACGTGATATATTAAAAGAAGAGCATTAATAAATGTATGGAATGATTGTATCAATAAACATAGGTCAATAGTTTTTTGAATGGTGTTTGAGATATTTTTGTTTCTAAGATGATGATCCGTCATTTTCCTCATCTTGCACTGTTTCAACAGAGAGGACATTGAAGTGCTTGTATTTTTTCTCTTTCAGTTTTTCTGGATCTACAAAAAGTTGAAGGTTCCAGATTTTTTCGGCTAATTTCTCTGCAACGCTTTTAATATATGGTTGATTTTCCTACAAAATAAATTTTGGATAGGTTCACATAATTAATATAAAACCAATTTAAAGATATTTTAAATAACTGTTTGTAATGTAATTGAAGTTTTGAAGAAAAATCAAAGAGTTACCTCTATAGCATGTTCCATCAATTCTACTGTTGAACAACCAAGTGTCTATTCTACTACTTCACCAAACAAAGTAGCAGCAATCTTTCCAGTATTATCATCCAGTTCAACATACACTCTAACACTTTAAATGCGTCGAATATATTAATTGGAATTGGAATGTTGTTGAATTATAAATGAAATAAGACATCAATTTTGAACGTAAATTGTGAGAAAGACACCGTGGTTTGTTGATCCCTTGGCTCTTGCAATATATACAAACGAAGGTTTCATTGTATTTATATCCAATTCCTCTATTACAGGCAACACATGACATGTAATAAAATACTTGGGCAAACTCAATCACATTTATCTTCGCCTTTATCTAGATTCTTGCTTTCTATATTAAATCATAATTAATTTTTAGAATGAATGTTTGCGTAAATATTATGATGAATTACCAATGAAATAATATTTACCTGTGTGGGTTGTAAACTCGTAATAAAATGTACAATATCGCAAAGTTTCACAATTTCCCGAATTCCAACAGATAAATGTGGTGTAGATGTGTATGTGAAGGATCTTGCAATGATAGTTTCGATTATCGAATCATTGTTCTCCGCCCTTAAAATTCAGAAAAGAATAATAATGCAAGGAAATGAAATATACATGTAAATTACATACATCACATAATTATGTCTAATATTAATGCATTAATATGTAATTTTTAATTGAGGAGAATTACCATTGCTTCATTGCAGATGCCTGAGGAAGAAGATGATTGATTATAAAGGTACTTGTCGGACGTGATGAAAGAGACAATCCTTTGTTGAAATTGAGATCGATTTTAGTGCAAGTATATGCAGTATGGAAAAATATGTAACATTTGTTATTATTATAAATACCGTTATATGAGCCAACAGATATTTTTGTTCCAAGTATTATTGGCTTGTCTTCAATAATATCTGATATTTTCTGACATTCGTTTTCGACAAATTGACCCCACATAGTCAAACATATAGGGTTCAAGCAATTGAAATTATTAAAAGAATTAATAAAGTATTCCTGAATTAATATAGGAATTAGAATTTGAAGGGAATGAGAAGTTATAAGAATTTTTTACCTTTCATCGATAACATATATCTCTTGGATTGTTGTTGTTCCAAATGTTGTCATTACCTCTTTAGTTGGCTTTATTTTTATTGCAACAGCTAAAATAGCTGAATATTTAAATATGAAATGTTAATTTATATTAATAATAAATTTGTAAAAAAATTTAAATTAAATTACCTATTTCTTCAATCGACCCTCTATGAGTCTGTAAATCCTTGAATGGGACGATCTCGTATTTCAGTGCATCTATTTGCTGGTCGTTCTGTGAAACATCTTCTATTATTGTTTTTGAGTTCAGAGTCCACTGATATTTATATTCTCCAATTTTGTACTTCGGATCCATTGGTTTGACATATGCATTGATGATATAATATGAGTGTAAAATTTTTAAAGTGTTGGTCCGGGGGTCAATATCAGAGCCAAACATTGCCGCCTGTACTCGATTTCCCTGTACGGAGATTAAAAGTAATTGTGATTAATAGTGTATTATATAAAATTATGTGGATTTTTTTTGTACTGATTTTTTAAAATAATTTATGTATGATTTATTTATTTTTACACAAAATATGTTGTAAAAAGAGAGTTAAATTAATACAACGTAATTAATATTTTTTATATGATATGATATAATTTAAGAACCTCTAATTTGAAAGGATATTGATTATTGTAAACAAAATATAGGCTAACGAATATCATACTTGTTGATCAATTAATGTCAAATTTTGGTACTTCACCGTTGTGCGTGGGCTTGTTCGCTTATGTGACTTCCCCGCAACGATCATCTTTATCTTCCAGTTTTTTGTATTCGGAGTGATATCCTTTATTGATGTGTGCACCGTCCACATTTTTTCTTTTTTCTGATAAAGAAATATCAGATGTATAAGTGTAACAGGCCTTAGTTTAAATTCATAAACGACTAAAACAATTGATGAAGACTCTGAATTAAAAAACTGAATATTAGACATATGGAGAAAAATATTATAATACACAATAAATCGAAAGTATACAATTAAATTTAGTTACCTGAATAACATTAATTGAAACATGATAATGTAAGCAATTCTGTGAACACAATATTTTTTGTGGTGTTGTTTTCACGTTGTTCAGTGGACAGTGGTCGTATTAGAATCCTCACTGTAGATGCTGTCTTTGCCCTCGATAAAGCCACATATAATTGACCATGTGAAAAAACTGGTTGAGGTAAATAAATCCCAACATAATCCAATGTCTGCCCTTGTGACTTATTTATAGTCATTGCAAAACTTAATCTTATGGAGAACTGAGTTCGTTTGAATGGAAAACCATTATTTTCTTCAACATTTGGTAGGACTGGTATCCTTGGAATGAACACTCTTTTTCCAATATGGTGTCCAACTGCAATTTCTGCATCTTTGACATTTTGATCAAAAGCCCGAAAAATCAAACGGGTTCCATTGCATAGTCCTTTTGAAGGATTAATGTTTTTAAGCAGCATGATGTGACAGTTTTTCTTTAGTAATAATTTATGTGGCAGAAGTCCGTTTGGGGTTAGAGTATTTAAGAAATCTTCCATAACTGATTGTTCAGATGCATCTGTTGTCTCATCGAAACTGTAATATCGATGTATTTCTCCTGGGAACCTATGAATCAGCAATGCATTTATTTCATCAACATAACCGTTCTTCGGTGTTAATATGGCCCGATTCATCATAGATGAAATATTTATTGAATATTCATGAACATCGTGGAAAACATCTTCTATCAAATGATCTAAAGAAGTGCTATCATCATCATAGGGAACAAGCATCCTGTTTGGTATTTTAATGGTTTCATCGATTGTGTTTGGCGGCATTCCGTTTCCTGTTTGTAATACATAATCTGAAAAATCTGGATCTAGTGTTGCTCGCATATTTTGTTTTAATCGGAACTTAATCAATGTAGGTCACAAATACGAATAAACCAAACTGGAATTTACCTGTTCTTATCTTGTTCCTTTACGAACGACAGGCAAAACCTGTCGAAAATCTCCACCGAAAACAATAACTTTGCCACCGAATGTTAGATCTGAATCGTTGATGTCTCGTAGCATTTTATCTAATGCTTCTATGTGTTGTTTTCTCGTCATTGGAGCCTCATCCCAAATTATTAATTTTGCCGCACGTAGTAGGTTTGCCAGTGCACTTTGTTTGCTGACACAGCATGTGCTTCTTTTGTCAGTATCAAGTGGAAGCTTAAAGCGTAAGTGTGCCGTTCGACCTCCCGGAAGAATTGATGCAGCAACACCTGATGAAGCAGCTGCAAGTGCTACTAATTTTCTTGATCGTACTGTTGCGAAAAGTGCTTTGTACAGGAATATTTTCCCCGTCCCACCTGGGCCATCTACAAAGAATGCAGCATTTTGGTTTGCAAATACTTTTTCCAGTACTGCACTATAGACATGTTGTTGTTCACTATTAAGAGATTGTGATGCAGCGATATCCATTTCTGGAATTTCAACAGCCAATTCATCATCGATTTCTCTAAATCTATATTCCTCTTCATTGAAACAAATGTCGTCATCAAGAAGATGATAGGAATTAATGTCTTTCCCCATTGATTCAATTGTAAATGAGATTGACCTCAATACTTTGGTTCTTACATTTGATATAGAATCTTCTGTTGATTTGAAATTAGCTGACATATCTTGCTCAAAATGTTTCCAAAGCTCCCTCGAATTGGTTGGATTATAATAAACCAATATTGTTGCAAATAACGTCTTAAAGTTGAAGGCATCTGATATAGAGTCGCTTCGCTTAAACAATCTTCTAAGCTGCTGTCTCTTTGTAGCAACCCATGCAATGTTGCTGCCTCGCAAAATGTTGGGGCCACAACACCATCAACTGTCCTAAGGTTTTCAAACGACAAAGGTCCTCTTACATGGTTTAGCAATATCCGCAAAAAATACCTCTCGCCTTCAAATGGATTTGCGGTAACAATACGGCCTATAACTTTTTTTTTCGAGGAGTCCAATTCCTGTTTTGTTGGTTCCAAACATAATATTCCGAAAAATCTTTATACAACAATGTTTTTGCGTTCTCGTTTACTCGATTTAATGCAAAGAACTCTGTTAACATCGATTTTCTAGAACGATCTAAGTTAACAACATTGTTTAGATCGTCATTTGCTCGGAAAGTCACTGGGTGTTGATCTTGTAGATGTAAATGTAAACTATACATTGCTGGGTACATTTCATTAATAGTAAAGCCAAATATCTTCCACATAGCTTCAGGGAGAGTAATCCATCGGGCTGATTGGAATTGTTGGATTTCATCAACTTGTTCATTGCATTGTTCAGAAATCAAGTTGAAAGCAACACGATCATGTCCTTTATAAACTTATTTATAAAGATATTTGACTGCTTTTATTGTAGAACAAATCTCGACATTAATGTGACAGTCAAATGTTGCAAGCAGATATGGATTATATGGAACAACTCAACGATTATCTAAATTTTTGCCTTTGACTTTGACAACTATTCCATTGTTTGAACGCCTAGCAGATGCGTAATTTTTTGGATAATTACTTTTGCAACAATCATTTGTTTTCATGCAAACATTTGATGGGTTGAAAACTCCACATGGTCCATGCATCATATACTTTACAACAGCGTTATGCAAGTGCAAGTTTGCATTTTTATCAGGTATCTCTGCTGATACGATCTCGTCAAAAGATTCAGGCGCATAGACCTTCCAATCCTTTTGTAAGATAATTAAGAAATGCTCATGCAGAAGACCTCTCTTTTGATGCTCAATGACGTAGACATATGCTGAGACTTTACGAAATATTTTCCTCTTGCATAATTGATCCTTTAATTCTTCTAATTTTGCACGAAAGACTCGAGCAACCAAATCTGGTCGATTCTGACCCTCCTCTTGTGGATTTAGTTCATTTGTAATTTCTTTCCAGTTTGGATTGCACGTCATCGTTAAGAAAATGTCCGATTTTCCGAAGCGTTGAACTAAAGCCATTGCTTCCATATATCTTTTTCTCATGTCTCTTGGACCTCCAATAAATGATGAAGGCAATATAATCCGTTTTCCAACATTAGAAACGTTTCTTTCCCCAAGCGTAATTGTATCAACAATACCTTGATATAACTCTGATCGAATATGTTGTTGCTGCTTCCTAAAATAATCCAATCTTGACGTCTCAATCTTAACATACATATCTACTACAAATTGTTGCAATAGTCGACCAGAAAGTAGCAGAATTGATCTGGCATTTTCTCTGATTTGCAATTTGTAGCAATAATATTCACGGCATGAAACAACTGGGTCTTTCTTTCTTCTGTTTAATGCTACAAAAGTTGAATGCGAATGAAAGGTTACTGAGTTGGACATACATACTAAATGAAATTTTTGAGTATTAATAATGTAATCTAACCTAGTTGCTCTCTTGCAAGTAATTCTTCTGCGGTCTCTGATTGTTCAGGATTTATTGATTGGTTTGTTTCGTTATATGTACATCTCCTTCCTCTACTGACCATTTGAATCCCTTGATGCCAACCAACATCGCCACATGGAAATAACAATAGATATTGCAATGGATCGTAACACCCGAAATAGTACTGAACTATATGACTTCCACCAGAATGGTTAAAGACAGAAATGTCACGTCCTCTTAGTTGATCTTCACCATCATTTTCTATCCATATTGCTGCAACTTGTGAACACGTGGGAGCATTGAATATACGTTGATCTAGGCCAGCATCTGATCTTATATGAATTATTCTATTTTCCAAATTTGGAAAATCACCAAGAGAGCGAAAAAAACAGAATATGGATTGATGCGAAGAATATCGATGAGTTGAGTTACAATTGATGGATCCATTCTGTTTGAATCATAAATACGATTTTCTAATTCATGTTCTGTATCATAGAAATACAACTGGAGATAAGAAGGGCGACCATTTGAAGGAATCAAATCATTGATATAGTGATAGATCTGTCCCTGAGTTCATGAAGTGTAGATTCCTCTATTTCTCCTGCAAAGATCTTTATCAAATTTTACTCCGAAGGATGTGAAAGCAAACTTGTTATTATAAGTTCGAATGTATGTCCTGAAATGTGCAGATTCATCTGTTTTGCATGTGAATAACGAATAAAGCTTATCAGGAACATCATTTGTGGCTAAAGAAATTGTTCCATCAGCACAGCAGAAGCCAGTTGTTCCAAGGTGGAATCGCTTTGCCTTACAATGTATGCAGCTGGGTACTAATGGCAGAGAATATGCTTCAGATGGCACTACCTTCATCAATTGTCTAAATCCGATAGAAACGTGATGCGACCCACCTATTTGGTTCAAAAATGAAAATAACGCAACATAAGCAAGCTTGTCACGTTGTTTGAATTATCTGAGTAAGGACATTACTGGTACAGTACCAATATTTGATTACTGAATTGAAAGAACCAACTAATTTTACATTTGTTTCTTATCCTTAGAAGGTGTCGGCATATTTGTATCATAGCTCGACTCCTCTCGAACGACATATGGATCCTATTTGTATAATATATTCCAAAATCTCAAAGGAAAAGAATAGAATGATGGTTGAATAAGAAATATAGAAAAATGATTGGAGGAGAACCTGTTGATAAAAAGTTGATTAGAAGATTTAGAGACATTGTTTGAGGATGAATTTGTCTCTGAATTAATGACACAGTCTTTGAAACCAGGAAGAATACATACTTCACGACACGAATCGTTTTCAACAATATCAATATGAACACCAGTGTTTCGTTGTCTCTTTGATGCCTTTTCAATAACACTAAAGTTTTCAATGTTGTCTGTATATTGGACATCATTATTTGAATATCGAGCAATCGACGTAGTCGTTTGTTAGCCACCGGATGTATCGAAATCATTTATACGAATGGAGTTCCTTTTTGATGCTTTTTGTTCAGCATATCTTTCTCTTCGTTTTCTACGAATCTCCTCCTTTTTCTCTTCTGAAAAATCTCTATTTGGGATTCTCTTTGTAGGTTGTTTACCATGATCTTCAAAGAATAGTTCACACGCTTAAATTTCACATAACTTTATATATTTTGTTTGTAATTTTTTTTAAAATTATTTATAAAATTTTACCACTTCTCATTATGTTAATGAAGGAAATGATTGTTTCAACTGTTACATACTTTTCTACAGAAGCAAAGATAAAATAAATAAGTCACAGGTATTTCATATGCTTAATTAAATAAATAATCACATGATAAAATACTATGAAATTGGAAACTAACAAAAGCATATTTCAATTTCACATTCAAAAAATATTTCAGAAACTATTTGTCAAACTCAATTCCCTATTACAAGCAACTATCAACTATTTCTCAACTAATTATTTTAAAATATTTATCTACTAATTTTTAATTTGGATGTTATGATTTTTTTTCAGTTTTTTTATTGTTAATTTGTAGGCGGGTCATCAAATTCCTTATACCACGTCATCGATTCGTGTTATCATAATTCATTGGATGAGAATCCATTCCCACCGAGTTTTACCTCCCCTTTCCAGACTTTGTGTTTCTCTGTTTCTGTTCAGGGGCCCTTCTGGGTCGTTTGATATGCCTAATGGCGGAACAGTAAAGACACATGTCAGAATAGATGACTTTGAGGGTTTTGAGTTAGGGTAATTCTATTACCACTACAAATTTTATTAAGTACACCACAATATTCTCATTTACTTGCATTTTCCATTTATTAGAATTTTTAGTCCCATTGGTTGATGGCTTTTTTACAGTTTTACGTAGGTATTCTTCAAGGAGAGTGGAAGTGAATAACGATTAATTCAAAAAGCTTCATAACTATAAATTAATATTTACCCCCTACTTATTTCTTGTTTATACTGCAATCATCAAATTCATTTTACTTCGGCTGTTGAATTCAAGATTTTAGTTATTCATTTTCCTCAAGTTTTTGACGAAAAAAGATTTCAATTACAAAAACATTAAATCATTAATTATTTAATTAACAAAAAATTATATCTTTATTAATAAAAAATTAATTCTTAAACAAAACTATTAAATATAAGTCACATAAAACATGCAATTATAATTTAAACTAATTAATGGTGGCAAGTTTACCTCAATTTTCGCGAGACCCGTGAAAAGTGAAGCGAACAGAAAAGCTCAATCTCCTATTCGTCCGTACGTTTCGTCTACCCAAAATAGAAAATAAGTTTCAATTAGTATTTCGAAATTTTAAAGATTTAAAATGATCGAATAAGATTTAGGGACTTAATTGAAAATTTATTCAAATCGGAAATTGAAAAGTGTAAGGACTGAAATACACTTTTTGAAAATTTGTGGACTAACAGTAGGAAATAACAACTTCAGGAACTGTTTTCTCTAAAACATAAACTTTCAGACTGAAATAAATACTTCAAATAATAAAAATAAAGCTCAGGGGCTTAATTGAAAATTTATGAAGCTGAAATTGAAAATTTATGAAACTGAAATTGAAATGTTCTAAATTAGGGGACTGACTTCAGAAAAACAGAAACTCCAGGGATAGTTTCACAAATAACAGAAACCTTTGGGACTGAAATCAAACACCTTTTAAAAATTGGGCTTCAGGGGCAATTACACAATAAAAATCAAAACAAAAAAAAATATATAACACTCCCTCTCTCTCTCTCTCTCTCCAATATTCGAAACAGAGACAAGAGGAGAGGTAAAGCAGGGCGCTCCACCAGGTTCGGGTTCCAGCCTCTCCGACGATATTCCGGCTGAAAAACGATCGGGAAAGCTGGGTAAGTTCATGGGTCCTCATGTTTCTTGGTTCTTCAAGCTGTTTGGGGTGGATTTTGGGTGAAAGATGGGTTGCCGAGTTTGTGTGGAATGGCTGTTGGTGTGAATTGGTGTCGATTTTGGGTTGGAAAGTGAAAGATGGGTTGCCGAGTTTGTGTGGAATGGCTGTTGGTGTGAGTTGGTGTCGATTTTAGGTTGGAAATGGTGATTTCGTGGTTCGGTTGAGGATGAATGGTGGTGGTTGCGATTTTGGCTCATTCGCTGGACGTGGATTGCAGTTCGGTTTTCTGCGTGATGGGTGTAGCTGTCGATTTTTGGGTTGGAAATGGTGGTTTCGTGGTTCGGTTGAGGATGAATGGTGGTGGTTGCGATTTTGGCTACTTGGCCGGACGTGGAATACAGGTCGGTTTCCTGCAAATTGTGTTTCTCAGCTTTACAATTTGGTGGAATCATCACCTTCTTATTACGCCGAATATCCGTTCCTGGAAATGTCAATTGCTGAAATCTCTGGAATGAAATCACAGGCAATTGTCAACTATGAAATCTCTGGAATGGAACAGGCAATTCTCAGTTATATTACATATACTTCCATTCAACAGCCTCAAGTCTGTTCGGTTCCTAACCTGATAGAAGGTAAATGGCTGCCTTAATTGCTACTGTTTTGTTTCATAGCCATCAAGCATCGCTTTCGTTTGACACCGTTAGACACTTACTGTTCTGTTTGACATAGGCAGGCACTTGGAAGAACAATTTCTGTTACTGTTCCGTTTGACACTGTTTCATAGGCACTTATAGGATGAATATACATGCCCCTTGATCTTAAGCCGTGACCAATTTTTTTTCTTTTTCCCAAAAAAATTCTATGGTCACAAGTTCTAAATATATAATTTTGTATATTTTCTTATGAATGTTCTCTAAAGAACACAAACAAACTCATTCGTGACATTTGGAGTATAATAATTTAAAAAAAAAATAATAACAATCAATATATGACGAATGACAAAATTTGCATGTGAACAAAGCATTTTATTCTTTAAGGCTATGGACTGACAATTCGTAATTATTTCTCATCAGAATGATTAAATTTCATTAACTTAGTAAAAAAGATTAAAAAAAAAAGTCATAATTTGTTCTTTTTTTTTTTAGAGCAATAAAAATAATTCATTTAGGAATAATAAGAGAATAATCTAATATTCTTCTAAAATATTAATTTTAAATTTATATTCTTCCAAGAGTAATAATATAATATTTACATTGAAGTCTATAAATTTGTAATTTTTCAACAATAACCACATATTATTCTTCAAGAATATTAATAAATATAGAATTGTGCTTCTTCCTAATCAACACAACATTCGTTTAGAATATTGATTTGTATAAATTGATTCAAACGATTTAGCAATATTCTTCTGAAATATTTAAATATTATAATCATATTTTTTTTCCAGAGAAACAATTGATCATCCTTGTAATATATTATAATGTATAACAATTGATTAAATATTATAATGCATAAAATATATAATTTTTCGAAACGCTCAATTTTTCGTGTTCTTGCTACGGTTAAATAATTCTTTTTGGATAATTCGTCCAACCAAATGATAACTACAATGTCCTGAAACTCTTTGTAACGTTGTAAAGTTTGCTTAACTCTTTGAATCATAATATTTTTGTAAATATCTTACACATAATATTGTACTACATAAAGAGAAAAAAACACAATAATATGCTATAATTTTGATACATAATTTTATGCTTCTTTAGGAGCATTTAAACTGTTAAATCAAGAGATTTAACATATAAAAAAGAATCTTGACAAAAATATAATATACATCAAATCTTACAAAATACAATCAAAGGCTAGCTAATATGGGATACTATATGCTATCAAAACTTCACAATTTTTCATTATAGCACGCAATATTTTAATAATAAATAGTTAGGAATGTGCTTAGTAAAGAATATTAAAACGATCACATTACCAAATATTTAACTACGATTACCTTTGTAAAATTGAAACTCCTTACAAGTTAAGTGATGCATAATTTCTTGAAATAATTGCAGCAAAAGCCTCTAATCTTTGAAACACTAGCAGATTTTCTCTAAACCTTTGATTTGATTTGTTGCAGCCGTTACCCCTAACCTTTTTTAACGTTGTAGGTGAGACTCTTTTGGATTATTTCCATAAAAAATGCTGTTAGGTGACCCAAAAAATTAAAGCCGGACCATTTTTGACCCATTAAATGAGGGTAAAACGATAACTTTATAATATTACTATATAAAATATAATTCAAAAAAATCAGAAAAGGAAAAGGAAAAACTTAAACTTTCTTCCCCTTCTTCTCCAACCCAATGCTACCCTACCCTACCCCTGGTCCCCACCCCATCCTCCACAACAAACCAAGAAACCCATCTTTATATGCTGGAGATGGTGAGTAAAATATGATAGAATTCATATGTATTTGCAGGTGGGTTTTCTGAACTGAAATATGCTCACTTCTTGATCAAGTGAGAATGCCAAACAATGTAAAAGCCAAACTCTCCTTCCCATATTTGCAAAGGCCTTGAAGAATTTAGTTTCTGGGAACTCACCGGAATTAACCATTTTCCTTTTATTCGAATTCCGAGCAAATGAAACTTCAATTTTGGGATGTATTAAATGAAGGTACTTTGCTTTCAAAAAATTCCCAAATAAAGAATTTGGATTCTGCCCAAGAAACTGAATTACACTCACTGACCTCAATTTCTTGAACTGTTCAAAGAAGGAAATTTGACGTTGATCTGTGTCATTAGGCAACGACTGATGATCATTTTGTATGGAAAAATATGGTTCATTGAAGCCACTGAAAATTTCTCTGCAAACAAAGGATTCAAAGGCGAAACCTTTATGATCCCTCTGACTCACCATCTCCAGCATTCGAACGTTGGTAGAGATAAAGATAGGTTTCTTGGTTTGTAGTGGAGGCTGGGGTGGGGGCGAGGGGTAGGGTTGGATTGGATTGGGGAATAAAGTTTAAGGGCCGCTCTCTTCGTGTTTTAATTTTGTGTTTTTAGTTTTGAATTCGTTTTGTATTTTGTGTTTTAAGTGTCTGTTTTGAAATTTCTGAAAATATGTTCTTTCTGTTATTTTGAAAAACTGTTTCTGAAAACATAAAAATGAAAAACGCGTTTATTTTGAAATTTTGAGAATTTTTATTAATAATATTTTATTCAAAAAATCTGATTATTCAATAAATTTTAATAGTTTAATATTAATATAATATTAAATAACATATAAATTTTGAAGTTGGTGAATTTTGAAATATTTTTTTTTAAATACAAAAAACACAACCTAACTTAAATTTAGCGATCCTTATCTTTGTCCTTATACGTAACTTGTGACAAAAATTGACTAACATCAAGTCACAACCAAACCTAATCAAGTTACAAAAAAGGGAGCACTAATCTCATGTTAATATAGTAATAAATATTTTGAAATCAATCTTATTGAGTTCATGTTAGTTCTTACATTTCTTGCCAAATATAGTTTTGATCGTCTAAACACAATAACTATCATCAATGATAATAAATAACATCACTCCTTGATTATAGATAAACCACTAACAATCTTTTCCATATATAATTTAACACAAACATGTTCTCTCTAATTTCTTCCTATGAAATGGCTACCTCATTTATTGAAAACAAAATTAATTACAAGATACCGATATTTAAAACAAAATTAAATTACAAAAATCTACTCACAGAAGACAGTTGCGTGAACTATTAAAACTAACAAAAATTTAGACGCCTAAAATCATTCATTTCCATGTAATGTTATGCTAAATTATATGTAAAATTGGCATTGACCATGGTTGGACAAGGTGCACCAGGTGGAAAGGAGGCTAACCCAAGTCACTGAAATTGCAGGAACTAGAATAACAAATTTTGTCTGCGGCTAAGGCACAAAACATGTATTAAAGCGTGATTTATTTGTAGAGTGCTTCCATGGTATCTCTCAAATGTTCAACATCGGCACCAATAACTTCCGAGGCCTTTTTACCGTTTTGAAAGAAGTGTAGAGTAGGCTGCATCCAAGGAAAACACAATAGTGAAACATCGTTAATCGTGTGAGATGCGTTCATCAAGAACACTTGCTCTTAATTTTGCCACACAGTATTTCATAAATTACAGCCTGAACTCTTGCATTCACATTACAAATGATTCTTCTGAATTGCCTTCCAACACAATAAATCCCCTCGTTCTCACTTCTTGAGATTTATCTTATGAAAAGATTTATTCTTCTGACTTTGCAGGTATCTTCTCGTTTCAACGTCACATGTATGCTATAAACAGTGGCAGCAATACACAGTCATTTGCAAGACATTTTTTTCAGTACAATGCCCCAAGATCATAAAACACATTTCTCCGGACCTTGAGAACAGTGTGTATAATTGAAAAATGATATGATCTGTATGTCTATGATAGTCAATGTAATCTAGATTTTACTGCCCAAGCACCACTAAGTAACAAGAAGCAGTGAAAGGCTGTTTACCTTTCCCAATCCAAGTTGAAGGTTCATGCATGTCAATTCTTGATGTCTTGTTATAGTACTGTGTGGCCATAATATAATGCTCTTCCTTTTCTCTTTGTTTTGTCTCTATTTTGCCAAGATAGCTGTAATACGCCCCCAAAGCATTTAGAGTGGCAATCCTCTCATATCTCACATCTGCATAATATTCATCGATTTCTGCAGAACAATAACCTTCATCAGAATCTAACATAAAGAAATGTTTTTTATCATCTAGAAGGAATGTCAGCAAATCAACATAATGAGAAGACAGTTTACCTGTGCTAGACCCTTCTTCCAATATTTGTCGAAACTATTCAATTTTACCTTGTTTGAAGTACTCCCTCTGCAACCAAACTAGCGAATTCATACACAACATACAAACCCGGTACAAGTACAAAACATGCGCCAGTTTCCAATCCAAACTTATACCAAATCCTGAACCTATAACCAGCTCTTATACTTGGAACATGAATAACAAAAATTAGAAGTATCAAAGACTTTAGCTTCCCGAACACAAGTTACCATTGTACATGAAACATGGCAAACCTCTCACAAAGTAAGTTATGAGTCTAAGCACTTGTTTGTGAGAAATTTTAATGGGATTATAATGAAAAGGAATGGTTTGTCCCAACAAGAACTAAACCTCAACCAGAACTCACTAGATTAAAATTGAGAAAATAAGTTAAATGCACGCTCACAGATGCTTATTTCTTATCCTACTCTTCTGAAAAATGGACACCTTGAAACTTCTCAAAATGTAAGTAGAACCCAAAATATTGAATCCTGCTGGGCGTTCATTTAATAATGCCAACTGCATCAAACTTTACAATCAATTCTGTTAAGAAATTTCTTTTACCCATACCTAATCATACATGTGATTCACTACAAGTAGATATACACAACACAAGATGCACAAAATGTAATTCGAAATCAGAATTTCGTCTTAGCAAACATCTATTTTTGCACACACTAAGTACAACCCAAAAAACTGTGCACATCTAAAAGATTTTTTAGAACACTTCCGTACATACACATGTATATCCACAAATAATACACAAAATTCAAAAACAAAAAAGTCTCATTTTGATGACAAATTCACAGGCATAAAAACATACATAAATATATATATAACACACAAATGTAGCTCAATTTGAACGCCAAAGATATAACTAAGTACCCAAATGTATACATAGATATGCCCACCAAGTCACCAAAAAATTAAACTAAAGTCGAACTTGAATCCAAAACAATTCAAACACAAATTCATAGATAGAAACAACCAAAACCATTTAATTCTTCATAAAAACAAATAAAACAGTCTCTTCTAGAAGAATAGCATATGTTGTAATAGGCAGCTACTTGAGGGATGACTGTGATGGTCCATAAAACAAAATTTGGCCCGACGAGTTTCACAAGGCCGCTCACACAGGATAGGAACCACGAGTTCAACTCAAAGTCGAATGGAACTTGTTTTAACACAGCTATAATCTAAAAATGAAAGAGGCAGAAACAATGAAAGGATATAAATTTCTTTTAAAGCTTTTTTGTCTAAAAGCAACAAAGAAATACACAAAACGAACTACAAAGGAAGAGGCGAAATTAAACGTGAAACTTCACAATTACTTTGTCAATTCAAGATCAATTGAACTTAAATGATGTAAAATTAACAACTAACCTCGTAACGAAGGAGCCTAGTAGACGAATTCACAAAAGGCAGTCAACTGGTTCCACAGTTTTCACTCGATTCTAGACGACAAATTGCAGGATTCCAATGGTGAAACTGGATGCGTCTGGTTGAGAGAAGTTGAATGGTGGTGCTCCGACTTCGAAATGGTGGCCGACGGCGGTGGTAATATGGAAAAACCATCGATAGTCACGCAGTTTTTTCCATAAATTGGGGGCGATTTTTGCAACTAAGTGGCATTGACGAGTATAAAGGGTAGAAGAGAGAGTTTATGGGGTTCGAACAGGAGTGGATTGAGAGAGGTTCAGGCGATGGCTGCTTGTAGTTTGTGGAGGAAGAAGAAGAGGCTTTTCTCTGTTTCAGATCTTCAACTTTTTCCAAGTGTTTTCAACTTTTTCGAGTTTTCAACAGAAAATGCCCAAAACAACTTTTTTCCTGTTTTCTATTTTTTTCAGTATTTTTTTTGGTATTTTCAAAAATACGTTTTCGAAAACGGGAAAGAGAACACGTTTTCACCATTTTGAAAAATCGAAAACAGAAAACGGTTTGAAAACAGTAAAGAGAACAGGGCCTAAGTTTTTCCTTTTCCTTATTTGATTTTTTTAATTTTTTGAATTATATTTTATATGTTAATATTACAAAGTTACCATTTTACTCTCATTTAATTGGTCAAAATGGTTAGACTTTATTTTTTACGGTCAACTGACGGCATTTTTTACGGAAACCATCCAAAGGGCCTCACTTACAACATTTTAAAATGTTTGGGAACTTTTACTGCAACTATCCCTAATTTCTTCCTTGTCCAAAGGAAGCATCCCAATGCTGGATGAGTGGATCAGTGCAATAAGTGGAGTGGAAATTACATCCCACCCTACTTTTGGAGATCTTAATTCTAAAATCAGGTAGGATCCTTTTTCTTTCAAATATCAGATATTTTATTTTAATTAATATTTTTATAAAATAAATATTTTTACTAAATATATATACTCCAAACCCTAATTAATTCCTACCTCCCTCAACCTCACCTCATTTCCTCCAAATCATTCTCTCTCTACCGTTCTTCTCTCTCTCTCTCTATCTCTCTCTCTCCCCTTACCCACCGACAGCCACGACGAGGAAGTTGTCACGGCAATCGAGTTGCTCCGATCGACACTACGCCACAAGCGCTCGTCATCTCCGGTGCTGCAAATCGAGTAGGAGAAGGGGTGGTGCTGGTTCACGACGGAGGTGGAGAGAATCAATTTTTTTTCTTAATTTGATTTTTTTGCACAGATTTGTAGAGTTGTGTGTGATTTGTGATGGTCGATTTGGTGTGGTTCGCTGGTTGAGTAGTGGGGCAATGTACTGTGCAGTCGGGTGGTGATTTTAATGTTCCAGCAAAGCAGGCATTCCAGCGAGTTGCACAGTGCATGGTACGATGGAGGTGTGCAGTACGGTGGCGGTGCTGAGGTGCGATGGTGGTGTTGTGTTTTGGTTGTGTTGGGGATTTTGGTGGTTCTTGTTGGTAGTGGGTGGTGCAGGTTCTTGTATCAGGCTCTGATAACAGGAGGATCATTTACCGGGATTGGGAAATTGGTCATGTTAAACTCTCTTTTCATTCAGGTCACCACAATAATGTATTACAAGCAAAGTTCAAGCCTTACAATGAGGACCGAAGCATTGTTACCTACGCATGGGTGCTGTTGGTGCAGTGCCTCTGGCGATGGAGGTGGGTGATGGTGGTGGATCTGGTGGTTGCATGGGTGCTGTTGGTGTAGTGGTGGCGGGGGACGGTGGTGGTGGTGCTGTTAGAGACAGCGTTGAACTGGTGGTCACAACTGTTGACGGTGGTCATAGATTAGACTAGCTGTGACAGCCTTATGGACTATCCATGACCTTAAAATTTGATAATTTGTGACTAAAAATTTAATTTGTGACTTGTAATTTTTTGATCCGTGACCAATAAAATAATATGCGACCTATAAAATTATTGATTTGTGATTTCGAAATAATCTGTGACCTCCAAAAATTTTGATATATGACCGATAAACAAATTGTGACCTATAAAATTTTTAAACTGTGATCTCGAAATAATTCGTGACATATAATTTTTTTGATTTGTGACTCGAAATAATTCGTGATCTCAAAAATAATCCGTGACCAATTAATTATGTACCTGTGACCATTAATTGTATAATTATGACATCATTATAATTAATTAATTAATTAATTAAATCATAATAAATTTTAATAAAAATCTGATTTTTGAAATTCCAAGCTTATTTTCTTCATTTTGAAATAGGGGATACTTATCCTCTTACTAATGAATTTTTCCCATAAGTGGAATTGGTTGGATCTGAATTCTTCTACTTGTTCAAGATATTTTGGGCCTGCAACTTATAGTCGATTTCCAAAGTGGTAATTACAGTAAACCAGGCATTATGTTTGACATTTTAAAAAATCAGGTTTCAACTTTATTTATTCAATTTTCAGGTTTTTATTATTTTGATTAATTATGATGTTATAAAATTAAATTACACCCACCCTATTACCCAACCACCAAATTTCAAAATCCCAAACCCTAAATTGACAGAACCCATCTCTCCTCCCTTCATTATCATGCCCGGTGCCTCTCTTCTCCTCCTCCTCTCCTTCACCCTCTCCCTCATGCCCCTTCTCCGTTGTCTCCTCCTCCTCCTTTCCCCCCTTTCTCCCTCCATCCACAGCAACCCCCTTCTCCCCCCTTTCCCCTTGTTCCCTTCGTACGGCTGCCCGTCACAGCAGGGTCGAGCGCTGCTGTGAACGGAACGGCAGCAGCGCCTCGACGCTGCTGCCGTCACAACAGTGTTAAGAAGCTGTGAACAACAGCGCGACGCTGCTATGGGTCTGTAGGTATGCGGGGTGGCGATGTGCGTTTGCAGTCAAGGCTCTGCTTGGCCACTATCATATCCACTTCGAAGCTGGTTCGTCCGTCTCTTACCATTTTTTTTCTCCTCAGTGGTGCGGTGGCAGTGCAAGGGGTGTGTTGTGGGTGTGCGCTATGTGTGTGGGGGATGAGGCAAATGTCGGCGGTTTGGTTAAGTTTTCATCCTGTCATGCGATTGTGATAAACTTGGTATGGATCTGTGGTGGCGGTCTGTGTAGTGGTGGTGGGGGTTGTCGTTTTTTGTTATTGTTTTGAATAATGAAGTTAACTGTGACCTTCATAAGATATATGTGACCTCGGAATCGGAGCAGCTATCTGAATTAAGCTAACTGTGACCTTAGTAAGTTATATGTGACCTCAATAAGATATGTGTGATCTCAAAATTGGAGCAGTTATCTGAATTAAGCTAATTGTGACCTTACTAAAATATCTGTGACCTTATAATTTTTTTGATGAGTGGCTAATGAAGTTAACTGTGACCTTAATAAGATATCTATGACCTTATAATTTTTTTTGATGAGTAGCTAATGAAGTTAACTGTGACCTTAATAAGATCTTTGTGACCTCGGAATCGGAACAGTTTTCTGAATTAAGCTAACTATGACCTTAATAAGATATCTGTGACCTCGAAATCGGAGCATTCATCGGAATAGTCGCCGGAATTAAGTGAAACCGGAAAGTAGTCACCGGAGTAGCCGTCGGCCACCGGAGTAGTTGCTGGAGCAGTGGGGTGGTGGAGGTGAGGTGAGGTGAGGTGAGGTGGGGTGGGGTGGGTTAATCATATTATATTATAGTTAAATATTTAATTTAATAGATTAATTGTAAAATATAATTAATAAATTAATGAAAAAACTTGTGTTTTGTAATTTAATACTTTGGGACTTGATTTTTAATTTTCTAAAAGTAAATCCATGAACCATAAATTTTTCCCATTTCCGAACAACGTGAAAAAGCCCAAACATGAAGAGGAGTCAGACATCACCACCAACACATACATCATCATTGTTATTTAATTGGTAACAGTTGTTGAGCAGATGGTTATGATTTGAAAAATTTTGCCACCGATTTCATATAATAAATCTTCAATTCGGAAATTAGTTTTTGAATAAAATCAATGATAATAACTTCATACTTTCGTTGAATAAAAAAAAAAAAAGGAATAATTTTAATAAATCACCTGACTAGAATTTAGTACTAATAACATGTTATTAATTAGAGAGAGAGGAAAAAAAAAAGAATCGAAAAATCAATAAATTTGTGTGTTTTATTGAGAACCAAAATCCCATATATATAGAAAAGAAGTAGGGATACAATAATAATAGAATTTAGAGTTACATGTGTATAATTGCCATTCATAAATATTACTTTATTTACAACATTTTTAACTAGTTTAATAATTTTTAAATTTTCACAAGGAAAATTTGATCTTTTACTACAAATTTTGTAACTTTGAATGAATCGGCAAGTGCATCTGGACATGGTTAAATTCGTTACTGTTCTAAAGAGAAACGAACTGAATCCAATTTTTTGAATATTTAATAAGTGAAATTGTCGGGTCCAAATTTAATTATATAACTGAATGAGTTCTGTTTCATTTGGTAAGGTTCGATTTGATTTTCGTCTTCCGTACCATAATTAATTTTTTCAATATTTATAACAACACTATATTGATTCAACTAATAACACGTTCAATCTTAACTCACATAAAATAACGTAGTATAATTTAAAAGTAAACAAATAACAAGTCCTATAATAAGATTCATTCACCAAGGTATATAAATTACCAAAAAATAAATAATAATACTATTTAAATTAAGCATCCATTACTTGATTTGTCATGTTAAGAAATCCTACAAGAAATAATTAAAAATGTACAATTAATAAATATAAATAAACAAAAATCTTGATTTATTGATCTTCCACCAATTTAAAATGTCAAGCATCTTCAATTTGATTAAGTTGGGCTTAGTGGTGACAATGGGCCGGACCGGGTCGGCACGAGCTCGGCTCATACTCGTCACAAGCTGAGCTCATGCTCGGCTCGTTATTCGTGGGTCGAGTCGAGCTTTGGCTTGCGAGAGCTCGTGTTATTTTTTTTTTATCAACATTTTCTTTAAATTTTTTTTTAGAAGATAAACCTTTAAAAAAAAAAAGAAGATACACCCTCCTCCTTTATTCGGATTTGAGATCGGTTACTTCAATTTCGAGTAGACAAAGTTAAAAATTGTACACAAACAAAATTGTACACCAACAACTTGTTACGTGTACAGTTTTTTAGAAAAAATAAAAAGTTATTATAAAATAATTTTTTTATTAAATTTAGTATCACTTACTTGACGACATGCAATTCCACATATTTATCTTGCAGTAAAAAATAATCATTTTGCCAATCCTTTAAGAGCATTAATGCTTCCAAAATATCTTCTTTCAGTTGGCTCCTGACCTCAAACCAAACCCTCTTACCTATACTAAAATCAGATTCTGAAATTACAGTGCTAACCCGAGTGTTAGTAGGTCTTTTGCCATCGCAGAAACCACTGACCTTTATCGTTCATACTTTCGCCAAATTTCAATTACATTTTTTAAACTTTTCTTAATTGTTTTGTTATTATGCATATTATGATTAAAGTAATCAATTAATTCAGTAAGCAATGAATTTGGACTAGCGTCCGATGTTTGATTACATGCGGTAGACAAACTACGACTGGAGGAACCACATGTATTTTAATCATATTTATATGAGTTAATGCCTCTAATAAAGTTAATACTTTAGCGTCGTCTTCTAGTATGTCAATGGGAAGAGTAGGTGCAGAGGGTATTCGATTAATATTTGTACATTTTCGTTCTACATATAATTCATATGTTTTACATAAAGTTTGTTCTAAATTTTTATAAGTGATGGGTGTATTAAAGTTAAAACTTTTGAAATCTGATCAATTACAAATTTAGAATTCGATAAATTATATCGAGAGTCCATGATGCATGCTAAAAGAAATAACATAGGTAAATCTTCCCAATGTTTTTCAAACTTTAATTTCATGGAATATATAATTGCACTAAAATTTGAGTCATTTTTATATCTATAAAAAGCCCTAACAATTATATAAAGACGTTCAAGTATCATACAACTAATTGAATGGTAAGGTCCATACAAAATATTTGTAGAATTACAAAAACTTGTCAAAAAAATTTTAATTTTAAAAGCTAAAATCCAATCGGATTCAATCAAAACAGTAGCATCATCGTTTCTAATATGCATATTGTTATAAAATTATGTTATTAAATGTTCAAACCATTGGTATGATTTTAACAATAAGTAAGTGGAGTTCCATCTATGCCGTGTGTCACTAATAAATGTTTTCGTATTCGTCACCCTAGATCTGACACAAAATTCCTCAAATGCTTATTTTCTATTAGGTAAAATTGTGATATACACTAGTGCATCCCTAATTCTTTGAATTGCATTTTTAATATGTTTCGAAGGTCTGTACTATTAAATTAAAAATATGGTACACACATCAAATATGAAACAAATAACCAACGAAATCAGGCTCCAGTATTCTGCACAATTTATCGATAACTACTTTATTAACAGTAGCGTTGTCGAATGTAAATGAGCGAATTTTTACTCTAGCAACATTATTCTCTAATAATGTTCATAATTGTGGTAATTATGTTGTTAGCGTTATGAGTGAACTTAATAATTTTAGAATAATGCTAAGTGTACACAATTTTTTACACAATCTTTTACACCTCTCTCACATGGAAGGGGGCCCACACATAATAAAATAATTGTGGACCCCCCTCCATGTGAGAGAGGTGTAAAAGATTGTGTAAAAGTGTGTGTGTACATGTAGCATTACCCATAATTTTAAAAGTAATAATTTTTTATGTATGCACCAAAGTGGGTCTATTTAGTGTGCAGTTGCAGCTACATAATCTATTTTATGAATCTTTTCCTTTATATAACACTCCCATATTTTTCTAAATCGACAATCAATATTTTTTTGTATGAAGAAAATATTCAATTGTATTTGAAATGAGTGTTTTGACTTACCCCAACGTACATTGGTTGAAAATATTCTTTCACGTATGGGACGAAATGTTGGTTGTCCGCTATTGTTAGAGGCAACTCAGCAGCTGCAACAAATTTCACCATTTCCCTTCGATCTTTCTCCACGTAGAAAGTGGCGTAATAGTAGAACCGGTGCCTTGACTACCAAATTACGGTTGCGTTTGACCGGCAGGAAGAAACCCGTGTTTGGCCGCACATGCTTTATAGTGATGGTTGAGGTGGATGGTTCCAATACCTTTTTGTTATGCCAATCGTTGTTAAAAGTATTTATATACTGCTTTAGATTCTCCAACTCCATCGACCACACGGCCTATTTGAATCAATTTAAAATGATCCCAACATTTTGCATGTTTTTTCCTTTCGCCTCCCTCTTGCATCAGGAATATCTAATTCATATTCATTCTCCCGTTCTGCCTCGAAAACATCATCGTCATCCAAATCAATTGGATTACTACTTCCATGAGCATCGAAATTCAGAATATTTTTGGGAATAAGAACTTCGTTTAGACCAATAAATTCATTCTGGAATTGACTTTGCGGCGTAATAGGTGATTCGCCCCTGATACCGAACAAACCTTCAACAAATGAGTGTGGATCCATTTGTGAATTGATATAAAATGTATAGTAAGTAACAATTCAAGAATTGAAAGAAAGTTGATGTGTAAGATTGTAATTGAAAATTTGTAGTCTGATAATTGATATTGAATAATTGGAATTGAATGTAGAAATAGAATTGAGAAATGAATGTAGATGATGTAGTAGTCTAGAAGATAGATTGTAAAATCAAGATTACAATTGATAATGTAAAATGTAGAAGATATTAGATAGTGAGAGTTGGGTGCAAAAAAAAAAAGGGAATGAGATGGATATTTATAGACAAAAAAAGAAGGAAAAAAAGGTTCAGTGACTGTCCAAACGGTCACTAAACTTAAACAGTGACCGAAACTGTCACTGAATTTTTGTTAGTGATCGTTTCGGTCACTGCTTCAAATTGGCGTAGCTTGGCTCGTGGCTCGCCCATGAGCCGCTCGCTTGGACGCTCGCCTAGTAAGCCAGCTTGCTCGACTCGTGTTCGGGCTCGTTAGCTGCTCACGAGCCATATTTTGACGAAACGAGCGGTCGAGCAGACGAGTCGTTCAGCCTGTTTGCCACCTCTGGTTGGGCTTCAACCGAAGATTAGAAATATGAAAATTATATTTCGGTTTGGGCTAAATTAATTAATTTGCTAATGAAATAGAAAAATGATATTTTTAGACTCAATAATTAGTTGAAAAATTTATTTAGAAAAATTAAAATAATTTGACTTATCTAATATAAAAAATTAGTGAGATTTGACTCTTATTAGGAGTCTAACGAAATTCGTTATTTATTGATTCAAATATCCGTTCAGACATTTGAATTAAAATGAATAGCTCGATTCGATTCGATTCGATTCGATTCGATTGTGTTCGGGTCCAAACAACTAACAGGGTAGTCGTAAGCGCCATTCCCTTCTGTTCACTGAAGTACACGACAAAAAATAACCAATCTTGTTCGTCCATTTACCATTCCTTGGGCCCCCTCCAACGGCTATAAGATAAGCTAAAAATTAATATAAATACCACAGTAGCTTAGTGTCTTCATCTTCCACTACCCAATTTACGAGTCTTTCGTAATTGATTTAGAGAGTTGGAAAAAATAATGGCTCGCAATGATTTGTTGGTCGTCGGAGTACTAATCGCCTATTGTATCGCCGGAGGATCGTCTACCTTCGCCGATGAAAACCCGATCAGACAAGTCGTTGACGACCTGCATGACCTCGAGACTTCCATTCTCCAAATCGTCGGAAATTCCCGCCGCGCACTCTCCTTTGCGCGATTTGCTCATAGGTACTTTTTTTTTTGGCTCTGTATTCAATTAATCGAGATTTTCCGGGTTAAAAACCTGTTAGGAGTGTCTATTTGGCCAGTCATCTATTTTTTGTTATAAATTTGATCCTCAGCTTTCATTTTACAGTCAATTCAGTATATAAAAACTAACAGAATATGCGCGCATGAATTAAACTAGGACATTAATTACCAACAGCCAGTAGGGATGAGTAGGAAATCCTTGTTCCATGTGCATATTCTGTTACCTTTTATTCATGATATTGACAGCAAAGACTAACTGAATAAGTTTAAGTGTTGCGGTCTAGAACCAATTATTTATGGTCCTTAATGGAACAAAAAGTTTGATGTCTTGAGGTTTATTTTGTTAATGAGATTTGTTTTCAAGGTATGGGAAGAGATACGAGGGCACTGACGAGATGCAGAAGAGGTTCAAGATATTCTCAGAGAATTTGAGGATTATTAGTTCACACAACAAGAAGGGACTCCCTTACACTCTTGCTGTCAATGGTAATTCTCTTTTTCTTGGAATCTTAGTCACTTGTGTATCTTCTTTAATGAGCATATATGTAGCGCCCCGAGTTCCGTTAACCCGGATTGCCACGTCATCGTCTTCTGTAACTGATTTAACTAAAAAGTTTTGCGGAAAATAACTAAAATTCAAACTTCACATTTATAACGGTAAAAATCTCGTCGACAACAAAACTCATTTTAATAACTTAAGAAAATTGATTAAATTTCAAATCTCGAGTTTTTGAAATACTGACATAACAAAGTACATTAATAGCGTTCAAATACGAAATTTTCAAATATAAATAACTGAATTCATTAAATTGTTGCCACACTGCCCATCAATCACGAACGCCTCCGAAGTCTGCAAATATTGTTAAAATAACGGGGTGAGTATTTCAAAGAAATACTCAGTAGACTCATCGCCAATAATTAATTTACAGAATAATTAAACACATACTTATGCAATATACAACGTGATATCATCATCATTTTTGGTTCATTTTCTTGAAAATCATAGGCTCTTTAAAAACATAGGCTGAGGGTAGTCTCGTCTCGTGCATTTAAGTACATAAGTTATGCATAACATTCTCATCTTATCTCGTAAGAGATTATCTTCTTTCTCATGCAATTAAGCATATAAGTTATGACAAGCATAACAATATCATATATCTCATATGACATATTCTCTTCTCATGCATTAAAGCATATAATTCACGTAAATTCACATAAGACATGCAATTATAATTTAAACTAATTAATGGTGGCTAGTCTACCTCAAATGTCTCGATTTGCGTGAAAAGTGGAGCGTGATGAAATCTCAATCTCCTAATTGTTCGTACGTATCGTCTAGCCAAAATAGAAAGTAAGGTTTGAATTAGTATTTCGAAATTCCAAAGTTTTAAAGTGATAAAATAAAGTTTAGGGACTAAATTGGAAGTTATTGAAATTGAATTTGACAAATCTAAGGGTTGAAAATACTATTTTCAAAGTATTGGGGCTAAATGTGAAAAATAAGAACTCTAGGGACTTAATTAAAAACTATTGAAATTGAAAATAAAAGTTTAAGGGCTGAAATTAAACTTTTAGAAGTTAAGGACTAAACTCTAAATTTATCAAAGCTGAAAATAAAACTAAAAGGGCTGAAATTATAACTTTTACAAGTTAGGGACTAAACTGTAAATATATTAAAAGTGAAAACAAAATTAAAGAACTGAAATTAAAATATTTAAAACTTAAGGACTTAAATAGCATACTTTTAAACTTAGGGGCTAAACTGTATATTTACTAAAGCTGAACATAAAATTAAGGGACTGAAATTTAAAATACTTAAACACAGGGAACTTAAATAAAACACTTTTAAAATGTGGGGCTTAGGGTGCAAATTTCCAAAATAAAATTAAAATAAATAAAAACAAATCCTCTCTCTCTCTCTCTCTCTCTCTCTCTCATTTACAGAGAGAGGAAGAGAGCGAGAGGGAGGTGGCTTTCCTCCTCCTCCGGTTTCCACCGCCGGCGAGTCGTGGCAGCGCCACCATCGTGGTGGCGCAGGTAAGCGTTGGGGGTGGTGATTGGAGATTTTAGGCCGCACGGGTCGAAGGCTAGGGCTCGATTTTCATTCGGTAATAAGGTAAGTTAATAGGTTTCTTATTTTTGATTTTTGTAGAATGGTTTGAGATTGGGTATTTGTAGTTGGATGGTGGTTGTGTGGTGGTGAAATGGATGTGGTTTGGTGATGATTTTGGGGTGAAGATGGTTGTGGGTTTCGGGGCTGCAGCTGCGGTGGTTTCGGGCGACGGCGAGCCGGGTTTGTCGTTGGTGGTGGTGTTGGGTGAGTCGAAATGGTGGTTCGAGTGGTGTTCGATGCTGGTTTGGCCGTAAATTTGGGTGGTTCGAAATGGTGGTTCGAGGTCACGGTTTCGGTAGTCTGGGAGCCGTTGTTCGCGGCTGCTCAAATGGCGGTCACGGGGTGGTAAAATGGGCGGCTGAATGCGGGTCAAAGTGGCTATTTGGCAAATGGGTTCGGGTGTTCTCACGGAACGGATTGGAGATTGGCTATTGATGCTAGAAATTGATTTTCTAGCATCACACTTGAATCTCAAATTTGTTGATGCTAGAGATTGAATTTTCTAGCATAAATTGTGAACTTCTAAAATGAGGGGGAGGGGAGAAATTCTTACCAAAATGAATTTGGCTGCGTGATGTGTGAAATGGGGGAAAAGAGTGTATATGAATAGTGGGAATTATGGCACAAATCCCTAGGTGGGTAATTGGGCCATGAATTGTTGGGCCTAGCATTTGGGTTGTAAGGTTTTCCAATTGGGTTTAGGTGATTTCGATTAAAATGATTTCCTTGTTGGACTTGTATAATTGGACTTAAATATTGGGCTCTAAATATTGGACTTGAATTATTAAAATTGGATCCAAATAAAATAAATCTGAATTGAAATTAAAATGATTACTCGATATTGGATTTGATTCGAAATAATTTAAATTCATTTATAACGGCTAGACGAACGCGCTATTTCTTTAAGATTTGGGTTAAGGTTTAGCGACACGTTTTTCGAGAAATAATTTTATATCATTTAAAAGTTCTCGGTCGCTACAATATACAATTCTGTTTGATTCATACTTTACTAGGTAGGCAGTATTAGAGGGGATTAATGTGGATAGTATTTATAACTTTTTCATTCAAAGAATGTTATTGCACTATTTTTCTTATCTGGCTTAAACTTGACTCATTACTCTTTATTATGTTATCCCGTTAGCTTAAGAAAGATAATACAAATAATATATTTCGACCACCTTACTCCACTCTAATACTATCTAAACAGTACATCTTCTTTAGTTTTATACTTAATTTCTTACATAGTTTAGTTCAATCCACCAAACGCAACCTAAAGGTATTTGAGTAAAAGAACAAAAAATACAATGCTATATCCCACATTGCGCTTAATAAGGATGGCTGCAAAAGCTCTATAACGAATTGATGCTAGCAAATTATAAGAATTCTAATGTACTTTAAGAATTTCACAACAGGATTTTGTAATTTTAGTTCTTGTTGCCTTTTATATTCCATTTTTCATTTACTAATATCGTGGCATCTTTAACATAAATGCATCAACAACAACCATGTGGGTCTTGCCTTATGTGATACCAATACAATTACTTACATGCATAAGAACAGAATAGCATCCAGCTTGCTAAACCTGTTTAGAACTACCACTGACCAACAACATATCAGAAATCATACAAAATTGACGAATGAATTGAAAGAATTTCTGTAGCCAGAGCAACTAACAACCTTCCACCGTGGTGGGAAGACATGAGAAATTAAGCATTAGATGTAGAGGAGCAGCTGCTATGGCTTTTTTACATATTTGGTTTTGTTTTGCATTTAAATGGAAGAGGAATTTTTGCTATTTTCTTTTGTAGAAAACAAATCTTGTGGAAAAATTATAGAGCAGTATTCCTTATTCAGTTGTACTATTCCAATTAAAAACTTAGTACTTACATTATCTTATGCATCACACACTTTTCAGAACCTGATTCCCCTACCACATGTAGCATGAGAAACACCATATGTATGTTAACTGGATTAGCTGCAATCCTAGCATGCGATTGAACCAAATCGAAGCTTCTCCCATCAGTTTTTATCCAAGCAATTAATTGTTATTTAATGAAATACATGTAAATGTCCATTAAACAGTATCAAGATGTTAGTTTCTGCTTGGTTGATAATTGAATATGCTGATCAACGGAATTTGCTGATTTAAATTGGGATGAATTCCGTAAGCATAAATTGGGAGCTGCTCAGAACTGCTCTGCTACTACAAGAGGCAATCACAAGCTCACTGATGTTGTCCTTCCAGAAACGGTAAATGCAGTTTTCTGCATTATTTATTGGTTCATTGTATATCAGGATTGCGTATTTTGTACAATTTCCAAATTTTCTATCCTTTCATTTTGATTGCCATCCATGAAAACTATAAACCGATTATTACAAAGATTCTGATTATAATTTAGTATATTGTAGCAATTTTCCAGATTGGACTGAGCTCCCTTTTGCGATGCCATGCATACTTCTTTATAGTTCGTTTATTGAACAACAAGATACATAAGCCTTTCTTGGATCAGATTGATTTGTCTTAGGTTTCGATGTGCAACTTTTATGAACATCTGGATTTAGAATGATTCAAATGGATAATATCTGGTGTGGAAGCGTTTAGAAATTCTTGTAATAAGAATTGAAAATAAGAATTATATTGGAATAAACTTGCTTTGTATTGATATATGATTGATTGAATAAAAAGTGTACAATACCTCTATATTTATAGGCCAAATTATCCCTAATCCTATTAATAAAATGAAATTAAAATAAGAAAACTAAGTTCTAAAAGGAAATAAACTAATCCTAATCTAAATAAAATTTAAGAATAAACCTATTACAATTAGAAAAAGAAATTAGAAAAGATAATTTAAAAAAGACAAACTCCTAGATAAAGTGGAACTATTAATTGTAGTTGTGATGTACTACATCAATATCAATGACCATTTTTTTCTTTTGTGGTAAAATTTGATAGGAAGCTTCTATGACAATCTTTGAGGCTGATAATTAGTCAAAATAGTTGTTTCACTTGTGAATAATTTTCAATTTTTGTTCTGGTGTACTGCAGAAAGACTGGAGGGAAACTGGTATAGTTAGCCCAGTCAAAAACCAAGGTCATTGTGGATCTTGCTGGACATTCAGGTAAAATTAAGGGTTGTTCATGTCATGGAGATTAGGACTTATCTTAATTAATAATGCTTGTAAGCAAACATGAGAATCCCATTAATACCCTTATCTTAATTAATAATGCATGTAAGCAAACATGAGAATCCCATTAATACCTCCTGAGTTATGTGATCCTTACAGCACTACTGGAGCCCTAGAGGCAGCTTATGCTCAGGCATTCAAAAAAGGTATTTCTCTGTCCGAGCAACAACTTGTGGACTGTGCTAGAGCATTTAACAACTTTGGTTGCAATGGTGGCTTGCCATCTCAAGCTTTTGAGTACATTAAGTATAATGGTGGACTTGACACTGAGGATGCATATCCATATACTGGAAAGAATGGGGTGTGCAAATACACATCTGAAAGCGTTGGTGTCCAGGTCCTCGACTCTGTTAATATCACCCTGGTAAGATCGGCAATTTTCTTGAGAATCTCAACCAGCACACTTGTATGAGTAGCAAGATTTCTGTGGATACATCAATTGTTTAGTAACTTCGTTGTGTCTAAATGACTTATGTAACAACCCGGGTCCCACTTAACGGGCTGTTCCGGCTATTAGACCGACGACGTACTGTCTCCACTGTATCAACATAGGTCTTTTCAACATGTTTTATCCTCACTCGCACGCTCCCCAAGAAAACTTCACAGGGGGTCACCCATCATAGAATTGCTCCAAGTTAAGCATGCTTAACTGTAGAGTTTTTAACGATGGACTTCCGAAAAATAAGGTGCACCTTGTTGGTATGAGTAGTGCCTATCAAATCTTTTAGACTTTCCTAGTTTGGATATTACAATTACCATTTGTAACGACCCGGGTCCCACTTAACGGGCTGTCCCGGCCTTTAGATCGACTACGTACTGTCCCCACTGTACTAACATGAGTCTTTTCAGCATACTTTATCCTCACTCGCACGCTCTCCAAGAAAACTTCCGAATGGGTCACCCATCATAGAATTGCTCCAAGCCAAGCATGCTTCACTGTAGAGGATAAAATATGTTGAAAAGACCCATGTTGGTACAGTGGGGATAGCAAGTCGTCGATCTAACTGTCGGGACAACCCGTTAAGTGGGACCCGGGTAGTTGCAAATGGAATCAGAGCCCGGTTGCCAGCCGGAAGTCGGGAACTGCTATGCGGGACAAAGTGCTACGCCATAGGGCGGGAGCCACCTCTTGAACTCGTAGGAGCCACATCTAGAATCCCAACGCCTGGCAACGAATCTTCAGATGGATCAAGCGCGACGAGGACGTCGCGAGTCTAACGAAGGGTGATTGTAATACCCAGATCGGGAAAGATTAAAAGATTTGATAGGTACTACTATACCAACAAGGTATACCTTCTTTTTCGGAAGTCCATCGTTAAAAACTATACAGTTAAGCGTGTTTAGCTTGGAGCAATTCTATGATGGGTGATCCCCTAAGAAGTTTTCTTGGAGAGCGTGCGAGTGAGGATAAAGCATGCTGAAAAGACCCATGTTGGTACAGTGGGGACAGTACGTCGTCCATCTAACGGACGGGACAACCCGTTAAATGGGACCCAACTTATCCGCTGTTGCTTCCATTGAAGAAGAATGTTTGCTCATTAGTTCTACTTGTTCATGATCTAAATACTGAATATACATTTAGCAGTTCAGATTCTGATTTGCTTCTCATTTTGCCCTGTAACACATTTTGTCGATGTCATTGTGGATTTGTGCTTGAATAACATTTTTCCTGGAAAATATTTCTACGATGCTGCATTTGCACCAAATACTGCAGTTTGAGATCATACGAGGCATGGGACAATAACACAAGTATTTTCACAAGCTGAGATGCTTTTGGTTTACTAACATGTTGGTAAAATCACAGGGCGCTGAAAATGAACTGAAACATGCAGTAGGAATTGTTCGGCCAGTAAGTGTGGCATTTGAGGTGGTAACTGGCTTTCGATTTTACAAAGAGGGCGTTTACACCAGCACCAGCTGTGGCAGCACTCCAATGGTGAGTTCTTTATTTTAAGAAATTTAGATTATACAGATGTAACTGAGTGAAAATCTGTTAAAAAAGAATTTTGAGGATGAGTTGTGATTTTAAACAAGATAATTAGGTAATTTTCAGTGTACATTCTTACCAATCCCATATATTGGAGCTTGGTTGCATTATTACGCTTTGTCACTATCTGGAAAATGAGTAAGTTGTGGGAGTTAGATCTTGAGACCAATGTCCATAATGGAGACAGAAGTATTTTGTAACCAAGTATTTTGTAACCAATGTCCATAATGGACTCGGGTTCCACTTGCTACTGGTCGTGGTCAATGAGTAGGTTGACATATTATGCTCGCACTAATACTTTGTAATTATGCTTAACTGTCTCAATGATTCTTAACATGTAGTCGAGACACAATGCATTTTGCATTCTGAGAGACATTTCAATGGAACCTATCATTTGTTGTCACGTACAGGATGTGAATCATGCTGTTCTTGCCATTGGTTATGGAGTTGAAAATAGTATTCCATATTGGCTCATCAAGAACTCTTGGGGAGCTGACTGGGGTGACAATGGCTACTTCAAAATGGAGATGGGAAAGAACATGTGTGGTATGTTTTCTGCTGATCATAATTCATCTTGTTTCAAAGAAGGCTCAGAATCCCTTGGTCATGTTTGGCTGAGCTTATAGGGTGCTTAAAAGTTTGTGGTATATCATATTTTATCTTGTTTCAAAGAAGGCTTAGACTCCCTTGGTAGCACCACACTAAATGTTAGAACTGATTAATCAACTGCAAACATGTTTAGACAATCTATGGAAGGTAGATGTTGATAAGCTTCATTCAACCCGGGGTGCTTCAAGGTTCAGTAAATAAACTGATGGAAATGATTTTTTCGCAGGTGTTGCAACTTGTGCATCATACCCCATAGTTGCTTAAGTGCTCTCGAAGGAATTGTGGATTTTCCATGAAGTGTGTGATTTGGAATCCATCTTCCTCCAGTTTAATCGTCAAAGATTACCTCGAAGAATCACATGCAAAAAAGATGGCTTTTTGTACAAAACAAGATTCACCAAGAAGTGATCCTAGTATTTGTGATTTTCAAGTATAATTGAACACTGTAAATGAGCTTAATGGAACATCTTTCAATTTGAAAAAATGTTATTTATCGACTCTTTCAGTTGCATAATATGTACTAATTACCCCATTGACCTAAAAGGTCAGCCCCAGTCAGTGCCCAGTTCTCTCCTCTCTTCTTTTGTTGGTTCCGTAGTTTTATAATTCTGCTGATCAATAGTCCAAGGGTCCAGCCCGAAGCCGATATTTCTTTTGTGTAGCCTTCCTTGCTTCCCGAGTGAGTGAGTGAGCGAGTGAGTGAGAGTGGTTTAATAATACGAATGGGAACCATCGATAAAGAAGGACTTTGGAGAATGTTTAAAAAGATTTAATCGAGTACCATGACGTTTTGCCTTTGCGAGGAGAGGACCTCAAGATGGACTAATAAATAATTCAGAAGAATACAAAGGAGCCAAAATATGTTCATGATAAATAAAACACCATCTTAAAAATTCATAATTAAATGGTTTAAGCATTAAAAGTTTAGTATGCAAACAAACATAAAATAAATAAGTAAAAGTAAAGAAAATAATTCAAAAACCTAGGACCGGTAATAAAATATTTGGAAAATGCAAAACAAACGAGCAAACAACTTAGCCGTCTTGATGCATAAGCCTTAGTAAATCGAAGCATAAACTTCACAAATAGAACTTGAGAGGCAGGTTTGAGGCATTTTATGAGAGCCTCACGTGAAGCGGTATTTGAGGCATAAGCCTTGAATAGTTTTATTTTATACAATGCACATTATCAAATTTCGTAGATTTTATAAGTCATTTTTGTAAATCCTAAAGCCAATGAGACCAAAATTGCTATCCCGTGGTGTCAAGACTTTATGGGGGGACACTGTGTTTCGCACGGAAATCGAGCATCTCTAACAATTAAAAGATGGTTCAGACGATTGTGTAAGGAACAACATCTCAAGACAAAGTCCCAACGATTGGTGTTTTATTGATGAAGATTACAATATAAACGAAGCGAAATGCCTCCAAGAGGCAAAAGCACACGAATTCTAGAAGAAAGTAATTGAAATTTAACTAGAAGAAAATAAATAAAATTACATAATTCTCTGTTTGAGAGTCGTTTTGATCTTTTTTCTCTTATAAATTCTTCTTTCTATTTTATACTCTTTTGACAGTGTCTCTTGTAAAACCGTTTGAAAACTCCTGGAAACTGCCTATCGTCCTGTAACTACCAACTTTCTCCATCATGGATGACTTGTCAAGAAACTACCGTTTTCAACCGCTGCCATTACTCCCATCATTTAACTCATTGCAACCGAGATTCTTGGATTAACCAAAACACTATATTTGCCCAGATATTAGGGGTCACACAGGCTTAAGCGATGATAGGCTCGCCCAAATATTGGGCGTCGGGCGTCTCGCAGGTTTGAGCGAGAATGGACCTCTATTACATAACTCTGTCTTGAGATTTTATATGGTCCCGTTTGGGTCCATCCTTCTAATTTCCTAACTAGGCTTTATTCCTTGGACCATTTAATTGAGCCTCATTTTTTGTATGTCAATAATTACCCCCCCAATATGACAAAATTAATATCAATTTATTAATCTTTGTAATATTCTTCCTTTGTATTTTCTAGTGATACTTGGAATCCTAAAAGGGCGGATAATCCCAATCATTATTTTCGTTTGGCAGTAACTCTTGACATCCTAAAAAGTGTAATATCATACAACTCCTATAAACCAAAGGATACGCCACTTCATCGCGCCATTATACCCACATTTTGCATCGCGTGCTTCATTTTCTCCTATAAAGATCATTGTTCATCTTCTTGCTTCTCTGCTACGCTTCTCAAAAAACCCTCACTAAGATTGTAACTTGTAGCAAATGGCGACTTCACAGAGCTCTTTCGACAATTCCCTTAGTTTCAAAGACTTCCAAAATCTCCTCACCAAGCCATATATAAATCCAATTCCTCTTTCACAAGCTAACCCTGACCTCCATGAATTTTACCTAGGTCCGTCATTTAATGATGCTGAATCCGTTGGGCAAGCGGCGATGGGCCAGCTATTCCCTTGCACTCAAGATTTTCTTTTTCTGAACTCTCTGCTGCTAAAGCCAATCCGCAAGAAAGGTATTCGCACTTGACCCAAAACTGATATTACTTTTCGTCTGTGGCATGCACGTATGGTAAATCATGGCCCTACTAAAGCGATTTTTGATCGTGCTAGAATTTCAGATTTATTAGAAAACGTTCTTCAGCCCCTAATCTATGATGCTGTTCTTTTCCCTATAGTCTTAAGTTTCTGGTATTCTGAGTATAATACTTTTATTTTCCCGCTTGGCCCAATGTCTATTACTTTAAGGGATATTGGAGCCCTAGTAAACCTTCCACCCTTGGACGATACCATTCTCCTACCATTTTGGTTACTGGCGCTGCCCTAAAATTTGAGAAAAGACTCACTAATTCTTACTCAGCCATGCAAGAGCTTTATAATAATTCTGGTGCTGAACCTACTCATGCTGAGCGTGTCGCTTTTCTCTGAGTTTGTCTTTATAAATACATTCTTTGTGTGCCCAACCTTAAACCTTCCATGAGTTATTTGCCCATAACGTATGAATTAGTGCATGGTAGGCCTTTAAATCTTTGTTCATTATTTTTAGCCACCTTTTATAGAGGCATGACTTCCCTCCAATACCAGTTAAGGTATGGTGCATCTCCTACTAGCAGCGGGCCTCTTTAGCTCACTTAATTGTGGTTGAGAGCATATTTTCCACCACTTGGTGCTCCATCCACTCCTCCTCGATCTATCAGCTGTTACGGGCTGACCATAAACCAATTGAGCCCTGTTAATATGTCTAACATGGATGTTTTCTCATTCTTTTATAGCTTGAATTCAATCTTTTCCTTTTTTTCTTTTCCTGCTCATTCAATTCCAAACTACGTGCAACCTTTGTCTACCATGGATAATGTGAGCACTTTTTTGCCCATTTGGGCACAATATTTGGTTGGGAAAGAACTATTCCATGATATCTTAACCAGAACAAATGCGAAGGCATGGGTTGAGATATATGCTCCCCAAAAGAACTATTCCACGATATCTTAACCAGAACAAATGCGAAGGCAGGGGTCAAGATATATGCTCCCCAGTTTTTTCCCCGTCAGCTTGGTTTTGGCCAAACGTGTCGGTTCCTCCTTGCTTTTCCAAGAGCCTAACAGACTGATTCCATACTGATGTCCGTAATACTCTTTTGACAAACAGTTTCTCATTAGCCTCTTTAAACCCTACTATTGCTATTCATCCTCTTTTTTAACAACTTTGGCCTTCTGTGTAACGTATGCTATTTACAACTGATGCTAACCGTGCCTTCCACTTGCTAGAATGGCCTGAAACTTCCTCCACTTCTCCTATTCTTGCCATTCTTGTGTATGTCAGGAATCCCACTTCTCCTTTGAAATCCTCTTTTGTTCACGTTAAACATCTGCTCCTCCATCTAGTTCCCCACCAGCTCAATCGACACAGCCAAAGGTGCTCCCAGCCACAAACGACCAGCCTCAACTTCACCAAGTTTGCTTGATGATGATGCTGATGATGATGATGTTCTTCTCATCGTCAGGAGAAAGATATTTAAGTTTTACTTGATTTTTCAGAAAAGCTCAACTTCTCTTTCAAAGGCTCTAACTTTATCGACCTCTGATCCACCATCTTCTACCAAAACTACCTCATCCAAGTCATTTGACGAAGGGGATTTGCCTAAAGGAGAAGGCCATGGTCCCAGAGTCTTTGGTCGCGCAGCCAATCGAAGAATTTCCACCTTCCTAGGGAGCTGATCCCTCATGCCCTGAATCAGCAGGTAATACATGTTTTGTGGTCTTTTCCTTTGTATGTGTTATTGACTTTTAACTCATTATCGCTTGATTTTGGCAGACATACCCTTAGAACTATCCACTACGGAAGAGTCTGCTCGTTTGGACAAAGGGAAGTCTCCACAAGTGGTTGGATCTATCGGTGATGTGCCCCATTTTTCCAAAGTTCATGATGAGGTACCCTTTGTTTTATCTTTCATCTTTACTTTATTCGCTGTAATGAAGATGTTAAATACTTGCACTTTTCTTTACAGGACACTGATGACATTTTACGCTCCATTCAGGATGTATTTACTTCTTGGGAACAAATAAGGGAAAGCGTTGCTTCTCGTTCCTTTTCGGCCAGTTGTCCTTCTGCTTCAACTGCCGCTTTCTCAAAGGAAAACATGAACATTCTCAAACAATTAGTGCTTGAATATATCTCTTTTATGGATCTGAATATCAACAAAGCTAGTGCTTCTAGCTAAAGAGAAAAGTTTGATCTTCTAAGTGCAAAAATGGCTCAAACACTTGAGCTTCCCTCGCTTAAAATTTCAGTCGACTTTAGGCTGATGTTGAAGATCATCCACTCATAGATAAGCCCTTTGCTAACTAGAAATGTAGAATTGAAGGCCAAGAAGACTCAGTATCTCCATGCTATAACCGAAAAAAAGTCTTTACTTCAAGAGATTGAGAAGACCAAGAGCAATTTACACGAAATCTCCTTTGAAGTTATGGTCGAAAATTCGATGATAATGTTCCTGACTGCAGAGATGAAGGCACTTCAAACAAGAATAGATGACTGTAAGGCTAGGTTAGCCACTAAGAAGCGCACTGCTTCCGAGGAGGTCGAGCGAAGCAAATCTTTGTTTGATCTTTACTCTAAACTGGAAGTTGATGAGGGATTAATGATCGAACTATCCACTGCTTTCGATGAGCAGCACGGCGAATGGGAAAAGCTTAGAGAACAAATGCGTTCCCTTTGGGGCAGGCTGTAACTATATTTTGAGCTTTCTTATAGAACTATTAAGTCTCACACTTCTTTTAAGTTCATGATAACGGCCACTGTTAGCTACAATGTAATGATGTTTATTAATAGAATGACCATTTTACTGACTTGTGTGGTGGCCTTTGCATAGATTTCTGAATAGCATGATCAACACCCCCAAACATTTAATTACTAACCTCGTGCTATATTCATGCACATTTTCCCTTGTGGGATCTTTATATGGAATAAAACTTTTGGTATTCCGATTTGTTTCTTCAAGATTTGGACCTTCAATTTTGATTACTATGCGTGTATATGACCATTCGCCTTTAAGCCTCTATAAAGTTGCGTCTTTGTTACACATTCGTTATCTTCATCCTCATTCTCTACAAAACCAGTTTGTTGCCATGATCGACATTCAAATGATTGATCAATTATTCATTTTTTCAACAGAGATGAACTTAACATTCTCCCAATTTCTTCATCCGTCTTGATATTTTCTTTGGTGTGAGAGATATATGAAATATTTTTTGGTCAATGAAGGTCTTCTTAGCATCCCTTTCTGGACGTGAAACAATTGCTTGTTGAGAGTGCTTCTTGGACCATTTGCCTACTATTGCAGCAATGCATTTAGGAAGGCGACTAAAACCAGTTCACCATTTTTCCTTATAGTTGATAGAAGAACCATAATAGCCTGCTTCTAATTGCAACTTATTGGTATTTTGCACCTCTTGGGTTGTAAAGAATATTTGATAATAAAAGATTTTATTTGAACGTAATTCATTCTTATTTTATTTGGTCATAATTGTCCAACAAGACTGTTTACTTATGCATCTATTTGTTCACTTTTCCATATGGAAGGGACATATTTTTTCAAATATTTACATTAATAAACCTCATATACTTTGTACCATCTAAATCTTCTAAATGATAAGCTCCATTAGGCAATACGCTTTTCACTTTATATGATCCTTCCCAATTGGGTGATCATTTACCATACTTTGGATCTTTGCTATCCAAACGGAGTATTGTTTTCCAAACCAACTCGCCCAACCTAAAAGATTTGACTAAAACTTTTTTGTTATAGAATTTAGCCATTTTTCATTCTTGAACCTGCAATCTATTTAGAATGTCCAACTTTAACTCGTCCAATTCCAATAAATTTTAGGCTAGTGATTTGGCATACTCGCCATCGCCTAAGTCATTTTGTAAGCCTACTCTCATTGACTGGACATTGATTTCCATAAACAACACAACCTCTTGTCCATAAGTAAGTTGAAAAGGATTTACTTTGGTACTTGAACGTGGTGACGTCCTGTAAGCTCATAAGCCTTTATTTAAGTATTCATGCCAATTTCTGGTATTTTCATTTATCATTTTCCTTATGATATTTTTTAGAATCTTATTAGAAGATTCTGCCTGTCCATTAGATTAAGCGTAATAAAGTATGGAGTTTACTAACTTAACTCCAAACTCCCTCAAGAATTCATTCACTTGATCTCCATTCAAAGAGGTTCTGTGATCCACCATTAAAGTTTGTGAAATCTCAAATCTATAAATAATATGGTCACGAATAAAGTCTATAATACTTTTCTGAGATATTTCTTTTAAAGGTATTGCTTCTACCCATTTAGTGAAGAAATCTGTCGCAACTATTATAAATGTATGTTGTTTGGATGATGTGGGATAAATCTTCCCTATCAAGTCTATTGTCCAACCTTTAAACGGTTGAGGTTTAGAAATGGACGGGCACTCTTTGTATCGGACCATGCTTTTGGCATGCTAAACAACTCTTTGCATACTGAACGCACGATTCTCCCATTTTGGGCCAAAAGCATCAATTCCTAATAATCAACCATCTCATCATTTGGCCAGCTTGATGGGCTTTACATATTCCTTCATGTACTTCAGCCATGATCGTTTTGGCCTCTTGCGAACTCACACGCTTTAATAATACACTATCTGAGTGTTCGTCGAATAGCTCCTCATCTATCAATATATAATTCAATGAGCATAATCTCATCTTCCTATTACTCTCTGTGTCAGGTTTTTTCAAGAATCCTTTTATTTCTGCCCTCCAATCTATTTCATCTCCATTTTGTATGCAATAAATCTCAATCTTTCTCGCTCTCCTTTGTACTACGGGCAATGTTACTCCATCTTCACAAGTGGACTCCAGATTTAGTACCTTTGAATACCTCAATGCCATTTGGGCTAATTCGTTTGCTAGATCATTATACATCCTGTTAACGTATTGAAGCTCCACTTGATCAACAATAATTCTTGGGCGATTTCATATTGACTTATGACATAATCACTTTGGCATTTAAAATCACCAATCAATTGGTAAGTTACTAATTGGGAATCGCCCTTAATAATTACATTCTTTATTCCCATTTCCATTAACAACTCTAAGCCTACGATCAATGATTCGTATTCGGCTTGATTATTAGTACACATTCTATCCAAAGTGAAAGCAAATTTATAACAAATCTCTAGGGGATTTATTAAAACTATCCCTACTCCTACACCTCTAGAAGTTTTTAATCCATCAAAGTACAAAATCCAAGGTTTTAATTCGAATGAATCAATTTCCAATTCAATTTCTTTAAGCATGTCAGACATGGATGATCGCCCAGAAAGTTGGCCAATGCTTGATTTTTAACTGCCTTTTGGGGGTACATATTGTATCTCAAACTCCGACAATGCCAAAGTCCAAAAGTCTATCATTTGGTGCAAAATAGGGCGAGAAAACATATGTTTAACTAAATTTACTTTAGAAACTAAGTAAACAGTTTCAAGCCGTAAATAAGCCCTTAGTTTTGTACATGTGAAATACAAAATAAGACACAATTTTTCAATAGCAGAGTAATTACATTCACATTTTGTTAACCGTCTACTCAAATAATAAATCGGCATTTTTTCACCAAATTGGTCTTCTTGCACGACCATTCTGGCTATTGATTCTTGTTCAGCCGATACATACACCTTCATTGGCCGTCCTTGGTATGTGATACTAACACTGGCGGACTTGACAAATATGTCTTCAGTCTATCAAAAACCTTTTGATATTCTTCTTCCCAAACGAATCCGTCCTGATTTTTCAACTTTAAAGAAGGCGAAAAAGTTTTCGTTCGCCCTACACAATTAGAAATAAAACGTCTCAAAAAGTTTATTTGATCTAGAAACCTTTGCAATTATTTATTATTATCAGGCGGTTTAGCCTCTAAAATAACCTTTGCCTTGTTTTTATCGAGTTCAATTCCTCTTTTGTGCACTAGAAAACAAAGGAAATTTCCTACATTAACACCGAATGCACATTTCAAAAGATTCAATTTTAGTTTGTACTGTCTCATTCGCTCAAATGAGCGTTTTAATTGTTCAAAATGGTCCTCATCTTTAATGGATTTGACCACTATGTCATCTACATATACTTCAACAAATTTACCTATCATGTCATGAAAAATTAGGTTTATTGCCCTTTGATAGGTTGCCCCTACATTTTTCAGGTCGAAAGGCATAACTACCCATTCAAAACATCATAAAGTCCGGGGGAACCTAAAGGCAGTTTTATGTACATCTTCTCTAGCTATGTAAATTGGTTATATCTCGAATATCCGTCCATAAAGGAATATATTGCGTGTTCAGAGTTGAATCTACTAAAGAATCCATCGTAGGCATTGGATTCATTTTTGGGCGTTGCTAAATTTAAATTTCTAAAATCTATGCACACCCTTATATGTTGGACCAAAGTTTTTTAGGGGCAAAATTAAAATTTTTAATTTTTTTCTCTAATTATTTAGGTCTATAAAATAAAGTAAAATGTTGGACCAAAGTTTTTTAAGAGAATATTTTTATAACAACTATAAATGATTCATTGGTTAGATATAAGTTATTCCACACAAATAATACTAAAGTACTTTGTGTTTAAGTGGTGAAGAATCTTTTATTTTCTTAGAGGTCCAAGGTTCAATTCTCTTGGACTCAAAAATTTTGTAAAAGGATTTCAAAATCCAATCAAATCGCTTTATCGGGCCCGGACAAATCACCGGTTAAGTCTGTCAATGCCCAATTCTGACCGAGTTAAGTGTATTTCTATCAATTTAATATGTCCGGCCAGATCAAGGGTTCAGGCCGCCAATTTTCTGGGCCGATTTTTATAACTATGGTCCACAGAATGCACCCAAAAATCCATAAATTCTCATTTAGTCATTTCTCATAATTCATTAATAGCAAATAGGAAATATGCAAATTCAAATAAATATCTCAAGCAGGCAGAACCGTGGAAGCCACAGCAAAACGCAGAAGAAGTCGAGAACTAGAAGAGACGAAGCCGAAACTTGGAAGCTCCATTCCACAGTCCACAGCTCCAGCCTCCAGCCTAAAATCTTACAGCTCCAGCCTCCACCGTCCTCCGAGTCGGCAGCGTCAAAAACTCACAGCAGCCCAAAATAATTTCGCCCTCGTCGTCTCCAGCTCTCCCTACTCCCTCTTCTCAACTGGGCCCAAAGCAAAAAGAATGGGATATTTAGATTTGGTTAATTGGTTTTGTTGTAGCTATTGGGCCATTGGCTAATAGAATTCAAGCAAAACCCATGAACATGGATTGGCCTCATTAATTGGGCCTTATTATTATTTTTTTTAATAACGCCCAAAAAAATCCCAGGAATGCTTCCTGCTTCAGTTCCAGCACCCGTCCAAAATCCAACGTCTTCTTTTTCATCTTTCTTCCCAACTCCCGACAGATAGTCTGAACTGAAGCTTTCGACGGACCTAGCATGGGCGGCTGCGGGGGCTGGTCAGGTGCTGGATTTGCCCCTAATTGCACCGATAGTAAATGCTTGAGATTATGGTTGGTACAAATGAAAGGTTTGAGATCGCTAGTGCAATTATCCCCCATACTTATGAGTGTTATAGTTGGAACCTTTAATATTGAATATAAGTGGAATTCCTATTAATAGCAGTTAACCCTGGGTTGTCTCTCGATGTTAATTACTTTTGTTAGAACTGTAGGAGATATTACACCGATAATGTACATATTATATTCATCAAGAACATGCCGTTAATATGCTTGAAATCGAAATATCATTCGACTTACCGAAATCTAATTTGAGAAGACAAATTAGTGAATTACCGACTTCGAATATATAAATATGGATTCATCACTTTCCAATCTTGAACGCGTGCCATTCTTTAATTCAAACCTTAGCATGAAATCAAAATACTAAATTAGAATGAAATCGGAAAAAGAAAGATGAGATGCAAGTGATACGATCGGCTGAGGCAAGTGTTTGACACTTTGTCCTTAAGATGAATTTGTCCCGCATCGGTACTAACGATTTCTTGACAATCATCTCCCAAGATACAACGGCCACGGCAAGCCATAGGAGCACTCCAAATGACTTAGACCAACGAACTCGAACGGAGTTCCCTCTCTACCATAACCTTGATCTTGATGCAAGAAATAATCACTTCTACAAAGTTTTTTATGCAAAACTAAATTGTAAACATGGAATGGAATTATATGAAACTATCAATTGAATTGTTTTTCCTAATCCAAACACATGGGGATCTATATATAGTAGTTGGAAAGGTTTGTCAAAAGACACAACCATACCAAGAGACACATCTCTTGAAATTAAGATACATAATTATTGTAAGTTACACATACTAAAAGTCATGATCTCCAAATGTCATGATCTTCCATATGAAAAGACATATCTTTTCACCTACACATTTCTAGAACATTCCACAATATTCTACACGATTTTTCCAACAATTTCAAGTATTAAGCGGTTTAAGTTTGGCTTAATTTCTCATTCACCAAACAACGAATTTCGCTTAAATCATTTAAATTGGTCACAACCAATTTCCGATACAAAATTCTAACAATCCCCCACATAAATGAAAAATTAATGCAAATGACTATGCAGACAGTAGTAGAGAGAGGGCGGAAAATGCTGCATCAGAAAATGTAGCTTATGGCCTTGAACCTCTCTTAGTGAAATATTATCAGACTTACTGGCTAATTGGTGAATGTGATGTCTTGAACCATTCAGCCGTTGGTGAAGCCAAAACAACAGTACTTCCACAAATGTCTTCCCTAAACCGTTCATGGTTCTCATGATTGTGTCCATTTTGACCCTAAACCACTCTTGGTTTCATATGTGTTTAGAGAATTTTAGCCTTGAACAATTCTCATTGAAGCAGTCCCACTTCACACTTACATAGGTGATTTCCTATTAAGAGTATTTTGTCTTACTCTACTTGACTTAATCAAGATATAGGAATCATTAAAAGCGTATCTTAACCTTTCAACCATTCTGCAAAAAGCACTTTAATTATTATAGGAATGAGTAGGAATAATTTCCTAAGTGTTTCATGGAATCTTCATAACTTAGTTGTCCCTTTGAACCAAGATCTTGGGATCTCCAATCAATAAGGTAGGGTTACCATTACAAAGACTCTTACGTAGTAGGCTTAATCTCATTCCCTTCGATATGCAGTATGCTTGATCTCTTAGTAAATCTCTTAAAGGTACCATGAGTTTACACCATTAAGATCGACTGCTTAACGGTATTATTACCATTACATGTGACTTAGTATCTCATCAAATATAGCTAGCCAACGATAGATTGATTTAATAGCTACAACATGTCATCACCAAGAAATCATCTCATGAAGCTACATGCTTCTAACTAACTTTATCTAAAACTTTATAAATTCCAAACAACAATGTTAGAGGATTTCTATCACGCACTACACTGGTCATTCACTTTTACCAGTGGATTTCAGAAACATGGGTATTCAATACCATTATTGAAATATTACAATGCATTTCAATTTTATGAATATTTTTCAAATATTCCAATTGATCTTGCAAATCCAAACAAACACCGTAATCGTCTTTTATCCCATTTCATCTACTTTAGACTTAGTGTATATCATCCTTATAATTAATATAAAGGTTTTCTACCATTTTCACCTTCATAGATATATTTCTATAATTATAATGTATAGAAAAATGTAACTTTTAACATAAGTTACCCCCACAATTCCTCAATTAGGAATGGATGTGCAACTAATAATGTTGCATCCACAAATCTTGAAGTTTTCATATAAGTCAAAAGTCATTATCAATAACTTTCTTAAATCATTTCATATATTGTTTATGTATCACATTAATGCACAAAGTAATAATCATTTACTTAGATTAATAGTGCCCAAACTTCAATATGAACATGCACAAAATTTTTTTCCCCTTCCATGGCAGTTATGAAATGAACGGTCATAAATTAAAAAGTCATGTATTTGGACTAAATAGAAACCAGGTAACTGATTTCATTCGGAATTCAATAGACACCAATTTCCATTTTACACTATCAGTGCACGTCTCCATTTTAGACCATTCATATTGTACCAATTATTGAATTATACAAATCCAAACCAATGTTAATAACTTAGAACCCGACACGCATCCAATGTTGAATAACCATGTCCAGGAAATGTGACTATCAAAGAAAGTACCAAACATTAAAATCTGCCATTAAGTGATTTCTGCCATACTCCATTAACGAGGACAGAAACAGCATGCCATCCTCTGTGATATAAAAATATATTTTATATGTTGCCAAAATTCCAAGTCACTTGTTCAAGTCGACCATGCATATACTTTATACATCTAGCATATAATCTCATGCAATGACAGAATTTCTAAACTCAATTCCAAGCCGAAATTATGCATACACGTGCCAATTATTGGAATATAATTAGCAAATTTATTTCTTTGACATATAATTCTTGATTCATATGCACAACAAATACCAAAATTCATCTTAAGATCAAAGTGTCAAACACTTGCCTCGGCTGATCGCATCACTTGTATCTCATCTTTCTTTTTCCGATTTCATTCTAATTTAGTATTTTGATTTCGGAAAGTAACTAATATTCTTTTGATTTCATGATAAGGTTTGAATTAAAAAATGACACGCGTTCAAAATTGGAAAGTGATGAATTCATATTCATATATTCGAAGTCGGTAATTCACTAATTTGTCTTCTCAAATTAGATTTCGGTAAGTCAAATGATATTTCGATTTCAAGCATATTAACGGCATCTTGATGAATATAATATGCACATTATCGATGTAATATCTCCTACAAGAACATCCATTATAAAGTAAAATAGTATCTACTCTCGCTTTAATTTGACAAGTTTTACTATTCATAATACTTATCTCTTTGTCTATGCGAGAAAGTTCCTCGATGCCTATCTCGTTTAATATAAGGAAATCGTTTAAGAAAAACTCTTCAAGTCGTAAAGGAAACTCGGGATTGTTGTGGGAGGTCCTAATGCCTACTATATCTACTTGTATGAATCTTGGGTGGAATTGAATTCATTTTTTTGGCTGGATTGTGGACTATAATATGAAAGTAGGCAAGATCAAAGAACAAATAGTATTATATACAAATTATAGCGTAATGTTATCGATAAGCAGTGTTTAAAAACAATAGTTTATGTGGTAGCGACTTGTAGACCATACGAAAATTTAATGAGTAAAGAATAATAAGATTATACATAAAGTAATGCTATTTATAAATGATGCTTGCATAGAAACTATAGTTTGTAAGCACTAGTTACAAATAATGTTATCTTTATATATATTGTAGGAAATGTATGACATTTAGCCATTGTGCGGTATAAATTAAAATCAGATTTTTAATAGATTTTTATAAAAGTTAATGAAATATATAGTTGAAAAGTTGTGGATTCCATAAATTATGTGGTTAAAATTAATTGTTGATTTTGACTTGTATATGTTAATTTAATTTTAATCCAAATTAAATCGAACTTAATGCATTTGTTAAGTCAAAGTCATGTCAAGGAAACTCTATATGATAGTTTGTTAGACTATCTTTAAGAAACTCTTTATTTATAAAGAATATCTTATACATAATAGAGAACATATTTAATTTTAGAGTAATTTTTTTATGCACTCTAAAAAGCTCTGTATTTTATTCTTTATTTTGTTTTTATTCCAATTAACATTTATTGATTTTTCCTCATAACTTATTTAACATAATTTTTTTTACATGTTAATGTCAAATTAGTTCAAATGTGTTTGAATTATTTAAATTGTAGAGTATTTAAATTTCAAATTTATTAAATGCAATCATTATTAACTAAGAATAGGAGTGAGTTTAGCTCTCTAAATTTGGAGAGCCGAACTCACTCTTTATTTAAAAATTTAAAATAGAGAATTTCTTAGAACTTATTTTTAAGTATCGACTCTCTAAAATAGAAATTATCTTGTATTTAGAGAGTTTCTTAGATATGCTCGTAGTGGGCTAGTGTTTTTCCACATTCAGTATGATAGTGATTAATTGCAATGAAAGTGCATTGGTTCCAAGTTTACTAAGGGTTAATTTCACTAATTGTCGCTGAATTTCGGACTTTGACAACTAAACTTTGATTTGTCTCAAATCTATAATTGGATTTGATTCCGACTATTGATACAGTTTGACATCCATTTCTTAACTAAAAATCCTACAAGTCATCTAACCTTTAGTCCAAGTAGGAATTTTATTAACGGCTGCTAAATAGGATCAGTGGTGTGTAAATTATTTTTGTAAAGTTCGGTGATGAGGTTAAAGAAAAATTAAATTTCAGTAGCCAATGTACTAAATGCAAATTTCAGTGGTCATACGTTAACTAAAGAACTGTACAAAGACAAATGTGTATATGTTAGTACAAAAATGTTGCCCAAACATTAACGAAGTTATATGCATCCTTTGCATTATCCTGTTTAGAGGTCCCCTTCATTGTGCTGACATACAAAAAATGAGGCTCAATTAAATGGTCCAAGGAATAAAGCCTAATTAGGAAATTAAAAGGATGGACCCAAACGGGACCATATAAAAACCCAAGACAGAGTTCTGTAATAGATGTCCATCCTTGCTCAAGCCTGCGAAACGCCCAGACCCCCAATATCTGGGCGAGACTCTCATCGCTCAAGCCTGTGTGACGCCTAAGATTTGGGCGAATATAGTGTTTTGGTTACTATTCGGAACAACGGTTATTGACGCAGTTAATAGATAATCTAATCATATTCCATGATCCAAGAATTTCGGTTGCAAGAAGTTAAATGATGGGAGTAATGGCAGCGGTTGAAAACGATAGTTTCTTGACAAGTCATCCATGATGGAGAAGTTGGTAGTTACAGGACGATGGGCAATTTCTAGGAGTTTTCAAATGATTTTACAAGAGAAACTGTCAAAAGAGTATAAAAAGAAAGAAGAATTTACAAGAGAAAAAAAAAGATCAAAATGACTCTCAAATAGAGAATTATGTAATTTCATTTATTTTCTTCTAGTTAAATTTCAATTACTTTCTTCTAGAATTCGTGTGCTTGCATCCCTTGTAGGCATTTCGCTTCGTCCATATTGTAATCTTCATCAATAAAATACCCCTCGTTGGGACTTTGTCTCGAGATGTTGTTATTCCTTACACAATCGTTTTAATTGTTAGCGATGCTCGATTTCCGCCCAACACAATTTGGCACGTCTAGTGGGACAATTAGTGTTTTGAAGATACGAAAAGTGAAAGCAATATGCCTCATAAAAACTCTGACAAGGAGCCAGAAAGCCAACGAATAGTCCAGTATGTAATCTAACGATATGAAGAGCAGCAAATTGCTTCACGAACAGAGGGACATAGTCAAAGTCATTATGAGCCAATGACAAAATTGAGTCCTCGGACCATGTGTGCATTGCTTGGGGAACTCACGCACGATGTTGTTGAACAGGTAAATTTACAGAATGTTCATAGCATGGAAATATTTGCTCAAAATAGAAATGTACACTATGACAACATGGCCAAACAACTGAACACATTGAATGAAATCATGAATAAATTAGTAGGCCAAATTTGTCAACCAGTTATGCCAAGTATAGGGAATCACTTTCAAACCAGGACGATTAAGGGACATAATTCCCCAGTCCTGGGTGCAAATCAAGGGGTAGAACCACCTTTTGGCCCATCTACTTCAAACCAGAGGGAGTAGTGGAAAAGAAAATTTGAATATTGGTAATGGAATGTCAAACCTGGGGGGTAACCAAAATGCAAGAGATAATGTCCAAACCAACGGACAGAACACCCCACGTGTTAATGATGGTGGGAATACTCAGGTTAACGGTAATAATGGTTTAAATGGTTTAAATAACGGTGCTTTTACCACAAACTAAGGACCAAACGTTAGGCCTCAAGTAATTCCACCAATGAATCAACCTATAGGAGTTCCATATGATCCCAACGTTATGTTGAGGAATCAAATCATGTAGATAGTACAGGATCAAATGGCTTGTGCGACACTTCCTTTTATTAGGCCGACTTACACAAAGCCATATCCTGATTGTGTAGATCAGGCTTATCCGTGGCCTAAAGGGTACAAAGTACCAGAATTTTCACTATTTATCGGTCTGGGAGAAGTTTCTACTCTGAAACATATAGGGCGATTCACACTGCTAAGTGGTGAAGTGACCGATTACCATAAAATGAGACTGTTCCCTAGTTCGTTAACAGGAGTAGCTTTCTCATGGTTCATTAACTTGCCATCAAACTCTGTCCAAACATGGCACCAACTAGAACAATTGTTCCACGCTCAGTTTTACAAAACTGAATCTGAAACTCAGGTTAACGGTAATAATGGTTTAAATAACGGTGCTTTTACCACAAACCAAGGACCAAACGTTAGGCCTCAAGTAATTCCACCAATGAATCAACATATAAGAGTTTCATATGATCCCAACATTATGTTGAGGAATCAAATTATGTAGATAGTACATGATCAAATAACTTGTGCGATACGTCCTTTTATTAGGCCTACTTACACAAAACCATATCCTGATTGAGTAGATCAGGCTTATCCGTGGCCTAGAGGGTACAAAGTACCAGAATTTTCACTATTTATCGGTCTAGGAGAAGTTTCTACTCTGGAACATATAGGGCGATTCACACTGTAAAGTGGTGAAGTGACCGATTACCATAAAATGAGACTATTCCCTAAATCGTTAATAGGAGTAGCTTTCTCATGGTTCATTAATTTGCCAGCAAACTCTGTCCAAACATGGTGACAACTAGAACAATTGTTCGACGCTCAATTTTACAAAACTGAATCTGAAGTTACTTTGGCTGACTTGGTGAATTTATGTCAAATGCCAAATGAATGGGCAAAAAGTTTCCTTCAGAGGTTTAAAACAACTATGAGCAAATGTTTTGTACCTCTGCCCGAAAAAGAGTTCATCAAAATCGCTCAAAGTTTCTTGAGTTTCGATTTAAAAAAGAAATTCCAAGATTGGGAATTTTCGGACCTTTTCCAACTGAGTGCTAATGTGATTAGATATGAACGTTTGATAAGAGAAGAAGAACAAATGAAAACTCTAGCAAATTGACTCATTATAGAGACCTAAACTTCGATGTTCATATTGTTAATGGCGACTACTACGACCAGACTGAAGCATGTGGCCGAATTGATTAAGGGAGATGCATATTCATGTCCTATAATAGCCAAATTTAGAACATGGGGGAAGGATGAGCCTGTAAAAAATGAAAACAGAAAGGCTAGGATATTCTCATTTGATGTGACCAAGGCTAACCTTATATTCGATAAATTGTATAAGGACAAGTAAATAAAACTGAGTGACAGCATAAATTGCCAGACCCTAAACAAGTTAAGGGTAAAAAAAATATTATAAATGGCATAATGCACGATCACATATGACTAATAATTTTCTGAACGATCGAGTCAGGGCGAATCATGCTCGAGGCTAAGAAGAAAATGGCAATAGATGAAAATCCTTTTCCACAGCCACTTGGGGTAAACATGGTGACGATTGGTTTCAAAAATAAGTTGTCAAGATTCAAGTTGGTTGTAGATGATGGAAAAGAATATTCTGGGTCGCAACCCAATATTTTTGAACGTATCAAAGGAAAGAAGCCTAGAGAGGACGGAAGCATCCTGTGTGCGAGATGCAAGGAAGAAGTGAATGTAAATATAGAAAGACCAGAAATGTGGCAACATCACCATCGTCTTGATATCGTCCCAAATATCCAGCCTGGTGGAGGACGGAAAGTATCATTGTATAGGGAACCGCCTTTTGAGAGGCAGTTCAGGCCGATAAACAATGGGAGAACATTCATGCCGCAACCTCGCCAACCAAATGTCTGGCATTCATTCCAGTATAATGCAAGAAGGGTTGTACCCTTCAACGAGATGACCAGAACCCAACAAAGACATTTTCAACGGAACTATGGACGAATGATTAAGCAACAACAGGGATTGCCACGTCCTAAGGCACCTAAGTTGCTTAAGGTGGCAAACAAAAATGTTTTTGAAGATAATAAAGAGACCGACATAAGGGAATCAATGGAAGAGTTACCAGAAAGTTCTTCTGGGAGATCAAAATTTGAGCGTGGGAAGAAAGATGAAGAAGATCCAGAGCAACCCCTCATTATTCAGTTCGGTAAATTACCTCCTGTTATGACTAATAATTATTTACTAGCCAATGAATTCAAAAGTAAAGAAAATGGAGAGGGGGAAATGGAGGATAACGAGGAAAAAACATATGTGCTGGAATGTGAAGAAGGCTAAACATTTCGGGAGGTATATGGTGAATAAGAGGATGATGGCATGACGAATATCGAAGAGGAAATTAATTTAGAAGCAGAGAGAAAAAATAGAGGAGTGTTGCGCAATACTTTATTGAAGCAACTACATCGGGAAGGTGTTCGCGAGGTGGATTTGTTGGGAGAACCATCTGGGCGTTCTTTTGACTACTATGTATTATATGGGACGCCCAAGAGAAAGGTGAGAATACCTCACTCTGAAAAGTATGGATCACCTCCAAAAATATTGCCTCCCCTACAGGTTGGGTAATTGAAGAAGAAGCATTAGAAGAAAGAAAGGAAGAAATCCAAAAATCAGAAACTCAATGTGAAATATTGCACGTTGACTTGTTCCAAGGAAATAATTCAACGTAGGACAAACGGGAAGTGGAAATAGATGCATCCGAAAAGGTTATCTTTAAGAAACCAACTATGAAATTGACCAAACACTTGAAGCCATTGTATGTAAAGGTCTTAGTCAATGGTATACTTGTGGCAAAATTGCTCATCAACAATGGAGCTTCTATAAATACCATTCCGTCTATAATGATGAGAAAATTTGCAAAGACAGAAAGTGATATGATCCCAGCAGAAGTCATTCTCAGAAGTTTTAATATGGGAGCAACTTCAGCTAAAGGGGTGATACCACTGGACATAACTGTGGGAACAACTACCAGGACCACAGTCTTTTTTGTGATAGATGGTCCTACTAGTTACAATGTGCTACTAGGAATGGACTGGATTCATGGGAGTCGTTGCATACCTTCATCGCTCCACCAATGCCTAGTTTTCTGGAACGACAAAGGCGAAGCATAAGTGGTGCAAGCAGACCATAGACCCTTTGTCGTAGAAGCAAACTCAGTAGAAATGTTCATGTACGAAAAAAATTATGGACTTATCAAAGTAGTTCAAGATAGGGAAGAGACTCAAATTGTCGCACAAAGTGAATAGTCATTTTCAGTAGATGCACTTACTGAAATGTTCAATCAAATGAGGCCAAACATAGTGACCCTTGAAGAGCCAGTAATTGGCAAAAAGAGAATTAAGGAACTCTAAATGAGTTGTCTAACTTGTCTCAACAAGAAAATATGGCCAACCTTGCAATGACTCGCATGTTGAACCACCGGGTCACCAGTTGAACTACTAACCCATTGACCAGCTGCATTGTCCGGGTCGAGTCAGACAACTATGCTGTAGACTGTATTTTTGTTTTTATTCTTTCTTTTTTTTTGCAGGTTCTGTTAATTTGTGAATTATGAGAAATGAGAATTTATGTTATATTATTGTCTGAGACTATGAGTTATGACTTATAATTTTGAATCATGTTTGTGTATTGTGAAATGTGAATTGCGATTTGGAAATTTAGGGTTTTAGGAAATTAGAATTTAGGGATAAGTGAAAAAAATTAATGGTGAAGATGTTTGACAGTTATAAATTTATCGAATTATATTTTCGGATATTACGATCGTTGATTGTCAACGGCCATCGGTCATCGGTTACCGATCACCTATCATCGGTCAACGGTCTTCACCCTAACTGAACTAAAAGGCTAGATTCACCCCTAGTTGTAATAGAAGGACAAATGAACGAATTTCATCCATTACTAAAAAATGTTCTTTGACTATATTTTGAACAATTTTAAAAGGACAAAATGGTATATTTATATTTAAAAAACACACACAATTATAATAACTAAATTAAAAACACAAAAAATTAAATTTAAATCTACACCCCATCCGCACCCCCACCTACTCCCAAACATCATCTTCTTCCCCAAATTGAAAACCAAGGTATTCTCATTCCAATATTACATAGAGATCTACTATTTGTACATAAAATATATTATCAAAATTATTACAGAAGACACTTCGCAATTTTTTGTTAGATAGTGGGAAAAATAAAAACAAACAGACCAAATAGATGTTGCTGTGTATTAATTTTGGTAGAACTGCTTTTGTACAAGTAGAATTCATCTATTACATAGGATTGAAATTTCCATTTTTTTTGCTGCCTATTCTTCCCATTGTTCGAGTCTAGCGGGCTACTCGGCTTATCTAGCAGAGGAAGGGACGGATTTAGTGAGGCTAGACCGGGCCAGGCTGTAGTCCGATTTAGTCTTGACCCGGTAATTTTTTTTAGTGTAAAAAAAATTTTTCTTGTAAAACTATTTTTTTTTAAAATTTATTTTTTCTACTTTTTAGCCTGCTTGTAATCTGGTCATGGATCCATAGAGGTGTCAATCCGGGTGGTCCGGGTCGGGTCGACCCGCCAACATGTGAGCCCGGTAACGGCCCGCGTGAAAAAAAGCCCGCCCGCTGCGGGTTCCGGGCCGGTTACGGGTCGGCCCACAATTTTGGACTACAACCCAGGCCCGCCCGCTGACCCATCCGGGTCGAGCCCATGCGGGTCACGGGTCGCGCGGGTCGCGGTTCGTTTCGATTTTGGCTCGTATAATTGTATAAATAAAATTATAAAAATATAGAAATTTTCATATTTATAGCAAAAAATATATCTTTTTATTAAATGTAAACTAAGAATTGAACAAAATGATAAATTCATAATTATATCAAGAAATTTTTACATAGAATTCAAATTTAATGTTACATGAATTATTTATAACTTTGCAAACATCTACAACATTATCATCTTTTAAATTTATTGGAGAACAACTATTATTGAAAATAGGATTTTGAGAAAAAGAATCGCGAGAATCCATAATATAGTAGGATTAAAAAATTTAGTAGTGACTAGTGAGAACCGAGAAGAAAGAAATATAATCAAGATGATGATGATATTTGCAATTGAATAATTGTAATTATAGTAAGGTAGTAACAAGTATGAACTATGAAGTATAAATATATAATAACTAATGAGAGGGTATTGTAAAAATAATCTCCCCCCTTTTTTTAATTTTTGTTTTATTTTTTTTTTTTCAATTTTTTTTACGGGCCGCGGGTTAACCGCAGCCCGTGGGGGTGCAACCCGCGAAACCCGCGGGTTACGCCTCCTTGGCCCGTGAACCGCCCACACGGGTCACGGGTCGGCCCGCGGTCCCGATTTTTACGGGCCTATTTTTACGGGTCATGGCCGGCCCGTCCGTCTTGACACCTCTATGGATCCATCTCTGAGCGGAGGTGACGGCTAATAAAAAAAATTAAGTTGTTTACAAGTTCAATGTTCATGAGATCATCAACTACAACGACTGGGCAATTTTCATCAAGTCGGCTAAGGAGCGGTGATCCGGAGACATTTAACATACTATGAAAGATTGGTGATATATGAACAGAAAATTAATGTGTGTCTTCAGTAGGTGAGAGCGCGGAGCGGAATTAATTATCTTCTATGTGCATTTAATGGCATGATGGTGAAAAATGATCGAGGTTTCAATGGGAATGGTGCCGTAATCAAATTGTAGGGGATGCAAAGGTCTCAACTAGGCAATTTCTCACGGCATCGAGTGCGCTCCATCGATGGGCAATATTTTGAAGAAAGCATTGAAGAATTTTGCTGGGGTTGTGGTGGTGGATCCGTGTTATTGTTGGGCTTTTTCAGTTTCCTGATTGAAGTGACTAATTTTGGGATTTTTTTCTTGGGAAAATTTCATAACTAAGAGTTTAAGTTTTACCAATTTCAAATTTAAGAGATCAAGATTTAAAATTTCAAATCTCAAATTTTTTTAAATTTTATTATAAATAAATAAATGAAACATATATTTTATTAATTAAAGATATTAAGGTCACAATTTCATATAATTTGCTCACAAATTTCATATAATTGGTCACATATTATTAATTGGTTATAAATCACAATTTTTATATATGAGAAATTATTTTACTGTCATAATTCAAAAATTTTAGAGGTCACAATTTGTTCATCGGTCGCAAATTAAAAATTTATATGTCACAATTTATTCATCGATCGCAAATCTATCAAATTAATAATCGCACACTATTCATTGGTTACAAATAACAAATTTCATATGTCAAATTATTTTACGATCACAATTCAAAAATTTTACATGTCACAATTTGTTCATAAATCACAAATAAAAAATTTATACGTCATAATTTATTTATCGATCACAAATTGTGGAATATTAAGGTCACATTTTACTAGTAAGTCACAACGAACCAAATAATTGATCACATACACAAAAACACCCCAACCCTAATCCCGATCCCTATCCACCACCAATACTGGATCACAAATCAACCAAATAATTGGTCACATGCAGTATCCCACCGTCGCCACTACCACAACACCACCACCAACAAAGCCACCACCACTAGATCCAATACACTCCCAACAAAAATCATCACAACCACCTCTGCCATCGTCGCCACCAACCACCACCATCATTTTTGCAACACCACACTGCACCAGCAACACCACCGCACATACCACCAATCACCACCGCTAAAACAACAACATACCACCGCCCAAAAATCAATAATTTGTTCTTGTTCTTGGTACTCCAAGGTTGCCAGTGTGGAGGCGATGGAGGTAGCGGTGGCAACGAGCCGAGCCGGGAAAGAAAAGCTCGGGCCGAGCCCGAGCTTTTTTGGACCGAGCTTTTTTCAGCCCGAGCGGAGCCGGGCCCGGCCAAAAAAAATGAGGCTCGGCCCGAGCCTTAGCTGGCCGAGCCGGCTCGGGTTTTTTTTTTCTTTCTTTTTTTTTTTTTTGTAAAAATTCATTACATGGATATTTGCTTATTCAAATTGACAGTGAACGTTGCAATTTGCATTCTTTCCACCTTTAGACAATGACCTTTACATAAGAAAGTTATAAACAAAAATCTAATTTGAACGATTCTTTGAAGTTTGAACATAATATATAATTAAGTTTTAAAAATCTACATTTTAAAAAAATCTACTTTTTTGGTGGCACCTTATAGCCTAATATCGGAAAACATGTTAGATTTATAAATGATTAAATGAGTGACTATCCATTATAACAAAGTGATAAATCTTTTTTAATAACCGATTTGAAATTTCTTACAAATTTTAGTGGCCATTGCGGCATTGCCCATTGGTGAAATTAGCTCAATTTTTAAATGTAATCAAGTAATATAGATCACTAATAATTTCACTTAATAATTAATATAGAAGAATAAACGTGTGTAAATAAAAAAAAATTCTTACTTTAAATATTTAGGCACTTAGATTAATGAAATAGTAATAATGCAATAAATATTAAACAAACAAATATCGCACATTTTCCAAAATAATCTAGTTGATAAATTATGAGATAAAATTGTAGCTTATAATTAATTTATTAGTTTCATGATGAGAAGAATAAGTTAATTAAGTAAATTGTGATCATTTGTCTTAATTTAAGCCATTCATCCCCAATAATTTATGGTGTAAAATAAAAAGTGTTGGGCAAGTTTTTTTTTTTTTTTTTTTTTACGGGCCGGCCCGTGAGCCACACGGGCCGGGCCGGTCGGCTCGGGCCGACTCCTCAACATGAGGCTCGGGCCGAGCCTTGGCTCGGTTCCATCAAGCCCGAGCCAGGCCCGGCTCGGACTTTTTCCGAGCCGAGCCCGAGCCGTCCGAGCCGCCGAGCTTTTTTGCCATCCCTAGATGGAGGTGCCGATTTTAGGAAAGCAGATGAAGTTTGTGAATGGATGGGGGCATGAGGTGCAGTTTTAATTTTATTTTCTGCTTTTCAATTTTTGATTTAATTATTATAATTGATTTTTTTTAAAATATGAAGTCACCATTTTTACCCTTTTAAAAAATGGCCAAAACATTGTTTTCTGATCAACCAATGATTAAATGGACAGAAATCCGACCATTTGTCCTGCTGCTACCACGAAAGTAAAGATTTGGAACTGCGGACAGTACAAATAAAAGATTTGGATAAAATCTACAAAAATTGAAAGATTTGAAACCCCTTCTACAACTATCCCTAAATATTATATAATAACTCTCTTTAACATGGCATCTCAAAATGATCAATTCACTGCCAAATTTTCACTATATCTAACGAGAACGACCAATTATAAACACCCAATATTAGTGTACAGGTCAGGAGCAATGAGATTTGAGTACCAAACAAAAGCTTATAATGAGCTTTCCTTGGGCAGAAATGAAACAAAAAGCTCCTTTTTATGGCTTAAAGCTTAAAAAAAACATACATTAACCGCCCAATCACCGCCACTGCCATATCATAACCAGGACAGATTTGAGCGGGAGAAGCTAAAAATGGAAAGTGCATCCCGCAGTACCAATCCAGTCCAAACCGACAGTCAACTTTACACCTCTCGTAAAATTACATAACTGAAACTGTCATTAAGGATGTCTGACACAGTCACGTCACTAATCATTATACTAGCTTCCCAAGTTCCTGGACGAGATTGATCACAAACAACTTTCCACTTAGTTCAATTACAATGGAGATACATGAGTGGTCTCGTTTAAAAAGAGGCAGCCAAACACGTCGTTGAAGAAGTCACTTCCTTTAATAACTTCTCCTCCCTTTGTTACTGCTTCAGTGTCGTACTTGTATGCACGAGTACAGTCGGGGCAATAGGTCACCTGCATCCAATACAATAGCAGATTATTACAATTTGAGGATTTATCTAATTCCCATGAAATGATGCAATAAGATAATAATCCATTATTGACGATAAAGGAAGTTGTAAGAACTTGAGCGTTAACCCAAAACCATGGAAGGGGGCTCCTTGTCTAGACCTATTAGCCAAAGCAAATGCAGATGGACATGAAGGCTTTCACTATACGACACTTTGACACAGTTTTCATTCCGATATCGACTAGTAATTAAACTACATTTAGTTACATTATAATCAAGTTGCCCTTTTTTTATTCCTTTTGACCCCATCCCCGGGAAAAAAAAAAGAAAAATAACTAAATCTTATTACATGTCCATGAATCTTTTTTAGCCACTCCATCCAATCTATCACTATATCTATTTGAAAAATTAGACAAAAAAATCCTTCATTGACCACAAAATTATGCTAAGTTTTATCAAACTCCCCCCTTCTAACTTATTCTATTGGGATTGCATTGCTCTTGTGACCATAATTTTGTTTAAATCTATGCAAATACATGCCCTAAAACCCCCTATATCTTGTCCAAAACTATCTTCAATTAATGCCACAACAGCTTCTTGGTGTATATTATCCTTTTCTATTTTGTCTACATAAAAACAAACATCCATCTTACAATCATCGTCTTCACTTAATTCATTTTATGAACTAATTCTCTAGCACAAACACCGAGTACCATAAAGCATAGTTAGTCTAGTAAGTAGTTAACTTGCATATTAAATTTATGGATATGTTGATTAAGACAATTGTGGACACAGGAACACCCAGCCTAATATTCTTTTTTCAATTTTTGGATAATTAGAAAAAAGTGATAACAAGAGCATCAGCTTTTACACAAAGTTCAAATTCGTTCAAACATTCTAAATACACTTCTAAGAGATGTATATTCGAGCTTGAACAGTGCCACGATCACTGTTTTTTTTTCTCCACTATTTGATAGCATGCTACATTCTTGATTTCCAGAGTACAGAGTGAATGGTAAAGACTAATACCTCCAATAACTTAGGCTGATAATGACAATCAAGCATGACATCAACACCATACATGGCCCGAGATGTTGGACTATGCATTTCTGGGTGCACAGTGGCAGCTGACTCAAAAACTGATCTGATCATCTTTTCAACTCTCACATGGATATCCATCCATTTAACTGCAACAATGTGAACATGCATCATGCATCAAGATCAATCAAGAATACAATCATCACCACCAACAATATTCAGAAACTTCCAGGAGAGTAAAACACGTGGAAATAAGAAGCCCAGAGTAGAAAGTACCACTATGTTCGTGTTCAAATTCCTGAACAAATTCTGGGGTATTCATGTGGTTCAATCTTCCCCTGTAGTTCTGAAGAACATGCAGAAGGTTGTAAGAATTATGCATGATTAGCTACTAGTTAACCAGTGTATTTTTAACTGGACCCTTCCAGAACCCCTTGAAATTCAAGGTGATATCAACATCAATCTCAGAAATGGGTGGACCAGTGAACCGTACAAGTGGTAACTCATTGATGGCACTTACCATAACTGTGAAATGCGTCTCATATTCAAAAAGACTGCGCTTGTCCAAAGAATAAGCATTGTTTGCCAACCTAACCTGACAAGAGAAACGGAAATATACTTTCAACATCATCTATCAATGTGAAGCACTTTCTCGTAACACCCTTCTGCAGAGTTCTATGGTTACATTCCAGCACCTCCAGACTAAATAAGAAAAGTGTTTACCCAGAAAACATCAGAAATGAATATCTCCAATGGGTTCATGCTGCGAACTAAAATAATGTAACGAATATCAAACTTTCTCCCTTTGAACAAAGTCGGGTGCTCAATATACTTCTGACATATCTTCGGACCAGTCTCCATGAGACGGATGATAGCAGATAAATTATGAGTGACAGTTGTATCAATGGTTCTTGCCATGTTCCATGGTTTTAAAATCCACAAATTGTCATCTCCAGCCTTTTCATTGGTGTAGTAATCTCCTACGAATTGACTAAGCTGTGTTTCAAGATTATATGTTGGCTGGAGCCATTCAGGAGCACCATGGGCCTGTAACAAAAGGGAATAAACTTAGCATCATGTTGCATAAAATAAGATAGGTAACTACATAGTGGACAAAATTAGCAAGCTTAACTACCTTCTGAACTGTTTCTGCTAAATGATGTTTCATAACAAGGCAAGCCTCAAATGGAAATTGATTTATGTATTGTTGGTCATTCAGTCCAACAGCCTTCTTCAGCTCCTCATCCACCTGCAAGCTTGTCCATATTATATCTGCATTCTTTGGTTCAGTTGCTGCAGAAAGGAGGGAAGATTACGTGATGAAAAAAAAAGTCATTTCATAGTAAAGGACTTCTTTAAAACCAAACTCCGATGTCAAAGATAACCCAAAACTGACATGGTGGCACTTGTTAACTGGGTCAATATACTTGTCTCATGTTGGCAAGCAGTCCATCATCGAAAAATATAAATACAATCATATATTCCTCGTGCTTGACATACCACAGTAGATTACAACTTACAAAACCAGTAAGAAACCTAGTTGAACTTGAGTGATTGTGATAGATTCATAATTAATGACGTACAAAGTTATTTTCAGTGATTTCTCACATTATTTATTTTCTTTGCATAATTATTAGGTTAAATTAGGAAATTTTCCATTTTTATTAGTTCGGTAAACTTTCATATTTTACTAGGGACTTTAAATATAATTAAGAGTAGGGTTTTTTTTATCATGCTGACTTTTGAATTACTATTGATATATTGAATGATACCGAATTCTTCATCCCAAAATTATCTTCTTCTATCCTTTTTTCTCTCTTCTTTTGTTTCTCTCCTATTCCCCATAAAACCTGAAACTAACATGTGATTAAAGCCAAGATCAAGGATGAAAACATCATTAAAATAATCACAATCTGAAATGAAATGTAATAGTTGAAAACAGAGTGACAGCACGTACTTATAACAAATTCCGGGCGTGTCAAAAATTCCTCCACTTGAGGTATATCTGTGTAAACATGTAATGCACCTCCATCACTACAGCACACACTATTTGTTGCAGATAGCGCGACAGGCAGGGGAGAAAATTCTGTTGATTGCAATTTAGCTCTATATTTTTCGTACACCTAGAGAACCAACAGGAAGTAGTTTTAATGAACGGTGTAGTCAGGGAATGACTAAAAATAACAGGGCTCAAACAGAAAGCATACTTTAATAAAATAATTTTGCGGGGTATGGAACCAAGCAGTAAGTCTAGCAGAACGTTGTTTCTCCTCCCCAATGCCAAACAAGAAGTCACGAGTGCACTCATCACCTCCTCGAATACTTCCAGTAGGCCAAAGGATTGAATAACTGAAATTTTTCACTAGTTCAGACGTTTTTCACAAAACAGACAAATGAGCCACTTAAACCAGCCATATACTCTCGGGTGTAAGATGTGTCTTGCTCATCTTTTATTTTACATTGAAAGTAGATCACAACTAATGTATTGAGTGATATAGAAATCTTTTGGTAAATCTGGCAGTGAATCATGAAGATACCTTGAACAGTGTAGGGAATAAACAAATGGTTAGAGAAAATACCTGATAGCTGAATCCAGTTTACCCTCTGGCATATACAGGAACGGTGAAACTCTAAAATTGGGTTCATCACTATGGCGCAAAGCTGAACCTAGTTCATCCATTACATACCTGTGGACAATGCCAAAAAAACAATTGAAGAGAAACATAAGTAGACACGCTGTATAAGACTACGTGTGACACTAATTATCTGCTCATTTATTATCTATTTATCCATGTAAATGATATCACCAGCTGATACATTGTTTCATTTTCGCAATTTTGCCACATTGCCTATTTAATTGAACACCTCAACAGAGATGATGAACAAGTTTAAACTCGTCATAATTCTAAATCTTAATCGAATTTCCATGCTCTAATCAAGTAGCGTGGACTAAACCTGATTCATTCAAATCAGCAGCCTTAATGACCTTTGCATCTAACATAGGACAGACGTCTTCAAAATGGGAATTTTTAAAGGCTGTCCAGCAATTAAAATTTGAAGACGGAAAGAATAAAGAGGAAAAATTAAGGGCAGACAAGGATCGCAAAGAACAAGAAGAAGATCATACAATAAGAGAAACCTTTGAATATGTCTAAGATAGAAAGATAACATCATAATGTCCCTAAGATTTTACAAGAATCTCACTTAGAATTATTTAATGGAATCTCACTGATAAAAGTAGCAAATTGCAGTAAGAAAAGGATCGTAATAATGGTCTAGACTGAGAGATATTACATTGGATTTGAGTAAAGATGTTATGGTTCTACTAAATTTAGCTCTTGTTTGTCTGTCATTCTCTAAGAACTCATTTTTTTTCTAAAATTCATTTTCAACCACCCATTCTCACAATAAAAGATTTTGCACATAAACCTAAAACTTTTCCCAACTTTTTAACCACACATTCTCCAAAAAAATCCCCCAAAAAAAACCTCTTTTTATTGGGCATCAAACAGGGGCTTAATGACAGATTGACGACAAACACTAGAATTAAGATCTTAATTGAACAAGGACTTGACTAAACCAATTATTTGCAACCAAACTGTGACTAAGAAAGGAATACAAAGAAGAAACATTAAAAAATGGACAGAAAAATAAAATACAAAAGCATAGTTATTGTGGAGGCACAGGGTCACCTGTTCAATTAGTAGGTCAATATTTATACATTAAAATTTCTAAATTATTATTTGAACACTTGAATCATCAGATGTTAGTTATCATTTGAAATAAAGTTGAAGTTTTAAAAGTTTATTGTTGTTGGTAACAATAATAATTTTTTTTAGTTTCTTATGTCTTGTTTTATTGATTAGAGCATTGATATTATAAAATATTTAAGTCATTGGAATAGAATTTGAATGCTATATTTGTTAAATTTTGATTAGTATGTTAATTTTTCGTTTTAGTTGCACTTGTATAAAATACAGTTTTAAATTGAAAAATATTAAGGGCAGCTAGCTCAGCGGTTGTTTCCTCTGCATTTTCCAAAAGGTCCAACGATAAGCCCCTAGTAATGTGATTTTGGCAAAATTTGAAAGAACCAGACGGTTTAACCGAACCAGTTAGCCAATTCTTCCTAAAAACCGGCTGGGTTAACCCGGTTGACTAGCAAGTTAACTGCTGACCGTCCCAAATATGTTACCCAAACATAATGATGGTCCCGTTCGCCAGTTTCCCAGTCAGACCAGCCATCTGGTTAAGGTTTAATAACTATATACAATAGTCCCGAGACCTTCCACACCATGAAAATATCCCCCTGATGATAAATTTAACAAATTGCAACTGAATTTTCAACAGCAAGAGAATTTTTTTGAAGTAATGCTCTCTGGTCCTTTCCTTGCTTCAAGGCATATAATGTCGTGACTCTCAAAGCATCAGTGAACCACTTGCGGAGTGGGCATGTAACAAGGTTTAGAGGAACTAACACCTAGTATACAACAATCCAGCCCCTTGCTTTTTCCTAATTGCAAGCACTAAAGAAATCAAGTCTACAAATACTGTCGGAATAAGAAAAAAATGATTCTGCAGCTATCATATTTATATGTGGCATTAGTTTGTGGAGACAGATGAAGTTATTTTTGGTATCTTTAATCAATGAAAAAGCAAAGTATCTAATATTTTATATTAAAGGTCACTTTTTAGACATCTTTCCAGAAGAGATCACTCTCTATACTTCATACTTAATACAGACATCAGGAACTAATAAATTGAGCCCATAGTCTAGATTAACAATCACTAAGCCATAAAAAGTTGATTATTTTGGAAATTGTTCCAAAAATGTCCTGCATTTTCAAAATAACATTAACCTTTAAGCATGGGTATCTCTTGCTTAAATAGGGGTTCTCCCCTATTTGAACCTCTACTTACTGAAAATAATCAAAACTAACTAGAAAGACAGTCTTTGAACTGGTGACTCTATTTTGGCTAGTTGAACTTGGTTCGTACACAATACCCCTACTCACTTTATCGTGCTAGTAAATAGACAACTTAATTTAAATGCTCCCGCTATTCTTTATTTCATTCACCAGGGTGGTCAACCTACAAGACTTAATCACATAGCTACGCATTTATTTATATCTACAGATTTCATAATACAAAATACCCCCACACAGAAGAATTGCATTAACTCAAAGTTTACAGCTACCATTGACAAGGAACAAAGGACATGCACATATCAAGCTGTTTCATTTTTTGTAGGATTTTCTAGTAATTCTCTATTTTTTTGCCCAAAAAAACATGGACATTATTTTTATTATTATGAAAATTAACCCCACTACTTCTGGGGGCTTTATGCTTAAACAAATTGACATTTTCCTCCCAATGCAGATTGATAAACACACCTAAAAGCTTAATCTCACAGAGACAAGACATTCATTTATTTAAGGACGAGACTTTGACGCGTAACCTCACGTGCATGTTCAATTCATTTTTTTTTTTTTATCAAATTCCTAACATTTACACGGTTTTCATAAAAGTGGGTGGCGGTAAGACTTGGACTCGAGACCTCTGAGTGCCCAAGTATCATGTTAAACCACATTATCTAAAAGTTTAAAGTTTTAGAGGAGAGACATTTATATTTAGTTTTCAACACAGATTATCAAACAAATGTTCCTAGGTTTTGAACTGGATAATCACTCTGCCCGCTGTAAAATGCAGGAACCAAGCACTAAGAGAAAGATTAAGGTGAATACCCACCATACAGAAGTTTCATCTATCTTTTCTTCATCTGCAAGCCTATATGTCATCAAATAAAACCACATGGAGTTGATAACGCGATCAGCAAGAGATTCTCCAGCATCCCACTCAGGAAGACGTGGTTGTAACATTGAATCGACTACAGACTTCTCTGATTCCAAGATTTTGGATGCACTGACCCCATTCAGTATAGAGAGATTAGGAAGAGCTTCAAGAATATCAACAGCATTCTCTCCAAGAGGCCCAGGAATATCCACCTGTTTTATGGCAGTTGTCAGCATCCAAGCAATATGGAAGTCAAAGATAGCTTGCTTTTGTCATATAAAGTTACCTCCAAAGCACTTAAGCTACTGAATCCTTTAAGAAATTTTAGCAAGGAGCCCACTGAATGGTCATCTAACGGATTTCCACGAAGATTCACGTATGAAAGTACTGGTAGTTCAGCAGGGGAAAAGGCCTGAAAAAGGTAGCAATAATGAATGACCAAGGAGTTGGCCTGATAATTCTCAAATGATTCATGTCTGGAAGTATACGGGGGTGAGAGATTGAAGCAGGAAGCCAAAAAAATACACCAGAAACTACAATAATAAAACAGAGAGTTAATCAAATCCCTAACCTTAGTAATAAGATTGTGAATGCACCTATTTGAAAGGTCTAGAGATGTAAAACTCTGCAATGTATGATTAGTCTGATCAGAACCTCCGGGGTTGTCTTTCTCGTATAATCCCCCACAAAATCCTAAAGCCCACTCTCCAAAATTAGGGGTCAAATGTGAATTGTAGATCTCCAACCTAGGGCAATCTTGAAGAATGGCACCTTCCATATAATTATCCCTGGAAAAGAATAGCTTCTTTTAGAAGTCTAACCTCGACTTGGGAAAATTAAAAATTGACAGTCTTCCTTCAACAAGGTAAATTTTTTTAACTTGTAGACTCACTTGTTTTTCAGAATTGGATTGCTGTTCAACCATAGAGCTCTGAGATGTTTGAATTGGGTGATCACCTTTATAACAGTTTCTGTGTCCTTCAGCTTGTTGGCACAGAGGTTTAGTGCAACCAAATGCTGATCCAATAGAAATCACAGCAAAAACAAAAATCAAAAGCATGTTGATGAAGAGCAATATAAATTTAAATGCACAGTAAGATGGTTCAAAATCTAGTTAAAAATAGGTTTGCGTACTAGTTTCACCACCTAGCATTTGCACGAATGACATACAATGAATACCCAGAGTAACCGAGATTTTAAAAGAGATAGAGTGTAAGGCCATTTCAATGCCAATAGCACAGAGAAAGGATGTTTAGTCAGATTGCACTGTAAAGCCTGATCCAATTTTATTTAAACATCATCCCATATGCCTAATTTTTTCCTTCTACCGGGAAAAAAAAAAAAAAGATGAGAGAGAGAGAGAAAGAGATAACATTAACTAGTGAAATGGAAAAATACATAATTTCCTTAATGGAATGTAACAAAAATGTCAATATCAAGTTACTTCTTAATTGTGATTTCCAAGTGTCATAGAACCAACTTGTCCATAGAATAAGATCAACATACTGGAAATTTACTGGGCAAATCGAGACACTCAAGCATAGCATCATTAATGTCTAGATCCTCAAGATCCAACCACCTCACTGCATCAGTGCCTTCTTCTTTAACTTTAAAGAATTCTTGCTCAACTATTTCGAAGGCGCTTAATTTCGTATCACGTTCCGCATCTGCTTCCCCAGCTTCTGAATTCAAATCAATGTCCACACACATCAATGCAGCCATCCTTTCTGCCAACCCTGGAATCTCCTGCAACTGCAATACCACTATACATCATCAGAGACTTAAAGCAAAAGTTCAAAATAAACAAAAAAACATAATATATTATGGGATGCAAGCCCTGACACAAAATTACCATAAAAAATTAAAATAGTAGATCAAGAATGAAAGACTGAAGGTGGACAAATAAAAGAAAAGGACCTTTACTAAAGCTCAAGAGCATATGAGTTACTAATAGAGCTGCATTTGAACTAAATTCAGTAATTTATTAAGTGAACATAATAGACCTCCAATCCAATTTAAATATGAAAAGACGAGGGAAGACAGCAAGGGCAAGAAAGGAAATTAGTTGGGAGAATAAAACCACCTCACATGCATTTCACGCCGACAATTAGAGAGTTGTTAAGAGTGTCACATGGTATATAAGAAAAGGGGGAAGAGGGAAGAAAGCATGCTGAATTTGAGAGAAGTCTGGTGGAGAGAATTGGCCTCTTGAATGCCAAATGTCCTCGTCTTTTATTCATTTTTGCTGTAGTACAATTTCATAGAATTACAGATTCTGTTTATTGTTCCCAATTACTCCTTACATAAACAATTGTTCTCAATCTTCAATTCAGTATAGAGCTATGCTTTACAATCAACATCTCCAGCATACATCCCCTCCATTACAATATTGCTGCCTAACATAGTAACAATTCTACTAGTTAGCTGATTCGCAATAGCAGCAGCAGGAGAATTCCATCACTTGAGTAGCAGTAGGGGACTCCATTCAGTCAGTGATTGAGAGTTATTTGATATGGGAAAAATATTATATGTATCATTAGAAATGTGAATACATGTATATATACAAAAGTTAGGAAGCTATCTTAGGAAACTAAATAAATTAGGATCCTAGAATCAATCTCTAATTACATGCTAAGTACATCCTGTAACACTCCCTCTCAAGTTGGAACATAGATATTAATCATGCGCAATTTGTTACAAAGATAAGCAACCCGAACCCCATTCAGAGCTTTCGTGAAAATATCCGCTAATTGTTCTCCAATCTTCACATATCCCGTAGAGATCACACCTTGTTGAATTTTCTCCCGAACAAAATGACAGTCAATTTCAATGTGTTTAGGATTGGATGCAATATGAAGGGTAGCTTGGTTATCACACCACAATTTTTCTGGAACTGAAGTCTTAAGGCCTATTTCAGTCAGGAGCTGATATATCCACATTACTTCACACACAAACTGTGCCATAGCTTGTGTTGCTCGGACTCGGCGTTTTGGCCTCCATACCCATGTCGACACAACACGACACGGGTACGGGTACAAAATACAGGTCGGACGCAGCAAGTTTAAACCTGACACGGCCAGTGAAGAGAAAGGAGGAGGAGGAAGAAGAGCTGCTGCGGGAAGAAGAAGGGCTCCTGTGCTTTGGACTGTGGTGCTGCAAGTCGTAGAATAGAAGAAGAAGGGCTGCTGACCTGCTGTGGTGTTAGTTGGGCCTGGTTTTTTTTTTTTTTTTTAAACATTGCTTTTTTTTTAAAAAGAAGTTTATCAATTGTGATTAAAATATATTTACAGTCTTACAAGTTTATTGGTTAGATTTATTTGTCTTTTTCTTTTAATTTTATAGCTTTATTGGTTGAGTAAATTACACGATGTTTATTTGTCTTTTTTTTCAATTATGCTTTTGGTTATTTTAATTTAGATACGATCATTTTAGTTTTAAAAAATATCATGATTAATGTTGTTACAAAATTTTAAAACAATTCAAAATATGATTTTTCTTTGGCCAAAATGATTGACAGATAATTATAAAATCAACATAAATAAATTTTTTTATAACAATTAATAGCATATTTTAAAATTAATATTTTTTTCAAAACTTGACAAAATCGAACTAATCAATTAATATTTTTGATTAATTTTACATATGAAGTTTTTGGGAAAAAAAATTAATTTAAGTTTAAAAGACGTACCCACGTACCCGTGTCCGAAATTTGGACTCCTTTTAACCATGTCCCCGTATCCTCCATTTTAAGAAATAAAAGATCTGACACTTAAATACGTACCCGTACCCGAGTCCGAGCAACATAGGCCATAGCCCTATATTCTAACTCTGCACTCGATCATGACACAACGTTCTACTTCTTACTCTTCCATGAGACCAAATTCCTTCCAACGAAGACGCAATAACCTAATGTGGATCTTCTATCTACTTTGTAACCTGCCCAATCTGCATCTGAAAAACATTCAATATGAGTGTACCCATGATTTGCATACAAGATACCATGTCCGAGTGTTCCTTTCAAATAACACAAAATTTGTTCTAATGTTGCCTAGTGATGAACTGTTGGAGATGCCATAAACTGACTTACAACACTGACAGAAAATGCAATATCTGGACGAGTCACTGTAAGATAATTCAGTTTTCCAACTAATCTTCTATATCTCTCAGGATCCTCAATTAGTTCTCCATCACCAGTAAGGTGCATGTTTGGATTCATTGGAGCACTACATGACTTTGCCTCTAATTTTCCCGTCCCAGTTAATAAGTCAAGGATATATTTTCATTGAGATAAAAAGATACCTTTGTTACTCCTGGTAACTTCAACCCCCAAGGAATACTTTAGCCTCCCTAAGTCTTTCGTGTAAAACTGAATATGAAGAAAGGACTTAAGTGATGAGATTCCCATAATATCAGTTCGAGTAATGACAATGGCATCCACGTACACAACTAAAAGAATGATACCAGCTTTCGATTGTTTGTAAAACACAGAATGGTCAGACTTGCTTTTCATCATACCAAATTGTTCAACAGCCTGACTAAATTTTCCAAACCAAGCACGAGTCTCTCTTTCAAACCATACAGAGACTTTCGAAGGTGACAGACTTGCCCAGACTCTCCCTGAGCAACAAAACTAGGAGGTTGCTCCATAAACACCTTCTCCTGAAGATCATCATGAAGAAAAGCATTCTTGATATCAAGTTGATGCAAAGGCCAATGATGAGTAGCTGCCAGAGAAATAAACCATCGAACAGATGTCAATTTAGCAACAGGAGAGAGTGTCAGAATAGTCCACTCCATAAGTCTGAGCATATCCTTTAGCGACAAGACGGGGCTTTCAATCGAGCAACTGACCCATCTGGATTTACCTTTACTGTGAACACCCACTTGCATCCTATAACCCGTTTCCCTCAGGTAAACTGACCAAGTCCCAAGTACCATTTTCATCAAAAGCAGTCATTTCCTCTAACATTGCACGATGCTAACCAGGATGAGAGATGGCCTCACGAACAGTTTTAGGAATAGAGATAGAATCAAGGGATGCAATAAAAGACTGTGAGGGAAACAACACGCAGTTATAAAAAACAAAAGAAGAAATAGGATAAGTACATTTACATGTACCTTTGCGTAATGCGATTGGAAGATCATCGCTCGGAACGGGATCTGATGAAGAAGGAGCAGATGCAGGACATGAATCAGGATCTTTATGCCTGGAGTAGACGTGAATAATAGGAGGCTTGACAGGAACTTGTTCCGAGATAGGTTCAGAGGATGTGAAAGAATAGACTAGCAAATCATCATCCTCCCCCATCGTGTGGGAGGAGGAGAAGACAGAAAATATGGTGTTGCTTCCATGAAGGTAACATCAATTGACACAAGAAATTTGTTAAGATTGGAACAATAACATCGATAACCTTTCTGAAGACGAGAATAGCCAAGGAAGATACACTTCAAAGACCGGGGATCTTAGTGACATGCGGACGAACATCCTGAACAAAACAAGTGCTACCAAATATCTTAGGTTCAACAGGAAATAGTGTCTCATTGACAAAAATGATTTTGTAAGGGATCTCACTGTAAAAAACAGATGATGGCATGCGATTAATTAAAAAACATGCTTTGGAAACGGCATCAGCTCAAAAGGTTTTAGGAACATTCATTTGAAATAATAGGGTTCGTGCAGTTTTAAGAAGATGTCTATTTTTACGTTCTGCCACTCCATTTTGAGATGGAGTATCAACACAAGAATTCCATGAAGCATGCCATTCTGGGCCATATATGATTGAAATAAAGCGGACGTATACTCTTTGGCATTATCACTTCGCAAAGTACGAATTGAAACATTAAATTGAGTTTTAATCTCATCACAAAACGCACAAAAAAGAGAAAACAACTCAAAACAATTTTTCATTAAATATAACCAAGTGACACGGGAATAATTATCCACAAAAGTAACGAAATACCGAAATCGAGGTTTAGACAAAATAGGACAAGGACCCCAAACATCAGAATGAATTAATTCGAAAGGAAGACTAACACGTTTATTGACTCTAGGACTCGAACTAAGACGGTGTTTTGCAAACCGACACGACTCACAATCTAATGAAGACACCTTACTAAACTGAGGACAAAGCATCTTGAGCAAATGCAGAGATGGATGACTCAACCGACAATGTGCCTCAGAGGGAGAGGTTACACCAGAGCAAGCAACAGATGTAGGCATTGGTGTGTCAAGAATGTAGAGGCCGCCGACTCATATCCTTTACCAATAATCTTTTTCGTCATAAGATCCTGAAATAAGCAATGCTTGGGGAAAAATGAGAAACAACAGTTAAGATTGCGTTTAAGCTGGCTTACAAAGATCAAATTAAAGGATAAATTAGATAAACGTAAGACAGACGACAAAGGGAGCAGAGGAGTAGGAGTAATTGTGCCAGACCCACGAACACACGATGGTGACCTATCAGCTAAAGTAACGGTAGAAGTGGAAGTGTGAGATTGAAAAGTAGAAAAGAGACCAGAATTACCTGTCTATGATCTGTAGCACCAGAATCAATGACCCATTTGGAGGATGAGGAAAAAAAGCACGCATTTGGGTTACCTGAATCAGCAATGGCCGTGACGGAGGGAGATGAAGACTGTAGTGATTCTTGATACTATGAGAACTTGGCAAATTTATCTACAGGCCGTAGGGAGCGGTCGTGGGAGAAGTCGCGAACAGTTGCAGACGACGGGTGCTGACGGAGGCGCACACTGTGGAGTCGCGGACTGATGCTGCAGAAGTCACGATTGACTGCGGACGCCGGGAGCTGCCGGTCGACGGTGGGCAGGCGGTAAGAACAGGGAAGTTTCCAAATAGGGTTACCAAAAAAGTAACCCTAATACATCAAAACCTAATTTGTATTTATGCAAAGAAATTTTCCCAAAAATTTTGTAACCCTAATCGCTCTGATACCATGTTATTTGATATGGGAAAAATATTATATGTATCATTAGAAACGTGAATACATGTATATATACAAAAGTTAGGAAGCTATCTTAGGAAACTAAATAAATTAGGATCCTAGAATCAATCTCTAATTACATGCTAATTACCTGTAACAAGTCCCTTCCAGTATCAACAACCTACGGAGGCTTAAACATCACAGTCTCACATCCAAGTTCTTCCATTGTCTAGAACTTAAAAAGAATCAGCAGTAGCAATCAGGTTCTTATCAAATTGGTATCAGAGCATTGATTATAGGGTAAATGAAAACAAATTTCAGCAAAGAATTGAAGGAGAGATGGGGCTCGATATTCAATCGATTTGAGCAGATGATGTTGCAATGGGTAGGAGGAAACTGAGGAGATAACGTACGGTTGGATTTCAAGGCTACTCAAAAAAACGATGTTCCATGGGGAAAATCCAGGTCTATGGCTGAATATTAATCCAGGTTTACGTGCAGATTATTATTGTGTGAATGTCGTTAAAAATGAGTATGAGAAATAAAGAATTTTAATTTGAAGAGAATCAAACAGGGGCTTAATGGGCTAAAGCTGGAAAAGATGAAAGGAAAAATTGTTGAAGCTAGTGGATTTGGGCTATGGTATGGAAGTAGCCCAACAAGAGGAGGACTGCAAAAATTCACTCAAGCCAGCCGAAGTAATAGGCCTAAATAAAATAACCATAAATGACCCAACTATATACAACCCTATAAACCATCAGATCAATCCAATTTCAAGCCATAATTACACCAACCTATTGCAATGACATACCAACTCCAATTCAGCTCAGCCAATTCCAAAACCAAGTTCTACTAATTTCAAACAGCTTTCCGGTGCTAAACTTCAAACGGAGAAGGAAACTAATTCTAGTCTCCAGTGTAACTGGTACAATACCATAGGGCAACGCTGCATAAAAGGAAAAAAAAAATGAGTTAAGATAAATGATAAAAGGAGAAATTGTAAGGGAAATCGATGATATTGGATTTGGATTGGTTGGTAGCAGCAAAAATCCATGGATTTTTTACACCGACAATGATGAGGAGGTTGGGGATACGTTGGGATTTCATATTAATTCAGTGGTTGGATTAATGGTGCCAAGACCATAAAAGTGCAGCTTGCACTAGATGAGGAGGTCGCGATGCTAATGGATTGTGGTACTGCCCACCATTGTATTCCGATTGGCCGGGTTCATTTTTTGGAAACCCTATAAGGGGGTACGATTGGTTGTGGAATTTTTATGGACAATATAATATTCGTAGTTAATACGTTTGTCAACTTCTTTGGGTTAAAGTATCCCTTCTCAGCTCTGATCGTGATTGGAATGGCGAAGGAAATATTTTGAAATTGGTCCAGTTGTTCATCTTGAGGACAAAGTGAATTTCATGGGGGAGTAATGATAGATCTCCAATCCATTTCAAATATGAAAGGCACAAGAGAATGCAACCACTTCACATGCATTTCTTACCGATAGTTAGAGAACTATTAGAGTATCACATGGTGTACAAGAAAGGAAGGAAAGAGGAAAGAAAGCATGCGGAATTTGAGAGAATCCTGGAGGAGAGAATTGGCATCTCGAATGCCAAATATCCTTGTCTTTTATCCAATGCTATTGTAGTACAATTTTATAGAATTACAGATTGTGTTTTGTGATGCCACAAAAATTTTTAGAAAAGAATCTAATTATTTTATGCTATATTTTTACTATTTTAAAAAGTTGGGGGACTAAAGTGATACATGTATTAACTTCAAATTTTGTGCTAAATATTTAGATATTGTTAAAGCGACGAGTACATCAATATGTAACTCGTTGGATAGCTCGTAATTAATCATGTATATTAGGCTCAAGAAAAAGTGACTTCGAATAAATTAGTCTCAAGATATTGAAGGTTAAAGAAATTGTAGTTTATTAGTTTTTTAATCAAATTGAATTTGGATGAGGGGTAGCCACGTGTATCTAAAGATGAATATGGAATAACTTTTTTTATTGGATTAGAATTTTATTTGAAGTAAAAGTTGCCACCACTATTGCTTATTAGGATTAGAATAACCTATTCTATACAAATCTATTGACTGTATGTGGTCACGTCCCCTTATTACAATGAAATACAATTATTATATACTAGACCCTATATATACCCCATGAAGACAAAGTATTATACCACATAAATTTCGAGGGCCACAGCATATATAGAGAGGTCACACACACATAGGCAGAAGGCAGATTTCACTTTTATTTCACTTTTAAGGCAGCCAAGAAAATTTGAAGATTTGGAGTGTGATTTTGGATTTTGTTTTCAAAAATTCTTCTCATCAAATCAAGATAAGATACTTTTGTACAAGTGGATCGTTTCCTTGTACTTTTATGTTTAGTAATTTATGCATGAATTGACAGTGGACCTTCGGGTTCTTTATTAAGAGATATGAGATGCTACGGGAATTTAAGATGACCTAAGATGGATGTGTCGCTTGATCACTGATATACTCCATAAGAGAATAGTGGTATGAAGTGTTTATTTTATAGTTATATAATTGTATATGAAAACTGCACGTGTCTTACTGGTATTTTTAAATACTCACTTTTACAAAGTTTTACAGGTTAGTTGAGGTCAATTGGAATAGTGGCGGAATAGTGATGCGGAATGCCACAAGAATTGAAGAAATAAAACATTTAAGTTTTTTTCCCTTAAATTTAGTAGTTAGTTTTATTTGTTCAGAGTCATGTTATTTAATTTGTGATTAGGTTATTTTCTTAACGATAAAATTTTCAGTTTAAAATTATGGATATTCCAGTTATTTTTTATTAGAAAATATTATTTTATCGTTCCGCATTTGATACTAAGAAAGTTGAATTTTGGGAACACTTCAAGGTTCATAAAAATTGGAGTGTTACAATTTGGTATAAGAGCCCAGGTACTCGTTAAAAAAAAAAGTGCACCGCAAATAATTGCACTATTCACGTGATAGGAAAAAAAATAAGGGATGTGCTAGTGGTACATAATGGGCACCATAATGGTGTCCATAATGGACACATGGTGCCCATTCATTGGAGGGAGTGTTGGCCCACCAACACTCCCTCCAATGAATGGGCACCATGTGTCCATTATGGACACCATTATGGTGCCCATTATGTACAAGAAGAATAACCCAAAAAATAATTATATATGAGAATGTGATATTAATTTTAATTATTATGTGTATTAGCCATAACCTTGTGTAATATTCGTTAATAATTAATAATTTTCCTAAAGAGATAAATTTTAAAATAATGTAAATTTTTTTGAAAAAGTTCTTAATATATAAGAAATCAAGGAATCCTTGGCACGTGACACCCACTGTTCAACACTCTCCAATCTATCCCGGGTATGGAATGAAATTTTTTTTTTTTCTTTGCATGGTTATTAGTTATCTTACTTCATGTTATAAAATGTATAAGTATGTTTACCTCGTATGACTTGTTAGTTGACATTTTTTTATGTTGTTTATGTGAGTATGGAATGAAATAAACTGTCACCTAAACATTTTGCACAATTGAAGTTATACTTGTCACATGATTAGGACTCGAAAAACAACTAGGACGACTAGGAATAGCCTAACATACCTATAACGTGCTCAAATTGCTATCGAGAACTACATAAATTATTAAGTGAGATGGGAGCGAACCTTTGTTGAACATGTCAAAGATTTCCTTTTTAAGTGGGAGCAAACAAGATCGTTCGGATATAATGAGGGAACAATCCTATCCATATATCATCCTATAAGCACTATGCGGCATCGATGGAGAGAAGTGGGTTACTTCATAAGAGATATGAACTATTAGTTGTATCTACTTAAAGATTGGGACAAGATTGATTTTAGGAGATACTGTGAGGATATCATAATATTATGGAACCACATACAGCAGGATCCTGAGCCTATTCTTGTGTAATACCCAAACCAGGTGTCAAAGATATTGAATAAGATTACAGAGATCGTCAAAGATTGCTATTATAATATTTACTTTCCTTAGTGTATGATTACTTTCCTTAGTAGTAGATTGCGTAATCTTTCCTTTTATGATTCTTTCCTTTTACAGTTATTTGTAACCCTATAAATAGGGTCTTCTACTTTGTAATAAAAACAAGTTTATTATATACAATTTATAATACTCTTCACATGGTATCAGAGCTGTTACGATCTTAAACACATTAATCTTGAATTTCGTTCCCGGCTAGCAATTTTGTTTCTTTTTTTTTGTTCTTTTCGGATCTGAATTCTTGTAGTGAGAAGCAACGTAGAGAGCCATCATTCTCTGCAAAAAAATTAATGAATCTGTGCCTTCAAAATCAAGTGTTATCATAGAATCAGAAACTGGTTTTTCCTTTGCTTCTTCCCAGATTTTATACGTTTGAAGGCACAAATATCATTCCCATCACCAGAATCGGCTACAAGTGGATGCATAATCTTCTGGATTCGAAGCTTGGAAGCTTTTATCTTTTCTTTCCTCCTTGCAGAAGCTAAGCATCCCCTATCAAAAGATGGTGGTGAAGCATCCAATCCTACATCTTTCTCAAATACTTCCTTCAACAAAAGCTTTTTACTCAAATCTGATTTGCCCTTCCACCAGTCTGTACATGCATGAAGGTCAAAACTTCTTGCCCTCTTCCTTTTGTTATCCTTGGACCTTTCTGATGTAGCCTTGAGTAGAGGAACCTCATCCAAGAACTTAGAATAAATCATGGTCAAACATTCTCGGAGAAATCTCGAATTTATCCGGATAATCAATTCTCAAAGGTGATCGATGATTTACCTCAAAATACCGCATCGGAGCAATTTTTCAGTTGTATCCGAAGTAATTAAACACAAAGTTAAGCGTGATCTGGTTAAGTTGGTAATGAGTGACGCTGAGAAGAAAAAAAACTGAAAAGTGTGCAGTGTGCAGATTTGGAGGCCTTATCGAAGAAATAGAGTCCGTTTGAATGGAAGTCAAGTGAGCGAGGGTGAGATTGCTTGGTATTTATTTGTTAGTAGGTTTAATTTGTGATGAGATTAATTGGGCTTGGGTTGTAGTATTAGGCGAGAATGAAAGGTTAATGGGCTTGCAATGGGTAATGGTCCTGCATTGGTGACATTGTAATTCGGTGCAGAAGGTTGAGTTTGAATATTTAGTCTATCGGGCTTGTTATATTAGGTTTGATATTTAGTGTGGGTCGCTTTTGAGGTGGTAACTTGTTTTGGTTGCATTATTCGGGTTTATAATTGGACCAACTTATGGGTTGGTGTTTGATGGGCTTATTTTGCGATAAATGGGCCTCGCAGACCGGTTTGTTAATTAAAGTGGGCTGTAGTGTTTTAATTCTTTTGAAGTGGGCCTATTGATGTGGGCCACTGAAGTAATTGGGCAGTGTTTTATTTTATTAATTGGGCCTGCTGGAATTATTGAGCAAGTTAGCCGACTGTTGGATTGGACCAATTATTTAATTGATCTAATTTAATTGTGGTTTGTTTTTCATGGGCTGTTGGAGGTTGAGTTGAAGTCCTCAATCTCGCTCTTCAATCATGAGGTCCCTGTGTGACTTTAGGTTCAGTTGGAATTCGTTTATTTGGATTGGATTCAGTGGATTGTTGGCCACTATTTCAATCTTTTGGCTAACATTTGGAGTTTCTTCAGCTTTTTGTATATGTCCAGTTCATCTGGAATTTGGTCCAGGTCATCTGGAATTTGGTTCAGTTCATCTGAAATTTGGTCTAGGTTATCTGGAATTTGGTCCAATTTATCTGGAATTTGGTTTGGTGTTGGTTCGGGGTATCCGAAATTTGAAATTTGCATCTCGTAATTTTTTGGCCGGTGTTTTGGCGTGTGTCGGCGCACGTCGTGAATTTCTTTTGGAAATTCTTCTTGGGGAGTGAGTTCTCGTCGTCTTCTCGTAGTTTCTCGTGGTTTCTCGTCGTTTCTTTGTAGTGTTCTTGAAGTGGTTTTGGAGTAGTTCTTTGTTGTTCTTAGTCTCTCGTCATCTGTAATTTTCGTCGTTGGTTGCTTTGATTTGGAGTTCTTCTTCGTGGGCACAAGTATCGTCGTCGTCGTCAGTTCATGATTGCAAATTGATACTTTTACCAGCATCAATTTGAGGGGGGATGTCAAAGATATTGAATAAGATTACAGAGATCGTCAAAGATTGCTATTATAATATTTACTTTCCTTAGTGTATGATTACTTTCCTTAGTAGTAGATTGCGTAATCTTTCCTTTTATGATTCTTTCCTTTTACAATTATTTGTAACCCTATAAATAGGGTCTTCTACTTTGTAATAAAAACAAGTTTATTATATACAATTTATAATACTCTTCACACCAGGAAAGCATAAAAGATTTGATAGGTACTACTCATACTAACAAGGTGCATCTTCTTTTTCAGAAGTCCATCGTTAGACACTCTACAGTTAAGCGTGCTTGACTTGGAGCAATTCTATAATGGGTGACCCCCTGGGAAGTTTTCTCGGGGAGCGTGTGAGTGAGAATAAAGCATGCTAAAAAGACCTATGTTGATACGGTGGGGACAGTACGTTGTCGATCTAACGGTCGGGACAGCACGTTAAGTGGGACCCAGGTCGTTACTTGAATAAAATTTATTTGTTCTATATAATAATTTATATTTTGAAAGTTGAAGGATTAAAATTGAAATAGTTTAAATTTAAATTTTAATTGGGCCAATTACTTAAATATTGATAGAGTAATAATAAATATATAAATATTGGGCTCGTTGGATAACTCGTAATTAATTAGGTATATTGGGCTTGAGAAAAAGTAGATTCGAATAAGTCAGCACCAAGATTTTCCAGTTTGAAGAAGTTATTTAAAAACTAGTTTCCAATTTAATTAAAACCTTGAGAGAAATGGAGATGGTGCCATGTGTAGTGGGAAATGGTGATAAAGGTAAAATTGAATTTGATTAAGATGATAGCTGATTTTAATATGGTGGGCAGCCACGTTGAGATTTTTAGATTGGTTTTGATAGATATAAGCAAATCATTCCTTGATTAGAATAAACATAAATGGTAAACCTATGGTACACGACACCTTTACCTCAATTATACTAAAACTAAATTTTTGATACTAGACATGGACCCTATAAATACCCCCACTACGTCCAAGGGATCTTCACCCCAATATATATATTCATATATATACACACGGCAGAAACACATAATGTAGAGAGAAATATTAGTTTTGAAAGGTTAGATTATGGACACATATTTTAAAGCGGGAAGAAATCCTTCAACCCGTATTTTCAAGGATCGTACAACATTTTTCATTTGGTCCGGTAAAGGTAGGATACTATGTTCTTGCAATATTATAATTTCTTTTACGTAATTTATCTCATAGAATGCTAATTGACCTGTGGGTCTAGATGAAATGAAATGAAATGAAATGTGAGATCTCCTTCGGGTTTTTTCAAATGCTAGAGCTTTCGATTGATCTTCGATTGCTCTTGATGAAATGATGGTATGAAATGTTAAAAATTTTATGTTTTAAGAGTTATTGTATTATTTTGGACACACGTATCCATCTGAGTCAAATTACTCATTCCTTCAAATTCAATATTTTCAGGTTAGATCGGTCAACGTGGATAGTGGCTGTGCGGTGTACGGGTTGCCAAGTAATAAATTTTCAAAGAAAAACATCTTACAATAGATTATGTTACGATATTGTGTTTTCTTTAATTCTATTAAATGTTTAGATTTATTGACATTATGTTTGATTCAGTACTTAAGTGTTTATTTAAAATGGTGTTTGATGCTTCAAATAAAAATTAAGTTTCAAATTTTTACTTAAATAATTCCGCATTATGAAATGTTATCGGTGACATCCCAAAGTTTAAGTCGATAAAAATTTGGGGCGTTACAGTATGGTATCTGAGCCCGATTGCCGCCGGAAATCGGGAACTAAGTGTTATGCGGGACAAAGTGCTACGTCATAGGGTGGGAGTCACCTCTTGAACCCGTAGGAGCCACCTCTAGAATCCCAACGCCTGGCAACGGATCTTCAGATGGATCAAGCGCGACGAGGACGTCGCGAGTCTAACGGGGTGATTGTAATACCCAAACAAGGAAAGCTTAAAAGATTTGATAGGTACTACTCATACCAACAAGATGCAAATTTTCCGAGAATCCACCGTTAGAAACTTTATAGATAAGCGTGCTTGGCTTGGAGCAATTCTATGATGGGTGACCCCCTGGGAAGTTTTCTCAGGGAGCGTGCGAGTGAGGACAAAGCATGCTGAAAAGACCCATGTTAGTACAGTAGGGACAGTACGTCGTCGATCTAAAGGTCGGACAGTCCGTTAAGTGAGACCCGGGTCGTTACAACTTGACCCTAGCCAGAGCCTGAATTAGACCTTGAGCAGAAGCCTGAATCAAAACCAGAGTCGGAGGAGGACCACGAGCAAGAATTCGAGCCACAAAACTTCGTCGATTTGGTTATCGAATCTGAACTCGAGTCATGCATTACTTCGGAGAGTCCCCCATAAAAGATTTCCATGACTAATAGAAATTAGGAATAGATGATAGTTTCGTTGCATGTGAAATTGTTTTTTGCCTTTTCAGAAAACAAAATGTTACATGTCAAAACTTATTTTAGATTTTTTTTCGAGTAAAGATTTATATTGTTGAGATTATACATATTTTTTTATTCTATATTCCTAAATTAAAACTTTATTTGTGTTAAGAAAATGGTGAGACAACAACAAAACCAAGCTACACTCATCAGGGACTTGTTGAGGGTTGCACAAGATTTAGGTAGACAAGAAGCATGAGCTAGTCTCCAGAATGATTTACTAGCAACACCAGCTCCATCGTTGAACAGTTTCGCCATTACAAACCCCCAACATTCGACTGCAAGGCACACCTACTGGTAACTGGAGAATGGATAAGAGGAATGGAGCTGATCTTCAAACATCTTTCATGAACGGATGCTCAAAAAGTATTGTCCAGAATTTATGTTGGTCGATGCAACAGGCCATTAGTAGGAGTCAGTTTCACGCACTAGAATCGAAGCATAACATCTGCTTTGACTTGGACGCAATTCAATGAAGAAGTGATGGGAAAATACTTCCTACAAGCCCCATGAGATCGAAAGGAGGCAGAATTTCTTCAACTTAAATGGGGAAAAATGAAGCTTGAGAAATATAAGAGAAAGTTCGAATAACTCTCTAGATATGCACCATACCTAGTGGACACAGAAGCAAAGAAAGTAAAGAGGTTCGAACTGGGATTGCGTCCTAGGATTGGTGGAATAAGGCATCCCACCAATGCACCACCTATAGTCAGGTATTGCAAACTGCTCAGGCAATCTCAAATAGGTTAGAGATTGACCAAACTTCTCAACAAAAAACTGAGCCTTTATGAAAGCTGAAATGGAATGGGTTCAACGAAGAAAAAGGAGAGTGACAGAACAAGGTAACATCGGAACAAGTTTTGGACAAGCCATTTTTGCCTTGTCCAAAGTGCAACAGGATGCATAGGGGTGAACGTCTATTCAAGAGACATGTGCTATCGATGTGGTAAGATAGGTCATATTGCTAAAAACTATAGTGAACCCCCTTGAAGAAAGATACTGAGCAAGAAAAGAAATGGCCATAGTTGTCTCTTTAACTCAAAATGGGGCAACAGAGGAGCTGAATGCAAGTAATTTCGAAGACGAAATTTTTTAAAGATGAGAGATTGTAATGCCTCAAAAATTGTAGAATAGAATTTAGGGCGTGTTCGGTAGAGATTAAAATTGGATTAAAATTGAAAAACTAGCCGTTATTGTTGACTTTTATTAGACGGGTGGGACCCAATAACGGCCATATTTTCAATTTTAATTGGATTTTAAGCTATACCGAACAGGCCCTTAATTATTTTACACGCTATATTTTTACTATTTTGAAAAGTTGGGGGACTAAAGTGATATACGTATTAACTTCAAATTTTGTGCTAAATAGTTACATATTGTTAAATCGACGAAAAATATATTAATATGAGACTCATTGGATAGCTCATAATTAATCATGTATATTAAGCTCGAGAAAAAGTTAATTCGGATAAGTTAGTCTAAAGATAAGTTTAAAGAAATTGTAATATATTAGTTTTTTAATCAAAATGAATTTGGATGAGGTGTAACCACGTGTATCTAAAGATGGATATGGAATAACTTTTTTTATTGGATTAGAATTTTATTTGAAAAGCTGCCACCCCTATTACTCATTGGGATTAGAATAACATATTCTATACAAATCCATTGACTATACATGGTCACATCTCCTTATTGCAATGAAATACAAGTATTATATACTAGACCCTGTATATACCCTATGAATGCAGAGTATTATACCACATAAATATATATATATATATAAGGCATATTTCACTTTTAAGACGGCCAAGAAAATTTGAAGATTTGGAGTGTGATTTTGGATTTTGTTTTCAAAAATTCTTCTCATCAAATCGAGGTAAGATACTTTTGTACAGTGGATCGTTTCCTTATAATTTTATATTCAGTAATTTATGTATAAATTGTCAGTCGACTTTCGGATTCTTTATTAAGAGATATGAGATCCTACAAAAATTAAAGATAACCTAAAATGGGTTTGTCGCTTGATCACCGATATACTCCATAAGAGAAGAGTGGTATGAAGTGTTTATTTTATTGTTATATAATTGTATATAGAAATTGTACGTATCTTATTGGTATTTTTAAATACTCACTCTTACAAAATTTTACAAGTTAATTCGGGTCAATTGGAATAGTGACGGGACGGTGATGCGGAGTGCAAGAGGAATTGAAGAAATAAAAACATTAAGTTTTTTTTCCCATAAATTTATTAGTTAGTTTTATTTGTTCAAAGACGTGTTATTTAATTTGTGATTAGGTTATTTTCTTAACGATACAATTTTCATGTTTAACGCTTGTATGGGAGGGATTAAAATCAGATTAAAATTGAAAATATAGCCGTTATTGTTGACTTTTATTAGACGAGTGGGGTCCAATAACGGCCATATTTTCAATTTTAATTGGCTTTTAATCCCTCCCGAACAGGGCCTTAGTTTAAAATTATGGATAATCCAGTTATTTTTTTATTAGAAAATATTATTTTACGTTCCACCTTTTATACTAAGAAAAATTGAATTTTGGTAACATTTCAAGGTTTACAAAAATTGGGGTATTACATGTTTACTGTTTCCAATTACTCATTACATAAACAATTGTTCTCAATCTTCAAATCAATATAGAGTTATGCTTTACAATCAACATCTCGAGCCTACATCCGCCCATTACAATATTGTTGTCTAACAATTCTACTGATTAGCTGATTCACAAATCCACAACAATAGCACTAGCAGCAGGGGAATTTCATCAATTGAGTAGCAGCAGGGGACTCTATTCAGTCAGTGATTGAGAGTCCCTCCCAGCATCGACAACTTCTTGTAGAGGCTTAAACATCAAGCATCATGTCCAGGTTCTTTCAAACATCAGCAACCATTGTCCAGAACTTGAGAAGAATCAGTAGCAGCAGTCAGGTTCTTATCAGAACACAAGAACATAACATATTCCCCACACTTCACAAGAACCAAACATCTAAACCCGTGCATCTCCATAATCCAACAATCAAAGACCCACTGCATGCCAAACCCCACCCAGAAAACCTCCCATTCCCCAAAGGGAAAACCAAAAGTAAAGAAAACGTCCACAGCAAAACTAATTTCAGTTTACCGTTATTTTATATTGAAAAAAGTCATGTTTTGCATTTCCTTCTTCTCAAACAAAAAGAAAAGAACAGTTGGAATTGATTCGTACGAAGTGTGGACCATTTCACATTGCTTCAAAAGAGGGATTCAAATACTACCATCATTTGGCTTCAAAAAAATTGAAAAATTCACTTCATGTGATGATTACATCATTCTACGCGAATCCTATCTTCAGAACTTGAATCTCAAGCCTTGCGTTTAATTTCAAAAGAACAATGAAAAACAACTTAAAATCTCTATTAAAGCCTTGCAGAGTGATTGGGAAGGCAGAATACAGAAGCTTTCTTCCCTATATAAAGGGCACAAGATATTATTCTTATTGCACAAGCATCCCAGACTGATTTTTTATTGGATGCATTTTCCATAGGAGTCTTCCAATCCAAATTCATACGAATTTCTCACCTTATCAAAAGGTCTTTGAAGGGATACCTAATTTTATGTTTTCGAAAACATTTAGCTGTTCATGTTTCCCACAGCTTAAATTTTATAATCAAAACAGTTCAATTTCGATCCAAAAAATGCTTGTTTCTCAACTATAGTACAATTCATAATGTCCACAATTTTCATCATTTACGTCGTATAATGTTGTCTTCAATAAATAGGATTCCACACAAAAATGTTTTCTTGTAGTTACCTTCATCAATCGAGTGCTCCAAATTGTATCATTTAAACATTTGCAAACAAACCCTTGGGTAGTTTTAGCAGATTTCCAATAGCAGTGTTTCCTCAACCTCACACTTCAGCAAAACCTAGTTCTTCCTCTAAATCAACTTCAGTCTAAATCACCCTTCAACTTATAAACCTCTTGTTGTTCCTAGTAAATTCCATTATCACCATCAACGCTTCTCCAATCTCCCATATTACAGCAGCTACAGATTCCACCAAGTCACCGTAGAGTAACTTGTTCCAAAGCAGGTATTTTCAAATCAAAAGTTGTCAACCAACCACAATCTCTCCAGCTCTTCTGATCCTACATGGAATCATTAAAATAGATGAATACTGAGCTTTCACGAAAACTATACATGGGATTTTTGACCACCAAATGTTGCTGGTAACAAACGGGTTGTAGGCTCAAATTCAATTACGATAGCACCATTCAATGCTATAAAGTGCGACTGTCTGAAAAGTGGTTCCAACAAACTCCTAGTATCGATTTTCCTGAGACCTTCAGCCCAATAACCAACCCTTGCATGAGTTGAGTCATCCTCCTTATTGTAATCTCTAAAAGATGGAATTTATTACAACTTGATGATAACAATGATTTCATCAATAGAAAGCTATGGCAAATCCTAAAGGATTGTTTCATTGTCTAAAAACTTTCTCGTATCGACTTAAACAGGCCCCAAAATTCTAGTTTGACAGTTTGTGAACCATCTTACTTAGCCGGCATTTTACTGTAAGTCAAACAACTCGCTCTTCATCTTTCAACACAAAAAAATCAGCAGTTTTCATTATAATCTATGTTGATAATTTTCTCATCACTTGAAAGAACTCTACCTCTATTCACTGCATTGTCCAACAGACAAATAACAAATATGGTCTGAAAGAAATCAGTACTTCTTGGGCGTAGAAGCACGCTGCAACTCCAAGGGGTACTATGACCTCATTCCTAATATATTACATGATTTCTCCGAAACACTCAAATAGAGAATGCTAAAGCATGCCTGACACCAGAAACTACTCAAAAGAAACTCTCCGTATACGATGGTAAACTGTTGTATATGTTGCTTATATAGAGAGGAACACAAATTTACTGGATCAAAATGGTCGATTCCGGAGCCTTATATAGAGAGGAACACAATTTAATGGATCAAAATGGCCGATTCCAGAACGGCGATTCCAGAACGGAGCTGAGTCTGTACGGGCTTGGGCTAGTATAAATACTAATGACGTAAAGGAAGATTTAACTAAGAGGTTTAGTTTTACCAATTTCAAAATTAAAATATTATGTTCAAAATTTCAAATTTCAGATTTTTTTAAATTTTATTTATAAATTAATTAATTAAACATATATTTTATTAATTAAATATATTAAGGTCACAATTCTATATAATTTGGTCTCAAATTTCATATAATTGGTCACAAATCATAATTTTTATATGTCACAAATTATTTTACGGTCACAATTCAAAAAATTTATACGTCACAATTTGTTCATCGGTCACAAATCAAAAAGTTATATGTCACAATTTATTCATCGGTCACAAATCTCTCAAATTAATAAGTCACAAATTATTCATTGGTCACAAATCATAAATTTTATATGTCACAAATTATTTTACAGTCACAATTCAAAAAATTTATAGGTCACAATTTTTTTAACGATCACAAATAAAAAATTTATACATCACAATTTATTTATCGATTGTAAATCACAATTATTATAGGTCACAACTTATGAGTCACAAATTTTCAAATTATCGATCACAAGTTCACAATATTTTAGGCCACACGTTATTTCGTGGTCATAATTTATAAGTCACAATCTATATATTGGTCACAAATTACAAATTTTATAAGTTACAACTCAAATTTTTAGGTCACGTATTATTTAATAGTCACATATTATCCATCACATTGGTCACAATCTCACTAATTAGTCACAAACACTATTGATCTCACCACCTACCCACCCAATCCCAATCCACCATGGCACAACCAAAAGCAATGCAGCCTCACCGCCACCACTACCACCAAACTACCATTTTCACCATCTCACCACCACAACCACCAACGAACCACCATTTTCAACTACAAAATCACCATTCCCATCACTAGATCCACTGCCGAACCAACAAAAAATCACCCCAACCGTCGATCCACCACCAACGCCACCAATGAAAACTATAGCCATCAACAGCTCCAAGAAAACCACTACATTGCTGTCGACATCACCACGGCGTCGCCGCCACCACCACCAACAAACCACAACACCATTGCCACCTCCACGCCACCAACACCACCACCAGCACAAGAACAACGGTGTATCTCTAAGGCATTAATGAACTCAACGAGCCTGAACACGGTTTTTTAGTAACATAAGAAATCAAGCTTTCTTATGAATACACTGAGGTTGACACGTTATTATCTCTTTATGGAATCACACAACAAGCTTCCAAGAAGGATAATTAGGGGATAACGGTCTTCCTTCAAAAGTGGACCTCCTCAATCTTATTGGAACCAAAGATGAAGATTTCTTAATTAGCTAACGAGCAATAGGACCAAAAAAAGTAGAAAGCCTAAAAATTGGTTACACAGTAAGAGAACGGCAGGTGATTGGTTGAAAAATGGATTTTATAGGCCAGATACAGAAAGAGGCAGTCAGTTCCAACATCAGCTCAGCTACGTGAAGCGTAGCACACTTGGTTCTCCTTACCAGCATATTAGTCCGTAAAAGGGCGAATAGCCCAAGAAATACTCTAGAATAAATTCAAAGCCAAAACAATAGGGTGTAAATGTGTATGTGGGGTGCTCCATCGAGGTCACCATCACCACTGTACCCCCCACCAACCAGCCACCAGAACCACGGCACACTCAACACCAAAACAAAAGCAACAGCCAAAACACCGATATCGCCATCACCAAACACGGGATGAAGACGAAGGTTTAGGAACGGGATGCCGTAAAAACCGAACACCAAACACTGCACCAAAATCACAACCACCACCAACCAAACACCAAAAATAAGATCCAAACATCAGAGAACAGGATGAAGACGGCGACTGGGAACTGAACGCTGAAATGATTTCACAGCCGCGCCCGGAAGATTCGGATTGCAGTGCCCCAACACTACCTACCGACAATGAAGATGGCGGTTGGGAACGGGATGCCGGCTGCTGTGTGGAGGCTGATTGTCGGCGAAGAGCGAGGAGATCGAAGAGTAGAGAAGAGAGAAGGTAGAGAGAGTGAGAAGAGAAGGAGGATGAAAATTAAAATAAAATTGACTAGGGTTTGGGATGAAAATTGTATAATTAATATTTAATATTTAAAATAAAATGTCTGATTTTTTAAAGGTTAAACCTTTAATCTGATTTTTGAAATTGAATCTTTAAAAATCTGGTTTTGTGTAATTTACTCATGATGTAACCCTATTATTTATACTGAATAAAATTTCCGCTTCGCTCCTTGTGGACGCAGATACATCGTCGAACCACGTTAAATACTTATATTGATTTCTCTATTATTTTGCGCTTAAAATCCAACATAAACCAATGTTAAATTCAAAAATCCAAATATACCCAAGCACACTTTAGTTAATACACTCACACAATCACTAGATCCAACATTTTGTCTACATTGTCAACTACTTAATAGGTTTCTTTAATACAGACTGGACACATTATGCTAATTATCATCGCCTGTTAGTAGCCATTATTTTTATTTAAGCTCCAACTTGATATTCTAGAGCTTAAAGAAATCAACTGTTGTAACCCACTACACTACAGAATCTAAATATAAAGCCTTAGTAAATGTCACAGTTAGGTTACGTGGATTAGACCCTTACTGCATGAACTGTCTTAAGCTTCCTGTTGCTCCTGTTGTTTGGTGTGACAGCCAATGAGTTGTTGCTCACGTTGTTTGACTTGTCTTTCTTTCTCGTACTACAAGCATTGAAATCAATGTACACTTTGTTCGTGATAAAGTTCCCCAACAGGAGAGATCGTCACCGAACCCTCAGCAATTCAAGTTTTCATGAGCTCCAGGCCAAACTAAAACCAAAGCATCTACCTTTCATTTGACGGAGGGTATCGAGAAATTCATAGAGCCATGTTAGCATATTTTGTTAGGATATTCATTTCATATTTTACAGTATCGACGTGTTAATCACACGACACTGTTTCGAGAGTTTCCTTATTCATTATGTACACTTAGAGCCAAGTACATTGTTCCATTATGGTTTAAGAAGTCCAGTCTAACCGTATACTTCTTTTTTAAATTTATAAAATCAGCGGAAAATAAAATCAAACATTAACGTTCAAAATTTTACCAAACTTTTCTTCATAAAACAAAACAGGGGCTAAAACTACAAATTCGACATTATTCTCTTATTATCAATAAAACCCAAAAACGCATCAAACCCCAAACATGAAAAACAAATGTTTCTTGAAAAAAGAGCAAACTACTAGTTCATACCTGCTTATAAGCATCCGAAAGACGAAAAGTCCATGCATGGTCTACTAAAAAGACATCGGACTCTTTTCCCATAAAGTCGGCGGTGAATACAAGCCTTCTCTGCTTCCCGTCCTCCACTGGTTCCACCTGGAAGTAATTCCCGCCGTCAAATGTATCCGCCATGAGCTTCAGAAATAGCTTCCGATGAAGTGATTGTGGGAGTCCCGAGGCCGTCAAAAGGACGCCGTGTACTTTTACAAAATCTTCATAGTTCGGATTTACGGCGGAGGCGGTAGCATTCGTGGTGGACATATCGGAGGGTGAGTTCGGTGTATTGTGGGGGTGGATGGCTGGCAATGGACAAACGAGGAGCTCTGGGAGGGTTTTAGCAATTCGGCCGAAGGAAAAAATTTAACCCCTTTTTTTATTGCAGAGGACACTCATTTACTTACCCCTAGCATTCTTTCAAGTAAGAGGTAAATAAGGGCTCTTATTTGCGAATATAAATCTAAATTATTAGTCATGACTAATAAAAAAAAATGTTGAACCCAACCTTGAGGGCCCACACCGTCCCGTCCTTAGAGCTTTGTGGAGGAGGTAAATCGGGGGATGTGTCTCAACAGGTTAGGGTACAAGATGTCATACTGATACCTACAAAAAATCTAATTTCATACCTTGTAAAAGACAAGAATCGAACTCTCGCACTGTGACTGTCAGCTCACCTGAAACTACCTCACTCATATTATTTGCACAACTGAACTACACCTCGGAAGACATTAGTCATGACTTATAAGCAATGATGACAGCTGGATGAATCGAAATCAGGACAATCATTTTTGTCCCCCATTCTGTCGGGTATCATTTACCCCACCCCCATACTCGATTAAAACAAGATGGGCCGGGTCCCCATCTCAAGTGTTTGATAATAAAATATTGATGTGTGATAATTTAAAATTTTAGCTTTGGCCATTATTTGGGAAAAATAATATTTTAAATAGAAATTTTCAAGAGAATGTATAGTTAAAAAGTAGGAAAAAATTTTCAATTTGTGTGCAAAATATTTTATTACGTGAATATATAGTTTAAAATGAATATATAGAAAAAGAGTTTTCAAACAAAGGACATCAAATAGGCCTACAGGGACTTAATTAAACCAATCAAAGTTTTTTATATAAAGAAATAGATGTAATATAAATCCGAAGATTTGCTCAAAATATCTCTCTTTTATAAATGATAGTAATAAGTTAAGTACCATGGGAAAGATGAGAAATTTTGATAAATATGATTATTTAAAATTGTGATTAATCAATCAAAGTTTTTCAATATTAATAAATAGAAGAAATAGATGCAATGCAAGATTAAAGATTTTCTCAAAATATTCTTCTCTTTAATGTACTTGAAAGACTTTTAATTGATTGTAAAAAAGAACCTATTTATAGAGAAAAATTCGTAAAATTTTCTGGGAGTTCGGATGAATATCCGATCGATCGTCATAAGTTCGGATGAAAAATGTAGATATTTTTAACTAGTTTTTCAAGGTAAGTGATGCTTTAAAAATGATTATTAGCACAACACGTCCTTACGTTTGGAGTTCATTGTGCAAAATGTCTTTACGTTTCATTTCATTTTTTCGTATTTTCATCCTTATTTCCATATTTTATTGCGAAAATCGTCATTTTCATTCAATTTTTCAATAAGAAATTGTAAAATGACAAATATAACCTTCTATTTAAATAAAATAAAATGAAATGAAAAGAAAAGAAAAGAAAAATAAAGAATAAATTGCAGTCAGACTCTCAATTTTTTAAAAAAGTACAAATGAGTTCCAAATAATTTATTAAAAAAAATAGAAACAAAAAGATGGGAAGCTTTATATTCGAGGAAGCAACTCTCTTCAGAGTGTTTCGAATATCATGTTGTCTGTAATTGCTCGTGGTTGCCCGTCGTTTAGGGTTCTTTCATCGTGGAATGTTCCATCTATTGGTGATGAAGGTCTGTTTGAAATTGGAAGGAAGTGCCAATCATTAGAGAAGCTAGATCTTTGCTAATGTTTTTCAATTTCAAACAAAGGTGTACTCGCAATTGTAGGAAACTATCGTGATTTAACTTCCTTCCCAATTGAATCTTGTTCAAATGTCAGGAATGACAGTCTGCAAGCCATTGGAAAATATTGCACTAAACTTCAGTCGGTTACTATCAATGATTGCTCATTTGTTGGGGATCAGGGTGTCGCAAGTCTCATCCCTAGCTTATGTAGTCCTGATAAAAAGTTCCAAACTCTAAACATCATAGATTTCTCAACTATTGTAATAGGTTACTAGGCAGGGGTGGGCATGGGTTGGTTGGGTCAATTTTTGGCTCAACCCAAACACAATCCAACATGATCGGTTTGATCAAAATTTAACCTAACCCAACCCAACCCGTGTAAAGGTTGAAACCCAATCCAACCCAATCAAGTATCAGTCGGGTTTGGTCGGTTTGAGACGACTTGTAAATAAAAATTAAAGTCATTCAATTTTCTATTATACTAAATTCGAATAAACAAGATTAAATAGTAAGTAAATAAATAAAAATAAATTATCTATTATCTTGTTGAATCCTCATTAACCGAACCTACAAAGAACAAAGTGCATTTAACATAACATAAAAAACTTATATTACATTTCTTGTGGGAAGAACAGTAAGCTCCTCCTCTAAAATACACCAAGGTAATTACAGTTACACTATGTATTCATATTTTTAGATTTCTTTTACTTTTCTAGGCATTTTATTTATTTATTTTTTTTTTTAAATGGCTGGTTGAGTTGGGCAGGTTTATTCGGTTTTCTTGAATTAACCCACAACCAGACCCGACCCGACCCGACCCAACCTGACCCAATCCGCCTACACAATCAACCCACCCAACCCGTGTAAAAACAATAAAAAAACCAACCCAACCCAGTCGGGTTGGTTCGATTTGGGCGGATTCGATCTGATTTTGCCCATCCCTAGTCCCTAACTACGAGAAGACAATTACTAATCTTGTCCTCAGTAGGCTTTAAAACGTTAGCCAGAAGGGCTTTTGGGTGATGGGTAGTGGATAGAGTTGGGGAAAATGTCTGAACCGAATTGAACCGAATCGAGCGGTTTTTCTTAAATGAAATACCCGAATGGGTATCCGAATCGAAAACCGAATGGTTTGGTTCGGTTCTCGATTCTAGGCCAAGAACCGAATAATCGAATAAGAACCGAATTTTATTTTTTTTATATTGAATAAATCAATTTCTTTTATTTTTTCTAAACAAATTAATAATTTTTTTCCTATTAAATCTTATTAGTTAAACAATTTAGAGTTTATTTATGTTTGTTAATTGTGTTTTTTTTCAATTTTTTCTTATATAGTTTCTTATTAGTTAGTATGGAAAGTCAAGCAATTGATGATTACATTAAATAGTTGGTAAGTATTATCAATACTTTAAAATATTTTATTTTTATGACTTCTATTTTATATTTCATTTTTATGTAAACTTGAAGGTTTGAAGCAAATGAATTATTGATATGAATCATCGAAATTTTACTAGTAATATTTACTTTTTTGGTATTTGTATTTGACAACTTATTATTTATATGTTATTAAATTAGATTACGTTAATTTGTAAAAGTCAAGATTGAACTTGGTATGTGTATCTACTTTTTGTTATTAATATTAGTATTTACTTTCAGGTGTATTTATGTAGTATTATTCTAAATGTTAAAAAATTTAATTATAGTACGAAATCGAACCGAATCGAACCGAACCCGAACGGTTCCAAAATTATATTTACTAAATACCCGAAAATTTCTGGAACCGAAAAAAAACCGAACCGAATCAAACCGAACCGACCCGTGCCCACCTCTAGTAGTGGATAGTGAGAGGAGCTTTGTGGGGAGAGTGGCAGAGGGGATCATTTGCCTCTTATTCTGGACCATGGTTGACCCTCTTCTTATTTTTAAAAAAGGGTTATTATTTTTAAAAATATTTTGGCGGCAGTGGAGGAGGAGGATAGGGAACGAAAGAGATTTTTTTTTATTTCTAGGTTTCTAATAATTTATTTGGGATTCATTTACATTTTTTAAAAAAATTTGGGGGTATGGTTGAAATTAGTTCTTTGTTTTCTTTTTACTTAATTTAAATAAGAGAGTATATTTGTCATTTCATAATTTTTTATTGAGAAATTGAATGAAAAGTGATGAAAATAATAATTTCCGCAATGAAATATGAAAAATAAGGGTGAAAATTCCAAAAACAAAAAAAAAAAAAAAGAAAGAAAGAAACATACAGACTTAGACGTTTCACACAATGAACTTCAAATGTATGGATGTTTTGTACTAAGAACCATTTTAAAAATATGATATTATTTTGAAAATCAATTTTACCTTTGATTAAAAAAAAAATTAGGTGAATAGTAATCAAAATAGCTTTTAGTACATAAAATGATTTTCAAGTTTTAATCATTAATTGCTAAATATCATAGTATTAATACTTTTACATTTGAATTACAAAGTCTAGTTTTTTTATCTTTTTTTGAAATTTGGTTCTTAGGCTCTTGTCTTTCTTAGAAGTTTGATTTGTAAACACTTGTTTTGAAGGATTTATCTTGAATGTGTGACTTCAATTTTGACCTTCTTCGTGAGTCAATTTATTGTGATAGTCTTGATTATGATCTTTTGGCGATGATTGATCGATTTATTATTGAATGTTTTGAAACTATAATCACTTAAATTCAATTGTTAATAAGTAAGATTAACTTATTTGTTATAATTAAAACTTTAAAGCTATAATCAACTAATATGTCAACAAGTTCCCCCTTTTTATTATAACAAACAAAATGATTTGTAAAGTAATATCAACAATCGATAAAGAGTAAAAATCTTAAATTTAACATGTATTCCATATATTACCCAATCTTTTTCAAACCAATTATCATCCATTTAAACAATATCAAATAATATATTATTCAAAATATATCGTTTGATCATTGGCACATTATCATTTAAAGCATATCATCTTACTCTTTTTTTTTCATTTTGGGCATAAGTAAAAAGATAGTGCATATTAGAGCAAGAGTGTCATATATGATCAAAACTTTAAATCAACCATAGGAAGGAATAATATTTTCCCTCTATAAAACATACAATTTCAATATCTGAAAGTTTAAATAAGAGGATAATCATCACTTTTGTAGCGAAAGCGAATATCTGAAAATTATAGAAAGATAGAAATGATGAAATTTAATGTGTTAAGTAAATTTCAATCAATAATGCACATAGAATCAATTATAAAAGCAATTAGCATGAACACAATTTAGCTACATATGTCAATTTCATCGATAATGCCCAAACCTCTTATAATATATGAAAATCTATCAAGTGCAAGAGGTTTAGTGAAAATGTCGGCCAATTATTTTTCCATATTAACAAATCCTAGTGAAATACCTCCTCTTTTTTTTTTTTTTTGCATGATTTTTTAGAAAGTAATGCATAATCTAAATATGCTTGGTTTAAGAGTGCAAAATGAAATTTTTGACAAGTTTATGATACTGGTGTCATTACACATGATATGTATTTGATTGAAAGATAAACGATAATCACTTAGTGTTTTGTTTCATCCATAAAACTTGTGTACAACAACTAGCGATGAAAATATATTATACTTTGACGGAATACAATACAACGGAATTTTGTTTCTTACTAAACCACGATATAAATGCAAAGCCTAAGAAGTGGTAAATTTTACTAGTTCTCTTACGATCAATTGTGCAATCGGCTCAATCAGCATTTAAATTGTTAAGTAAATCAATATGAATGCCCTTAGGATACCAAAGACTTGATGTTCTAGTGTCACTAAGATATCCGAAAATTCATTTAACGGCACGGAGGTGTGAGTCTTTAGGGTTAGATTGCAATGTTGCATATAAACACATATTAAATATAATATTGGGTCTAATAACGATTAAGTAAAGGAGGATCCGATCATACTTCAATATTTTGTTATATATACTGATGTATTTTAATTGTCTTTGTCCAATTTGATTGAAGAACTCATTGGAGTATTCATTGGCTTCAACTTTTTCATTTCAAAATTTTTGAACATGTCCATGATGTACTTAATTTGACTAATAAAGATCCCATCATTAGTTTGTTTAATTTGAAGTCAAAGGAAAAACTCGAGTTTCCTTATCATGCTCATTTCAAATTCTTTGCTCATACAATTTGAAAACTTTTCACAAAAGGAAATGTTAATGGCACCAAAAATAATATCATCAATATAAATTAGCACAATAATCATATCATCCTTTTTGGTTTTGATAAAAAGTATACTATCCGCTTTTCCCATTGAAAAATCATTTAAAAGAAGAAATTTACTCAATCTTTCATACTACACTTTAAATCGTAAAGATTTTTTCTTAATTTGAAAATATTATTCAAATACTTGTGATTTTTAAAATTGGTAGGTTACTCAACAAATATTTTTTCTTGAATAAAACCATTTAGGGAAGCGTTTTTGACGTCTATTGTAAATTTTTTATGACAAGCAAAAGCAAGAAGTTTGCAAATGAATTCTAATATACCAATCTGTGTATATATTTCTTCAAATGCTACACTTTCTTGATTGTAACATTAGGCCACTAATCTAATATTGTTAAGTACAATTATTTTCGTCTCCTAAAGTGACATGAACTCGATCCTTATTGAAACTTGACAATAAGCTTGATCTCCGATCACGTGCTTTGAGTATCCACCATCCAAGAATTATTTGCTATTTATCTTCTATAATGTCTACAAAAATTATTCAATTTTTGATATTTGATAACTTTGGTTCCTTAGGACTTAATATTAGTGGACTTTTGAATCCACTTGTAGTTTCCTTTAAATTGTAATATCTTTTTGTTAGAGCAATTAAATGCTATATTTTCATTTTTATTGCAAAAACTATACGTAACATTTGAAAGAGGGGAAGAAGAGGCTTTAATAAAGAATTTTAAGAGACTTTTGTTTTAAAAATGGTTTATATCCAATTCATCATTTATCAAAAATGTATTTTTGTTCACTAAGCATTTGATCTTTTTTTTTTTTATGACATGAATAAATTTGTGAACAATTTTAGTCAAATCTAAAATATTTTCTTTTAAAGATGAGTTATCCTTAATCAAAGAATTGTAATCGACTTTTTCTTTTTCAAAATTATTTTGAGTTTCCAAAGTTTTTTTTGCCTCCTTTTCAAATAAAGAATTTTTCTTTATGAGAATAGAGTGTTTGAGAGCAAGTTTTTTAAATTCTTTAAGGAGTTCATCATATGAGGTAGATAATTTATCATATAAAGAATTATCATTCGAATTTACCTCATTTTCAATAGCCATAAAACACATGCTAGCAACTTCTTCTTGATTCTTATCTTCATCATGGTTATCATTACTCTCACCCAGTATTGTTTGGAGTGCTTTCGTTTTGTTAAGATATTTGGTTCTCTTGTGACCGAGTTTGTTACAATTGTAGCAGACAATATTTTTACTATTTTCTTCACCATTTTCATCTCTATTTTGGAATTGATAATTATTGCAAAACCCCTCTATTTTTTTATAAGGAGAACTAGGTCATTAAGTTCTTCATCATTCATATTTTCGCTTGTAGTGCCTTCACCATTTGTCGAATTTAAAGCAATTTGGCTCTTAGGAAGCTCATTCGTTTCCCTTTATTTGATTTTCCTTATTTTCTCTTTGTCTCGTAGCTCATATATCATCAATATTCCATAGAACTCGTCCAATGGATACATGTTGATATTTTTTTGTAATTTGTATCAACATTTTCAATGAGCTCCATTCCCTCGAGAGAGATCTAAATATTTTGCTTACAAGTTCACCGTAAATAAATTTTCTACCAAGACCATTAATAATATCGGTAAAACAAGTAATCATATCAACATTGGGTTCATTTTATTTCATAAAGAAAATTTTAAAAGTTTTTAACCAAAAGATTTATCTTAGTTTCTTTCACTTTGATAGTTCTAAAGTATACCAAATATCGTAAGTGGAATCACGTGCTAATGCGATTAAGTTAATTTTTATTTAAAGCACTGTAAAGTAGTTTTTGACTCTAACATTTAAAGACAATTTTCGTTTATCTTTCTCATCATACTCTTCTCTAAGTTTTGAAATAGTTTGATCTAGTTTACCAACAATCTTAATAATTTTTGTAGGCACTTAAAAATCAAATTCAATAACCTCCTAAACATTATAATCTATTGATTGACTATACATATAATTATTCTAGTTTTCCAATGGTTATAATGAGCACTATCAAAGAAAATGATGACAATTTTTAAAATGCCCATCAATATTTTGAAAATTATGGTTAGCCATTAGGAAAAATTGTAAAATCTTAATTTAAAAGTGAGCATCTCACTTTGATACCAATTGATAACCTAAGAATGACTAACAAAGAGAGGGTGTGTCTGCTAAAAGTAAAAATTGCATGTGCACGAGTCGCGTTAAGTAATAAAGTGAACCTTTTGAATTTGAGTAGTCGATTTCTCGAGAAATGTTTATTTTCGATTACACAACTTTAATCAATTTAATTCTAACAATGAAAAGAAACACACAGAATTAAGATTAGTAATTGAAAATAAGGAAAAAATAACTAAAAATCTACAAAATAAGAAAACGTGAACACTTGAGAATTTTGAAGGAGAATGTGGTTGAGATTCATGGTTTCGTTTAACCGTCGCCTAATTAAATTTTCACAACCAAATAACAAATTACTTATTAACGATGTTAGATCCGATTTTCCAATTTTTGCTAATTGCCTTTCTCGAATGAAATTAATATAATTGATTGATTTAATATACTATATCTCTATGTCGATTAAAACCAATCAACCGCATTCAATTTTTTATGAAAATAGCTCAATGGACCACATAGGGTTATGCATATATTTCTATCCCTTACATGAACTTAGGACATTTACTTTGTGGTCTAAAATGTACAAGAATTTCTCAATAATCGCACAAATCACTTAACACAAACATTGATTGGCCGAATAAATAAATAACATGAAAATCAATAGTAAATACACATCACATAAGTAATTTTTATATTAAAGAGCAAATATTAAAATTAATTAAAGTTAGGTCTAACTACTATCATAAATCCCAACACAAGAAATTAGCCCATATAATATATACAATAACAAAGTTCATAACATTCATTACAAATTTGGAGAAAATACTAGATTAAATACAAGATGAAAGAAAACCCCACTTTTGGTTGATTTTTGAAGCAATGTATGGATTGGTCTTGACTTTCCAAATATTTCTCTAACTTCTTTGATTGCTTCTCCTTGTGCTCAAATTTTTTCCCCAAAATACCAAGAAAAATCGGAAGAAAAAGAAAAGAAAATGAACGGAAAAGAAAGAAAGAAAAAGGAAGCCAGAAAGAATTCAATAACAGTAGCTGCCCGTATTGTATTAAACCCTATTTAAAAATTGCAGCTTTGGTCCCCAAAATTTCCAACAATTATAAAATCGGCTCCCAGGTTTTTGGCTGTATTTTTGCTTCAATTTTGCAATTGTGGTCCTTCCTTATTTGCACGTTTAATCCATCAACTTTGATATTACACATTTTAATCTTCGAATTTTGATGTTCATTTTATTCACGCCTTCATAAATTGCATCCAATGTCCTTGACCATTCTTCATTTGTGCATTTGGGTCCACAACTTCATATTTTGCACAATTTCAGTCCTTTTTCCTTTAATTTTAAATGTTCTTTTCAATTGGTGATTCTTTACCTGACAAAAGCAAATATTACCTAACAAGTTTGCAAAAATAAACTTATCAATACTCCCAGACATAAGCTCTTATTTGTCCCGACCAAGATTAACTACAACACAATCAAGCACATGTGGTAATGATCAACGTATTAGATAGCTTGCCACAAATATTCAAGAGTGTAAAATTGTATAATCGATTCACAAATATGCTCCAAATAATACAAGCAAATATAATTTAAGCTTATCCAGTGTTCGATCGGTGTACATTTGTGCATAGTCACTTTCAATCATCATCTAATTTAGGAAAAATTTGTAAAGACAGATCAAATAGATATTCATTTTCTTTCCCCTGGTGTAAATATAAAGGTTGCTCTCAATTCACGCATTTCTTTTTTCGCTCTAGTTCGGTTGGGACTAACTGGGAATATCAACCTCTAGTCATGTGATGATTATCCACTAGATGAGAGCTCCGATATTTAAGCTTATACTAAGTAATTCAAACCCATTAGTTATCTAAACTCAAACATCAAAATACGATTCCACAATTTTTTCTTCAAAATTTTCAATAAAAGCTCATATTGACCTCACTCCCTTAAACATTTTTCTTAACCTTTGTAGCTAGTTTTAGATCGATAACACCCAGTCTTTTAGACCAAAGGGTAGTAGGTTTCAAGATACTCCTTGGACTTAATAATTGGAGTCAAAATGGCTACGGAGTAAGGCCAGAATTCAACAAGTGCAATGTTCTTCTTTTAAGCACAACATCACACATGGGATTTAGATCCCTAACATATGGTAATTACCTAACTTATACTTAGCAAAAGGCACTCTACATAAATATTTCAACATACATGGAATCAACACTCTTCTAGATAATATCCTTCACCGGCTCAACCACTCCCAAGTTTATCTCACAATAAGGTTAAGTGAAAGAGAATCAAATATAAAATCGATAAAAATTTGTGCACAACTCACAACCTAATTCTTATCAATTCAAAATCTCCCTATCAATAAAAAATTCCCATATCTAGACAAGATTGATTGTGACTATTGTGCTTAGAGCAACTCATGATCGTGCATGGACAAGTAAATTTTTGAAAAATTTTAGGCACAAATAGTATATTTGGTCATGCATAGCTCTCGAATCAACAACAATTTTAAACATCAAAACAATCTTAGCCGACAAAGCTATCTAACATGTTAAGACAATTACAACAAGATAAGCACACAATCACCCCAAACTTAAGCAAAACATTGTCATCAATGTAAAAAAGAACAAGATAAAAAGGAGGAGGGGATAACAAAACTTCCAAGGTTGGATATTTGTGAAGGGGTACCAAGGCTTGATTTTGACTTGTGATGCTCTTGAAAAACTTGGGGAAGTGACTTTCTTGTACAACAATTGATCCCCAAACTTGTTAGGAACCATGAATATGTGGGACTTCAAAAATTACCTACAAAAATAATGTTAGATAATCAAATAAAAATATGAAATATATATAAAAGTAAATAAAAAACTTAAAATTTAGAAAATTGGATTGCTTCCTATTAAGATCTTTTTATAGTCTTTAACTTGGTTTTGACAATTAAATCACGGGCACCTAAATGGGGCTTTGGATGCCTTGTCCATTTTTCTTCGTTTAACTTTGTTCCACTCTTCATTATTTCTCCAAAACTCAACATCGCCCCTTACAGTATAACAGGACTTGCCTATTCCATCCAATACAAATTCAACTATGAAAACTTCCACCTCTTATTGAGTTTAATCACAAAATCAATTTTTTGGCAATCAACTAAATCAGAAGAGTGTAAATTGATTTTCTCCTTATTGATTACCACATCTTCGTTTAGCTTTGTTATGATTAAATTATCATTCTCTTGAAGTTCTTCTTCAATAGTTGACTCATCTTCTCATTGAATGACTGGTCTGCCATAAAACTCTACGAGCAATGGCAAGTCTTTCATATTAACTCCATCAAGTAAATGGTTGAAATCCATTACAATATCTGTAATATCCCACAAGCATGTCATCTTCATTAAATTAGGAAGTTCATGATAATACTTTGCAAGTACATTCTCGTTCAATAATGGAAGACCATCTCCCAAAAAGTTGATGTTCTCGTCCCAATCATCAGGTACATAATCTCTCGCGAGCATGTAACTTCATCGAAATTGTCCTGTGCATTTTTTTTTTTTTTTTGCATTTCAAATATTGTCTAAACCAAAGAAATTTCAACATTGATGCATAGGTGTTAAATCGTTTGACTTTTTTAATACTAGCTACCCGACAAGGTGTGTTGTTTTACTAACCACGATCCCATTGAAACTGTTTCATATGTTGAAAAAAATCCCGATTGACACAAGTGAAAAGCACAAACTGTATCCAAAATCCAATCCTCGTTAGGATTGGACTCGTCGAAAAAAATAGCCAACATATCTCCATCACTCATGTTGTTATCCACGACATCGGCTTCACTTGTAGTTTCTAATTGCACTCCCTTCTAATTTTTCGTCAAATTTCCTTTATTCTGTAACTTGTTGCATTCTCTCTTGATGTGTCCTTTATTTTTGCAATAATAAAAAAAAATGATTACTAAAATTAGATTTTGACATGCCTCTTCCGTGACTACGATGACCAATAAGACCTTCTCCATCTCTAGCCTTAGATCCAACCAAATGCTTCATCTTCTCATTTGAAAACAAACATCATAACATCTTCAATGACGAGAGTATCACGATTTATATTTGATAAGTGTATTTTCTACACCTATTCGAGGCTCGAAACTATAGAATTTTATTGTTCTTTTGGCAAAATAGTCACTAAATTGTGTTATATTTCATCTTATAGGTAAAATTCAATATTTAATGAAGAATTGAAGAAAAGAAGCAAAATGTGTCGAAAAAAGGCGAAATCCAAAATACGGGGATCAAAGTTTACACTTTAGAAGTTAAAGGATTAAATTGCATTAATTCAACAGAGTGAACGGCATGGAGGAACACAAATTAATTGGGCCTTGAATCTCTAAATGGACCAAACCGCCTAGGGTGTATTCACATGCATATATATATATATATACACGGAAGACGGCAGAGCGAAGAGGAGAGCCGCACGAGGAAAAAAGAGAGGAAGAGAAGCTGGGCAGAAAATAGAGAGAAAAAGTAGACTGCCGGCGGAAGAACAATTGAGAAATTGTGGTGCTATATTCTACCATTTGTAAACACAATTAAAGGGAGATTAGGGAGCTTAATTAAAGGTATTGTACACATAAATCTGGGCGGTGGCAGCAGGTTGAAGAGAGATACATTTTGGTTGCCATTGACATATTATATTATATACACACAAAGCTGGGAGGAAGAATCTATATTTGGAGGCTAAACTATATTGAAAATATTCACTGCCGACATCTTTGGGAGGAGAATATTGGGCTGCTCAATTCTGAAAATATATACCAACATGCAGACAGAAAAAGAAAGGGAAAAGACGACACGGCAACGTAATTTCGGCAGCTTCACGTTTCATTAATTTATAGGTGACGTCATTCCACTTTTGTGTGTTTAATTTTGATAATATGTTAGGCTAAATTTTCTTGTATTGGATGGATGATGAAACTATTTAATTTTTAGTTTTTTTATTCGAAACCAAGTGTTTTTAGTTTAATTCTCGTGTTGTGATTTCATAAATATGTTTAAGTATATTGTTTTAATGTTTGCGCACCATTAGGACAATTAGTTGCTTATTCGTAGTGTTGGAAAACTCACGGTAGGTTGAACACTGTTTATGGAACACACAGACAATAAATATTAGGGATAATATTTATGGCGTGTGTGGTCGTGTGTGATAATCCTAAACGTCAATGCTTGCTTGTCATATGAATTCGAACTAGGAATATGATCGTCTCGTGGCAATCATAGGTTTATTATATCTTGGGAAAGAATAGTAAATAAAAGTGGAATTATCGATCGTCACAATTGCATGAATTGAATTAATTATTATTGATTGAGAATTGAAACTAAGAATTGATTAGTGGAGTCGGAAATCCAATACACTCTCCCTCATTTGATTTAAATCCAAATTTTTATTGCTTTCGTAGTTATAGAACGTAGTTAAATTCAAATCAACTATCTTTTATTACTTTCGCGAATTTAAATATATCGAATACTCTAAAATTGAACCTTATTCTCTGTGGGACGATAATTCACTCATCACAATTATTACTTGTACAACGAACTCGTACGCTTGCGGGTTTCACGCGAACAATAATCGTGTTTCCAAACGAAGTAAACAAAGCAGACAATGAACACAAAAGAATTAAGGATAAATCTTCTTCATCATACTTTATCTCTAAAGTCTCCAAATCAACATCGATCTCTTTAAAAACAGTCAGGTGACCTTCCAACTATTTACCTTCTTTTATGCAATAAGAATACAAATGCTGCTTCAAGTGAAATTTGCTAGTTAAACTCTTAGTCAAGTACAATTGTTCTAACTTCAACCACAACGCAGCTGTCATTTTCTCCTTCAAAACTTATCGAAGAATGTTATTGAAAGAAGATGATGAATTTGTGAAAGTGTCTTCCGATCCTTACATTATTTCTCCTTCGTCAACCAAGTTGAGGGTATCTTATCAAATCCCAATAATGCATCATCAAAATCCATTTGCGTGAGTACATCTCGCATCTTTACCTGCCACAACGAGAATCTACTGCTGCGATCCAAAAGCGAAATATCATACTTCATGGTTGCTATCAGGAACAAAAATCTCAAACAAATCAAAAAACCAAAGCTCTAATACCACTTGTTGGGGGTGGAAGGAAGTTATACGACACAATATGAAGCATTGATCACAACAACAAGATGAATACAAAGACAATAATTTCATTTGGCAGAGGAATTTGAGATTTTATTCAACTATTATGGATAAAGAATTACAACAATTGTGTTTCTCACAATTATTCTAACTTCTATAATAAATTATCTTGTAAAGAAGAGTTAACTAAGTATAGGGGACATATCAAAACCCTAACAATATTTTTTAAAATTGAAATAGTATAAAAAACGCATGGAATAAAGGAAATAATATTTTTTCAATAAAAAAATATGTGGAATAAAACAATATTTTCTCAATAACAAACACATGGAATAAAGTAAACAATATTTTTCCACAAAAAATTCAACCGAATTTGGGTCACAAACCCAACATACTTTTGATTCATATTTTCAGTATTGCTTAACTCCATTCAAGCGATAAGGAAAGAAAGAAAATTGATGCCTCATCATCTCATGAATGAGTCATCTTATTTGTCCAAAATTGTTTAATCTCTGCCACACAGTGATAATACCTTTGAAGCATTGGACATATTTGAGAAAGTTCAGGTTGTGGCTTAGAAATGAAAATTCAGGATAGGGAAGTAACCATATTCATTTTCAGTATTTAATCTTTCATCTTAGCTTTGCTTAGATGTTGATGGGAAACTCATACTTAGTGACATAATAACACAATCTAACAAAGACAAATGTTTGCAAAGTTGGCAGGTCTTTTTAAGTCATATGATAAAGTTCAGGAGCTCATTTATAATTTGGTTGCTTGAAAGGAAATGGCATCATCTACTGATACATGATTCTAAAATTGCTGGGAAAATGCGAATAATCGCTCGGCCATTTCCTTCCATGTAAAGGTAACCCCCCTTTTAGCTTATTTTACTAGAAATTGATTAACTTCAATATGCTTATATATTCCATATGGGTACTGGAGAAAATATATTGAGTTGGATAATGTGATACGTTTAAAGATTGGTTGGCGCAAATGTTGGAGCCTAATATTTTCTTGAACTTTCTTTGTGCCTTGGAATATTATCAAAATGTTGACCGGTGTGTTGTGACTCTTGCATTGCATTACTGAGGTGAGTTCGTAAGACCTGGCAACAATGAGACAAACTCGAAAGTCCTCACCTTATTGAGACGAATTTGCAAGACCTCGCAATGACAGACGCATACTTGTAAGCCCTCACGTTATTGAGGCAACTCATAGTGTTGGGAAATTATTTAATTTGTCATGTGGGCCCACATATGTAATTAACTTTGTATAAATGCTATTTTAAAGTTAAGCCCAAAATTAAAGTGATCTAATAAGGAATTGATTAATTAAGCTTTGGGCATCTAAATAAAGTATGGACCAAACTATATGTGTAGAGACCAAATCCATTAGGGTTTGTATTTGACGAAGAGCCGAATACATATGGAACTATATAAAGGGTTATGGTCCCCAATTCATATGTGATTTTATCATTTTTTGTGTCATCCCATCAATACAAGAATATAAGAGAAAGCATATTGAAGAGGAAGATCCATAAACCCAAAATCAAGAATCAAGAAGGAGGTTTGAGTAACAAAATTGAAAATTTAAAGATCAAGATTCATTATTCAAGTCAGAAATCAATGGATCAACGTATGTTCCGCGTTAATTCAGTTTGTTGATGGTTTGACATGAAGATCTTGGCAAGTTTATAAAGTTTAAGTTTCATTAAAAGTTTCAACACAGTCCTTGCAACGATGGGACGTGGCAGTAAGACCTCATACTAATATTCCTTGTTTCAATAAGAGAAAATTGTTATTATTCCTCATCTCCACCAGAGGAAAAAAAAAAGTATGATTCCTTGTCTCCCCAAAAGAATAAAAAGAGTGTGATTCCTTTCTCCACGGAAGGAAAAAGAAAAAGTTATTATTCCTCATCCACTACGCCAAAAATGAGCTTTTGCAGCGGCCAAAAAACGCTGCAAAAGACCTTTTGCAGCGTTTTTCCAAGTGTTGCGAAGGTCGGTGTTGCCGTAGAGGGAAGACTTTTTGCAGCGTTTTTTAAACGTTGCGGTAGACCCTTTTGCAGCGTTTTTTCAACGTTGCGGTAGACCTCTTTTGCAGCGTTTTTTAAACGTTGCGGTAGATCCTTTTGCAGCATTTTTTAAACGTTGTGGTAGACCTCTTTTGCAGCGTTTTTTCAACGTTGTCGTAGACCTCTTTTGCAGCGTTTTTTAAACGTTGCGGTAGACCCTTTTGCAGCGTTTTTTAACGTTGCGGTAGAATTTTTTTTTTTTTTTTTACAGTTATGGTAATTGAGTAATTGACGCACAAAATTAAAAATAATACTTTTTGAACACATTTTGAAATTTCATTATAAATTTTTGAATCAATACAAAATTCGAATGTGATACAACACAACCTATCTAAAAAGGAGTAAGATAAACAATACAATTGTTTCATCCATCATTCCACTAACTAGATTGCTAGAATAAGTAGAGACATAAAATATCATCCCCAAATGCGTGTTCTACAAATTCTTCCGTGCTACTCTTCAAGCAAAGGCTTCAGACATAAAATATCATCCCCAAAAGCTTCTTCACTTGGCTCATGACGGTGCCCAACTTTGGACCTTAGATCATTAATGCTTCTACTTCAACCTCATAAAAAAAAGAAATTTAATTAGATTCATGAGTAACTTGAGCATTAAATTTAACAAAGTAAATTCACAGAATTTGCAAAAATTGCTGCATCAAACTAACAATTTATGAACTTAGCAAATAGGAGAATAGTGCAAGAACTCTAACAAGAAGCTACTTTATCACTCACTAAAATGAAAATAACTATGTGTGCAATGTACCATCTGATGACATAAGGCACCCTCAGATGAAATGCAAAAATGATAACAAGCAATGTAGCCGCATTTTCGCGTGAAATGTCTCAGGCCATAATTTACAAGGCAAAGAAATTCCCTAGGACATTATGGTAAGGGTCCCAGATGATCCACATAAAAAGCACAGATTGGTGAAAATTATTTTTTTGCAAATGGCAGATAGAATCAGTCATATCATAAAAGACCATGACATATCAAAATATCTCACAAGATCAATGTCAGCTTACTTGTAAATGTTTCTGGTACGGTCTACATCTTGGGCATCCAGTTCTTCGTACAAAACATAATTAATCCTAAGCATACAAGTTCAACCAGTCAGGAAAAATTAAACTAAAAGAAAATGGTGTTCTTACATTTACCAATTCCTCTGCCCGCCCCTTGGGGATATAATCCAAGGCATATTTATATATACACCTTGCCTTCTCTGTTTCCTTACATTTCTCCTCAAACTCTGCAAAAGCCACAAATAAATCCTCTGCCTCTTCGTCGTCCCCCGACTTTTCCACTGCACGCTCATAACAACCCCTTGCACGTGGTATTTCTCCATTTTTCATCTCAAATTTTGCATACCTAATCCAAGCCTTGTTGATCAGGCTGCCACAACATCCACCTCTCAAAAATTTGCCATGCACCAGCAACATTGCCCAGCATCTCCTCCATGTGAATATACTTGTACCACAATTGATCCAAAATTCCTATCCAAAATTCAAAAGTAACACTGCTGAATTTGTTTGTAGAGCATGTTATGTACAATTAAAAGGGTAACAAACCAGCAAAGGCCGTTTAATAATTGAATCAGAACATGCTTTCCACAGATTAAGAAATGACTCGCTGATTCCAAGACAAACATACTGTAAACACTGTCTGTTTTTGGCAATGTTTTTGTTCCTCAATGTTTAGTCACACAAGTCTAAAAATTTTCAGTGAACTGGATAATTTGGAATAAATATAACAATCACAAATTTTGGCAAATCTATTGAAGCGTGTCCCAAGTCCTATGCCACTATTGACGTCCTATCTTCTCGGTTCATACTATCAAGCATCAAATTTAACCATAGTCCACAACACAAAACCTTGAAGAACATAATAAATTTTGTTAAATAGTCTAACTATAATTGAAGCTCCAGATAGAAACCACAATAATTTGGACTCCCATGTAATTAGTTCAGGGTACAACCTCATCAGATTCATACCTACTGGCTTGTTTTCCAAGAATTCTTCAATTGCATATGCTGATAAATCCCGATCTGCAAAGACAACATTGCGGATTTTGGAGTTCTTGGATTTTAAAGACCGGCGTGGTTCCTAGCAATGAGAAAAGTCAACCGCAAATCTCAAGAAAAATACCTTTCAACATTATCCAAAGCTTGTCCACATATTGTCTGGAACTCTCGTATTTTTCAACTATAGCACTCCCATTCTCTTGGCTACTATTCTCGACTTCAACTCCCGAGTTAAAGCGGAAGAACAATTAAAATAGCAACGAGAATGCGGTTAATATATCATACATGTATTTCATCGAGATAATGACACAACCATCTATACAATGAGACAAGAAAACCCACTCTCTTACTAACATATCTTGGTCTTCTACGATTCCTCCAAACGAGAAAATTATCGACAATTTGATAGAAAAGCAATAATCCAATATAGAATATTGTCCATGGCCACGTGATAGAACTGATCATCGTGCCTCGGACCTTACATGAATTTTAATGCTAACGATAAGACGTACCTTGCTTAGTAGCAAAGATCTCGTCATTTAATCATATATTTGGGAACCATTCTCGATAAGTTCCTAAAGTTCGGTCTTTCCACTTGAGCTTATTCTATTTTAGTAACAAATTAAATACTAGCCACAAAATGGTTCTAGCCCGAAGAAGTTTCTACCATCAAAATACCATATTAAAGAAGCTCGTTCATCCAAATCCCGTTATCCTACCATTTGGGCTTGGAATAAAAAAAAATTATTTGAACAACTTCCTTATTAGATTTATCTTGTCTCGACCTAGATATATAAATTCCTATAGCTCACTCTATTTTCTACGTATACATTCCATATTGTGTAAAATCATAAGAACGCCCATTTGCTAATTTCAGTTTCCACAACCAAAGATCAACCGCTAAATCAACTATATTGCACAATATCTAGAAAGAAAAAACTTGCAAGTTAACCTGTATGAATTCTTTTCAATCTTATTTATCCGAAAATAAAAAGTAAATTTAATATGCATATTAGACGTAATTAGGAAGGAAAGATGGACGGGACCTTGGGGTCAGTAACATGAGCGTTCTTGCGGATCTCAGAGGCGACGGTGGAGCGAAGCTCGGAGGGTTTGGCGACGTTGTCGATGATGTAGATTTTCATGATGGTAGGGATGGATCTGCACGCCGTCTTGAAGAACTCGAAAACCCGCTTCTGCGCCTCCTCCAAGATCTCCACCGCGTATTTGCTCGAAAAAATAGGATTTTGAGCTTGAGAAATCGGAGAAATTAGTGTAGTAATAGAGCTAGAAATCAGAGATTCATTGCTTGTAGTCAGCAAAATGAATTTGAGTCAAAGAGCAAAATGAAAGGAAGAGAGATCGTGAGAGATTTCGTTGAGAGAAGAGAGAAATATGGAAGCACAGGAAGAATAGGGCTCAAAGTTGGGGTTAATTTGTATTTCTAAGTTTTCACGACGTTTAAACGTTGCAAAAAAATAAAAGATCTCACTTATTGCAACATTTAATAAACGTTGCAAAAAGTGAGACATTTTGCAACGTTTATTAAACGTTACAAAAAAAAATCTATTGCAACGTTTAATAAACGTTGCAAAAGAAAAATCTTTTGCAACGTTTAATAAACGTTGCAAAAAATAAAATCTTCCGCAACACTCAATAAACGTTGCAAAAAGGGGTCTATCGCAACATTTTTCTATAAAACGTTGTCAAAACTCATTTATATTAACCAATGGCAACATTTACTTACTAAAATGTTGCCAAAAGACCCTTTTAGCAACATTTATCAACAAATGTTACCTTTATAGTGTTGCAAATGATCATTTTTGTTGTAGTGATCACCACGAGAAATTGCATAGTAGAGATATTGTATTGAATGGTTGTATCATGTATGGGAGACATGGTATTGTATTAAAGGATGATTCAGTTCACATTTCACAGGAAATGCTGTCAAAATTTTAGAAATCATAGTGTTAGATATTTTTTTGAGGAACAATTGTAAAGCCTCATATCTTCAAGTTTAGTTTGCAATCACTTGACATTCTATCTTGTGAAATATTTGTTGACGCAAAAAACTTGCATAGGTCGCACAAGGTCGAGGGTTCTGCGTTTGATGACTTGACATTAATTAATTATATTAAATGGATTAGATCGACTAAATTAGAAAAGCTCATCTTGGCGTGAGCTTGATCCATTAGACCCAGGCCAATTATATCATCTATAAATATAAAAGGTAATTTCACATTTCAAGTTAGTTTAACTTCCTCTAGCTAACTTCTTATGTTTTATTATTTCGGTAGTTGACTTGACCATTGGAGTGTAAATGGTCGCTAGGCCTTTTTCTTCTGGCCGGTGACCTTTGCCTCCTAACGATATGTTTAATGTGTAGGTTGAATCTAGGTGGAAGGGGAGGTTGTCGAGTGTTGTTGACCACATGATCGATAGATTTTTGAGGTCAACAAAAACTAATTCTACATCAGACACATAAAACGATAAAATTATTCATCCCAATCGTATTAAATGGAAAATAATTTCAGAATACAAGATAAGAAAGCCAAATCTTAAATAGTTAATCCCACATTAAGAACTGTTGTAACTGCATTTTTAACCGCAATCACTTTAACATTTCCTGTAAAATTACTCCAATGGCAACTGTTGAGAGAACCAAGATTCCTCGCACGAGTCGTCTTAAGAACTAAAAAATTATATACCAGGTTAGCATAATCAGAATAAAGCTGATACACATCCTGTAATTAAAAAAATATATCTTAAGTGATGAGTGAAGAAATAAAAGAAATGTAATACATGAAATGCAGCTATTCTCATAACAGATATGGATGTAAAGAATTCACATATATAATGCATGAATATAGACATAAACCACAGAAAATGAAATTTTGAGGCAACCTTATCTGATTTGGCATATTAAGCCCCTGTTTGTGTGCCATTATTCAATGAAAATGAGTTTTAGAATAGTAATGTTTTTGAGAATGTGTGATTAAAAAGTAGAAAAAATTTTGAGTTTACGTCCAAAATATTTTTTTTCGTGAAAATGAGTTTGAGAAATAAAAGAATTTCAAAATAATGGCAGACAAACATAGGCTAAGTTCATAAAATGGAAATTTTTTTAATTCCAAAAACCTGATGGTTTCTTGCATCCCTGAATTTTGAAACGTATACGTATAAAATTGCATACATAAAAAACGGTGATCTAATAGGAGCTACAATAATCAATGGCAGAACAATCTTGAACAACTAAAAAGATTCAGAAAATAATAGAAACGACACGATCTGGACGGTCTTTAATAATTTCACAAACTAATAATTCAACCCCCAAAATATTTTCTTTTCAAGAAAACAAATAAAAAAACTTTAGGTCATCCCCAACCCTACAACAAAATTTGAGGAAAGTTTTGCATCAAACTAAAATCATCTCCAACCCATTACACCAAAAGTTGCACTAAATGAACAATGTTTAATCATTTTCTTCACTTTTTTATTCTTAACAATTTATATATCTAAAAAAATATTTATTTATTTAATTTACTACTACATAAATTACTACATAAATAATTTCGTTAACAAAAATATTAAATTCGCTAATAAATTTAAAAAATGTAGTATGATTAAAGTTTAATTCATTCTTTGATTATTATTGATTACATGATTTAAGTTTATTACAAGTAGTAGTAGTAGTTAGTTAAGTATTAAAATTTATGTATAATATAAAATAACACAAATACCCTTAACAACATTTGGTGCTAAATGAAAAAAGAGCAAAAAGGACTTTAGCCAAGTATGGTGCAAAATGGTGCACGTGAGTATTGGGTTGGAGATATATTGCACTAAATATTTGGTGCAAAACAGAGGAAAGTGGTGTTTTGGTGCAACGATTGGAGTTTCTCTTAGCATAGAAAAATCCCACCGATCAAGAAGAACGTTCTATATGTGCAAAAAAGGGTACCTATTGTAATCACAAGAAATCATATAACACAAAAAACAGAGAAATGCCTCTTAGATTTAAAACTTATCAATCTTGATATTGAAAACTTCATATTTATTGCCAAGATCTTCCTTGTTAAATCACCAAAAAGAATTAAAAGTGCAAAACATACATTGATCCATTAAGAATGAAGAACGAAGATCGATTTCATGTTCTTGATTGTGGTTTCTTGATTTTGATTGCCTGTTCTTGATTGCGGGTTTTTATTCTTTCTATTCAATACGCTTTCTCTTATATTCTTATGTTGATGGAATGGTGCATAGAATGAGAATTTCACTTATGATTTGGGGACCATAACCCTATAAGATTTTTTCAAATGTATTTTGGCCTATCATGAAATACAATCCAAAAGAATCTTGTCTTTACATATATTTAGGCCCATACCATATTAGATGTCCAAAATCCAATAACTTCAATTTTTAATCGATCACTTTAAATGGACTTAACATTAAGGTAGCCTTTAATACATAATTAATTACATATGTAGGCCCACACGAGAAATTAAAAAATCCAACAATCTCTCATTTGTGCCACATATGTTATCTTATGTGTATAATCTTATGGGTTCAAAACTTTTGCTATTATAACCAAAACATCTTCTAACAATCTCGTCCATTGATTATGTCAATATGAGATCAAAAAGACATTCGTTACAAGTATCATAATTAAACCCATCAATGGTCACATAAACACATTCATATGACATAGACCAAGTACGAATGTGTAGCATGAAGATTACATGCAGTGTGATTCAAACATGCTCATTTTTAGTAGGTCTTATTCTTTAATAAGAAAAAACAAAAAAACTTTAATCAAAGTGAAAATAACTGAATATTTTATTTATCAAATAAACTTAATATCCATAAACAAAAATATGTGTTGAAAACAGACAGTGTCTAAATACAAATTCCTACTAAATTAGCATATAATCTAAAGGTGCAACATCTATGTGAGCAGTGTGCTCATGTTAGATGTTGGATGGTAGCTATTTAGTGAACGGATTTGTTATCATATAGTTTGTCTCAATATGTTCTATAATAACCTGAACACCCTAAGCTCTCTTCTTAAAATTTAGGAACTTGATGTCTATAATCTTAGACTTTTCGAACTCGTGTTGTTGTTTTAATACAACACTGCCGATTTATTGTCACTAAATAGTTTAACTGGACTTTCAATTCCATCTATAATGCACAACCAATGACAAAAATTCGCAGCCATATTCTTTGGTTAGATGCCATATAACATGCTATAAACTCTGCAGCCATGATTGAAGAAGCTACAAGTGTCTCCTAGGCACTTTTTAGGATATAACTCCTGCAGCTGCAGGTAGACATAGCCCGATATAGATCTCTGATTGTCTTGGCATCCGTAAAATTGAAATCAGAATATCCAATGATCTTCAATTGGTATGCTTTTCTTTATGTGATCATGTATTCCTTCGTTTGCAATAATCAATCCTAGGGTTACTTAAATATCTATCTAGCATTGCAACAAGGAATGCTATATCTAGATGTGTGCAAATCTAAGCATATATTGAACTCCCAATTGCTGAAACATAGAGAACTTTCTACATTTCCTTCTCTTCAAGGTTATTTTTAGGGTATTAATTGAGACTAAATTTGTCTCTCTTAATAATAGAGATATCACTGGTTTACAATTTTGCATCCCATATCTCTTAACGAACCTTATTGAGATAGTTTTTTGTGATAATCCAAAAATACCCCAAGAACAATCTCAATGTATCTGTATAACAACCCAAGCCTCGTGCTCAAATGGTTATATCATACATATAGTTTGCTCTGAGAGAGCCTGACCCATCTCACCCCCTCACAGATTTCTATTTCATCTCAGTGGTTCGAACCCATGACTTTTCCCATAAATAAGATTTAAGTTAAATCCTAATACCAATTGGCAGTATCACGCGTTCAAATGCCATGATATAATGGTTTGGGCATGAGGCATGTGTCATTTTTTTGTAATGACCCGACATCTATATCCAAACCATTAACTTACGTACTGTCCGCTCTGAAAGAGCCTAAACTCGTCTTATCTCTCAAGGATTTCTATTGCATATGATTCGAGTATATGACCTTCCATAGAGAGATTTAAGTTGAATCCTGACACAAATTAGGAATCTGTAACGTTTCAAATCTATTACACTTTTTTTTAAAACAAAGATTTGAAATGTTATCAAAATTTTCCTTATCTAATCTACACGAAATTTAATACTATTGTACAAATCTAGGGATTTGATTTATAAATCAATAATTTTAATTTATCAACTTAAAAGGTGAAGTTTTCATATATAATTAAATCTTAAAATACTACAATTTCAATAGTCAAATTTAACAAGTCAAAAAAAGCTCGAATGCCCAAAACTACTAAAATAACGTGCACTTAATTAGAAAAAACATTCTAAGAATAAAATTCGCTGTAAATCTTTATTAATTTTTTTCTTGGCAATCATAAGCATCTACTTATTCAATCTTTCATGTGTTCAGCACAACCCACTCTAATCTGAAATTGTTGTAAGAATGAGTAATTTGAAAATTCTTAATAAAAATACGTGCAAATTCTTATTTAACATGACATAAATATAAAATAACATAACATACTGACATTCTTAGATTTAGAGCAAAGATATCAGATAACTCAAGATTTTTTTTTAGAATTCCTATATCCCGTAAGATTTACATATTTGGACCCAACGGTCTATTCCGACGGAAGACATTAGAGTATTTCATGCCAAAATTAAAAAAAGAAAAGAAAATAAGAATTTACCATTTTGCACTATGTATTCCTACTTCAATTGATACCCAAAAATTAATCTGAAAATGACTTGTAGAATAATATAAAGTTAAAATCCTTTCAACAATGTAGTTTGAGTGTATGAATTTGTGAAGAAATGGACTTGTGATATTTTTTCAAAGTAAAAACACTCACCTAAATATATATATAACAGCCACTTATACACGTAACATTAATCAACGAAACGCGTGTTAGGTTAAATGTGAATTGATGATGTTAATAAATTTATTTATTATCAAGATTAATGAAGAATATTTGGTTTAATTAATTTAATTGCATTAAACATATTTATTTCCTTCAAAATATAACCATACATATTTCTAGAAAGCATTTTTATCAACTTCTAAAATATAATATTTTATATATTTTATCAACTTCTAAAATATCTAAATATTCGACCCAAATAAAATTTAGGTAAATTCTGTAAAAATACACATAAGAAATAAATTATTTATGCAAATAAGTGGGTTAAACTTATCATTTTAACTTTTAGGCTTTAGTGTGACGACAATGCTTGATATGGACTACTCTATTTTCTAAATGACCAACATTAGATTTTTCATTTTAAAACTTTTTGACAGAAATTCTTGGTTTCGTGCAGTAAGGCTATATCATTGCGACAAATAGATTGTCTTCAACATAAAATATTAGGAAAATATGTTTACTCCTATATACTTGTGGCATACAAAGTCATGAACTGTATTCATTTCAAAACCAAATGAGACGATTACTTGATAAAATTTGTGATACCAATGCTTGCTTAAGTCCATAGATTGATTTTTTAAATCTGAAAATTATTTTCTTTGGGTCTTCGACACAAAGTTTTTCAATTGTACCATATAAATCGTCTCGTCAATGTTACCATTGAGAAACATCGTCTTTACATCCATATAATATAGCCCAAGATCAAAACGTGTCACAAGTGCCATAATAGTCCAGAAAGAGTCTTTCATAGAATTCGGAGAGCAATTCTCTTTGAAATCAATACATTTTAAGTAAAACCTTTTGAAATAAGATGAGCTTTACATCTCACCACATAACCCTTCCAATCCTTTTTAGTTTTAAATACTCATTTACAACCAATGGACTTCACAGCGGGAGGCAATGAGATGGGTTCTCAAACGTCATTGTCTTTCATGTATTTTATCTCTTTGTTCATGACATCAATCAACTTTTGAAAATTATTCATTTGTATGACTTGATGATAATTGATTGGATCTTCTTCTACCAATCCAATGACACGTCCTTGGGTTCTGTGAAAAATATTTGGAATTCATCTGAAATTGTCTTTCTCTTTTCTCTGGTGAATCTCCTTAATGACATTTATTCTTGAGGATCTTGAGTTTGTTATTCTAGAATAACCTCTAGATTGTGTATGGGGTTTTGAAATATTTTCTTGATCTAGAATTGCTTGATCCTCATCATTGTCAATAACAACAAATGGAATAGTTACAGACTCCTCTTCAATGACAAAATTCCTAAACTTACCTCCATTTCGCAAACTCTACATCCTCAAAGAATCGATCATTTTCTATTTCGAAAATTGATCTATTAGTTAGATCATAAAATTTGTAATCCGTTGACCTCTCAGAAATCAAATAAAATAACAACGACGATTTACAAGTCCAATTTCTTTTCATTTGGCCTATAAGGCATTGCCTCAACATGACAACCCCAAATGTGCAAGTATTTCAAACTAGGTTTCTTTCCTATCCAAAATTTATAGGGGATTTTGAGAGTTGCTTTACTTAGAACTCTTTTGAAAATGCAAGTTGTAGTCTTTAGTGCTTCTTCCCATAGAGATTTTGGTAAGGTAAAATGAGTAATCATACTCTTTACCATGTCTTTAAGTATTTTTTTCGTCTCTCAACAGTGCCATTCATGCTAGGGGATCCTGGCTGGTGTACTATGGGACGACTCTACATTCCTTTAGGTATTTAGCAAAAGGTTTTGGACGTTGTTCTCATAATCCATCAATCTGCCATAGTATTCACTACCACAATTAAATCTAACGTATTTTATTCTTTTTCTGAATTGATTTTTAACCTCAATCATGTAAGCTTTGGACATGTCCAGTGATTAAGATTTCTCTTGAATAAGAAACAGGTAGTCAAAACGAGAAAATTGTCTACAACCGTAATAAATGACTGTTGACCATTTCAAGAAGTCGAAGGCATGACTCACAAATATTCGTATATATAAGTTATGAGACATTTGAAGTCGTATTGACTCTTAATCTCCTTATTTTTTTTCTATTTTCCCTTAATGCAATTAACACAAGTACTAAGTCTGAAAAATCAAGGGGATTAAGAATTTTTTTTGACATAAACTTTTTGATTCTTTTTTGAGAGATGTGACTTAATCGCTTGTGCCATAACGAAGTAGAATTCTCATTGGTTAATTTACGTTTAATACCACGTAAATTCACATGCAAGACTTCATTACATGAGGCAACCAAATTAAACAAGTATAAATTATCATACACAGATACAGAACCGATACCTAAAACATTTGGATTAAGAAAGAAACTAAACTGATTATTTTCAAATGAACAAAAAATAATCAAATTTGTCCAATACAAAAAATAGAAACCAAATTCTATCTAAAACAATGTACCACAATATCTATTTCAAATTCAAATAAAAATCAATCTTTAATAATAATCTAAAAGTCTTATAGTCTCAACTTCACGTGATTTGCTGTCGTCCTCATAGATTAATCTTTCAAGTATCATTTGACTTTTGACTGTTGAGGCAACCCCGCGTATACATGCTTATATGAGTAGTGGAACTAGAATCAATTCACCAAGTGTGCTTAAGTACTGAACTAAATTAACCTTAAGACAAACTAAAGTGAAAAGTGTATTCTTCTTCACAATTCAGTGTGATATCTGGTACAATGCTTCTTCATATGTCTCGAATTTCAACAAAAGTAATAGTAAGATGATTCACTTTATACATGAGAATCCATATTAAAAAATCAGTAAATTCAAATAATGGTAAGTCTCATTACAAAAGACTGAACAAAATATTGACTTTTAGTTTTTGGATAGAAATATTGACTTGTAAATTTGATTGTTATTTTAAAAAATTTCTCGAAACTTAAGGGGTTGTTCTTCATAACCTAAGAATAACTAATCAAAAGGAGGGTGAATTAGTTTTTGAAACTTTTTCGACACTTAGTCTCAAAACAATATAATACACAAGATATAAATGCAAGATATAATAGTAGAATTAGATGTGCAAGTTTTATATCTTAATTCACGTATGAATATAACACAATATAAATGACAATGTAAAGTGGAGTGCGATAATGTAAAGATAACAAGCTGATTTAATGGGGTTCGATACATAATTTGTTCACATCCCCGTTGCCAAGCTCTCCATCACGAGTAAGGTCAAATACACTATAATGGTAACTTACAAACAAGGAGTACTGATCCTTAAGTGACTTACAACAAGGAGCACTTATCCTTACGTGACTTACAACAATGGGCACCTATGTTTAAGTGACTTTCAACAAGGAGCACTTATCCTTAACAACAATTGAGTTTTCACAAAGCTCTCGAAACCACCAAAGCATAAATGATAATTTTACATTTGAAAGAACTCTTTTAACAAATGATTTACTCAAGTCAAGTATTTAGAGAGTTAGGATAACACTTCAATAGATAGCAAATAATAAAGCTCAAGTATTTATGATGAAAACTTTGATGAATAATTGAAAAGTAATTTGAGTTTTTGTATCCACGTTTTCAAACCAATAATCTCTCTTAACAAATATTACAATTTAAGTATGAAGAGAGATTTACACTTAAATTAAAGTGTTGACAAAGAAAACTTTTCTCAAGAATGAAGAGTAGATGAAGTTGTGAAAAACTCTTTGCAAAATAGAAGTCTTGATAAGATGAATGAAATAGGTTGAATCAATCAAGAAACTCTTTTGTAATAAATGAAATAGAATTTTGACTCAAGTATTATCAATGATTTTCAATAAATAAACTCTTAAAAATCTCTTGTAAGTTGTTAACATTGAATGCAAGAAGAGATGAATATTTATAAGGCAAAGAAGACACAATCTGTCACTTTCGGTTGAGTAAGTTCGGTCGACCGATAGTGTGATATAGCCGTTGCAAAAATCAAATTGTTGGAGTTTCGATTGATACTTCGGTTGATCAAACCGGTCGACCGAAAATATACTTTGGTCGACCTAAGTGTCAAATCCGGTAATTCATGCAAATACGGTGAAAGGCCTGTAAATACAGTAAGCAGCCTATTTCGATCGACCGGTGTGTATTTCGGTCGACCGAAGTATACAAGTTTTGAAATTTTGTTTTTATATCAAAATATTCATTACCAAAATCATCTTTATGTAAGTGATGAATTATAAAAAATATTTTGAGCTTTATGCACTTTGCTAAAGATTGATGAATTAATACCTTTACATATAAATGTATAATGTCTAATCGTCTTTGTTTGTCGTTCTTTATACTTGTATCTTGATTTGTGTCTTTTGTGAGTCTTGAAGTTCCAATACGATCGCATGCAAATCGCTATCGTATCGAATGATTTGACTTCAACGATTTATAATCTTGAAAGCTTTGAAATCTTAATCACTCAAATTCAAATGTTAGTAAATAAAATGGCTTATTTGTTATAATCAAAACGTTAAGGTTATAATTAACCATAGGTCAACAGTTCTCTTTGTGTTTCAATTTTGTGTTTTGAGTTTTGAATTCATTTTAGATTTTGAGTATTCATTTTGAGATTGTTGCAAAATTGTTCTTTTTGACATTTTGAAAAATTATTTTGAAAACACCGAAAACACGTTTTGAAAATTTTGACTTGATTATAATTGAAAACACCAAAAACGACAAATTTGTCGTTTTGGATTTTCTTTGTAAATTTTTAACTTATTTTCAAAAACACATTTTCGAAAATAGGAAAGAGAACGCATTTTCAATTTTTTGGAAAATCGAAAATAGAAAACGATTTGAAAATGGTAAAGAGAACATGCCCTAACATTTTTGTCAAGATGAGTCCGCTGCTTGAGCGACTATGTGTAGAACACCGTCGTTCAAGCGATAGAGAGGCGGCCAGTGAGCGCTATCTCCCTACTTTTAGTGCTCGAGCAAGAGGTCGAGGGGCAGGGAGCACCGCCCACCGCTACAGTTCTAAAATCTCCGAAAAAAATTCCCAAAATCTAAAATTCAAAATTTAGGACTAAAATTCGCATCCCAAAATTGAAGAATCCAAAGTAAATATTTCATCTCTAAAATTTCTCTTGATTCTCAATGATTTAACATGTATTCATTTTAATAACACTTGTTAGATTTAAAAATGTTATGAATTTTGATATTGAAAACCTTTTGTTTATTGGCAAGATACTCTATGTCAAATCACCAAGAGAATTAAAAATGTGTAACATACCTTGATCCATTGGGAATGAAGAATGAAGATTGGTTGCAAGTTCTTGATTGCAACTTCTTGATCTTGATTGCGGGTTTTTGATTTTCATCTTCAATACGCTTTCTCTTTTATTCTTGTATTGATGAGACACCATATTGAATGAGAATTTGATGTATGAATTTGGGATCATAACCCTATATGATGTTTTCATATGTATTTCGACTCATCGTGAAATACAATCCAAAAGAAGAGGAAATTACAAAAAATCAGAATTTTACAGTTCCAATTTCAAATTTCAGATATAAAATTTATTTATACAAAAATCAGATATTAATTCATTTATTTCATCTATATTCTCTCTCTAAATCATAATTACCCAAACTTAAAACCCTAATTTTATCCCTTTCTTCCCCTCATCTCTCTTTTTTCCCCACCTTCTCTTTCTTTCTCTCTCTTGTGCCACCACTGGAGCATCGTCAATGTTAGGCTCTCTCTCTCTCTCTCTCTCTCTCTCATCGAATAGCCGATCAACATCTCTCTGTTGTGCCACCACCATGAGAGTCATTGCTGCCGTCCGTAGATCTGCTTTAGTTTTCTACCATCGAGCGGCGTTCTGAAGCAGTAGCGTCCCTGCTGTAGCCCATCTCTCCGTAGCATCGGATCTCAATCTGCGCAACGCTGGGGCTATGTTGACCGACAATGTCAAACCAATATTGTGGGTTGTGATTTGTAGTTTGTGGTAAGCACCGGTGATGTTGTAGCTTGTGGTTTCCGACGATGATTATCGTTGTTGTGGTTTTCTAGCTAGGTTGTGTTGGTATGTATAGATCTGTTGTGGTGTTTTTTTGGGGGTGGTTTGCGCATCCGGGTGTTTTTTTGTTGGGGGTGATGGTGGTGCATTCTGGCCATTAGTGAGGTGATGTGATGGTGGATCTAATACTATTGACAACGTTGGTGGTAGATAATTTGTACCGATAATTTGAAAATTTGTGACTATCTAATAAGTTGTTGACGGCGTTGGTGGTGTTGGTGTTGATGTTGGCGGCGACGATATTGTGTTGGTGGTGGTCACAAATGATTTGATTGATTGTGACCAATAAATTGGTTGTGTGTGACCAATGAAATAAATAAACTGTGACCAATAAATATTGTATGACCTAAAAATCTATTAATTTGTGACCAATAATTTGATAAATTGTGATCTAAATATAAATTGTGATCAATTAATTTGATGTTATGTGACCATAAAATAAGTTGTGACTTATAAAATTTGTGACTTGTGATCAATAAATAATACGTGATTATTAATTTGACAGATTTGTGACTGACGAATAAATTGCGACATACAAATATTTGATTTGTGACTGATAAACAAATTGTGACTGTAAAATAATATGTGATATATAAAAATTGTGATTTGTGATCAATTAATAATATGTGATCAATTATATGGAATTTGTGACCAAATTATATGAAATTGTGACCTTAATATATTTAATTGATAAAATATATGTTTAATTAATTAATTTATAAATAAAACTTAAAAAACTGTGAAACTTGAAATTTTAAAACACAATATCTTAAATTTGAAATTGGTAAAATTAAACCTCTTAATTATGAAATCTTCTCCTAAAAGAATCTGGTCTCTACTCATAATTAGGCCCATCTGCGTGGCTCCATTGGAATGAAAATGATATAAAAATTTACAATGTCTTTAGATTAAATGTTCAAATGTTTATTTATTAAAATATTTTTACACTTGGTATAGAGTTAAATTGATGTCACATAGGCGAATGACTCAGTAATGAAATTAAAATTCAATATCCAAATTTGAAATTAAAATTAAAATTTAATTAATAAATTAATGAACATTAATGAGGGCGGGTCTCGTGAGATCTCTACAGGCCATCGGAATCGAAAGTGAAGGACCATTCGATTCATCAAGGGGAGTTCTTTTATAATTGGTTTAAATTATAATAGGCCCCGTTCGGGAGGGATTAAAAGTCAATTAAAATTGAAAATATGGCCGTTATTGGGTCCCACTCGTCTAATAAAAGTCAACAATAACGGCTATATTTTCAATTTTAATCCGATTTTAATCCCTCCCATACAAGGCCTAGATAAATTGAGGGTAAAATGGTAATCGCACATGACATGTTCAGTGATTTGATTTATTATAAACCGATATAATAAACAAGAGGAAAAAATGGCTTATTAGAACTAATAATGCTTATGGCAAATAGCATTGCCCTGTCAAAACAGACCTCATTTCACTAGGGCATGGCTCTTAAAAAAATTCCCAATTTTAATTTGCTTGTAGAAGTCATGAAACAAATTATGAATCATTTCGGCAAAGTTATTTCGATTTGGCACTGGCGATGGCGAAGAGGTGCTGAGTGGACGCAAGGGAGAGCCGCTGGATGACCCTGTAAAGTGCATGGCTCTTTTCGTTCGTTAAAATCTTTATCTATTGATTTCGGTCTATTTTAGATCTTTGGCGGTTCAGGATTTTCACTCTTGTTAATTCTATTTTGGGATTTTGTTGGTTAATAATTGGATGAAGAATCTGAAATGAATGAATTGATTGGTAGATGTTTAAGGAAAACATAATTAAGTTTTATTGAGCTTTATTTGCTTGGGTGTCTAGGCTTAGAAAATTTACATAAGTGTGTTTGCTTCAATCAATTGTACATATAAGTAATTTTACGTATGGTCAAATATGTATTTGGAAGTAGAGTTAGATTATCAAATTACTGAAATGGAGATTTTGATATTTTAATGGGAAACCATATTTTTCCCTTAAACTTTGATAAAAGATTGTCTTTTTCCATTGTTCTCAATTTGGTTTCTTCAGTTCGGCATATCAGTCTATTCTGTAAGTTCTCATTTAGGAAAATTACCTTTTACTTTGGATGATAGTCATGCATTCTACAGCATGCTATAAGAGATTGAGAGGTCAAGCAGTTTAATGAGGGACCATTTTTAACATCAAAGAAATTATTTATTATTTTACAATCAAAACACTTGATACAATTCAATTGATGTGGGACACAACACTAATACATCTCTCTTATTAATCTAAGTGCACACTCAATGCACCTCACACTTTGCTTTATAACTCCACTACCTTTCTCACTTCTCATTCAAGCATGCATTACAATGGTTGAACTTTTATTTATTTTGATAAAAAATCAGTGGCTGCTAGTGTCCTGATTTTTCCAGTGAAGTGGTTAAGAAACAAAAAGTATAGCAAGTATCCTAGGACCTTCTTTGCCAGTTGGATGCTATGGAAAAACCCAAAAATAAAGTAAGCAATAAGAGATGAAGCACCTAAAAGAATGTGGAAATTCCCTTCTAGTTGGCGATGTTTTCAATTCTCCCCTTTAGCACTACCTTATCTTGTTTAAGTCTTCTTTTCTTGTCATTCCAGTCATGTCCTAAACTCCTCAAAGTTTAAAGCACTTATTCTTTTGGCAACATGTCTACCACTTGTTCTTTGGTGTTGACGTAGTCATGTTTGATCTCCCCTTTAAGAACTTTTTCCCTAACAAAGTGATACTGCACTTCGACATGTTTAGTTCTTGTGTGGTACACTATGTGCTCTGCTTTACAAAAAGAATTGATTTGTTATCGTAATATAGTTTCACCACATAGCTTATTAGTTGATTTAGGTCCATCAACTGCATTAGCCATGTATTCTCTTGAACTGCCAATGTTGCTGCTATATATCTAGCCTCTATCATTTTCAAGGACAATGTTGGTTGTTTCTTACGACACTATGAAACTACAATTGTTCTAAGATTTAACACATCCAATTGTCGATTTTCGTGTCTCTCGACATCTAGTATAATCTGCATTACAATAGCCAATGACCTTGTAATTTTTTTTTTTTTTTTTTGTAAAAAAGAGTCCATGGTCAATTGTTCCTTTAAGGTACCTTAAGATCTTCACACTACAAGGTTTGACTTCTTCATGAAGCGACTTGCTATCTCAAATGCGTATGTGATGTCAAGTAGTGTTAGCACCAAGTAGATTAAACTTCTCATTAATTGCCACTATGTGGTTGCATTTTTCAAGTCCTTGCCTTCTTAAGCATGTAGCTTGGAGTTAACCTTGATTGATGTCGGTTCCAAATTGCAGTCGATCATCCTAAACTTCTATAAGAAATCTGTGGCATTCTTTGATTGGCACAAGATGGTGTATATTATGTTCTCGTAGATATTGAGAAAATTCTCATGATGTATATACTACACCATAATTCGTGTGTAATAAGCGAATTTTATTTTTGACTTCTCCTACTTTTTTCTTTAAACTCTTTAAATATTATAAATGCCTTAGAATTTTCTTTCATAAAGAAAATCCAGACGTGCCTTGAAAACTCGTCAATGAATATCACCTTGCAGAGGATCCCTTAAACTGATGGTTGCTTGATAGGTTCAAATACATCAGAGTATATACCTTCCAAAGGTTGCTTTGCTATATAATTCGACTCTTGATATGATAGCTGATGTGCTTTAAGGTATTGATAGCCAGTACACATCATGTCATCTCTAATCTTGAGTTAATGGAGACCCTTGAGTATCGACTCCTTTATCATCACCTTTAGCTTGTGATAACTTAAATGTCCTAGTGTTGCATGTCATAAATCTACTCCTTTGTTCTTTCGAGTCTTATGTACGTAAGTTGACTCTGTTGACATTACGTAAATTGACTCTAATCTTCGTTACTTGTGTCCTCGAGATTTTGATTTTTCGATATATGTTGTCTTTCCATCCAAATTGAACATAGTTACCTGAGGATACCTGAGGATGTCAGCTGCACCTAACTTGGACTAAAACAAGGCGTAATAACTGTATTGCCAATATGGGCTATTGGCAATCTTGAGTTTTTGGTAGTTACCACCATCCAGCTTCCTTATACTCTGTTTATTCTGCAGCTTCTCTATATCGTCTGTCATGTGGTTGGAACATTTAGAGTAAAATATTTAATCACTTCAATAATATATTCATCTTGGGAAAACCACCACTAGTGCTTATTCTTCTTCAAGCCCTATAATGCATACCTCCTCTCGAGTCTTCTGAGCTACTGGGATCGATACTACAACATTCAATTTTTTTTTTTTTTTTATAATTGTATTTTTCTTGCTCATGGGAGGTTACCATGTTCCTTTTGCTAGCTTTTTCCCAAGTCAACATTTTCTAACATAATAGCCTTGTTTGTCCTATACAAAATACGAATGGTTCGACAATGTCTCTTGGACATCGTCATCTTTTGTTGTGATTTAGTTGGGCTCCTCTTATATGGAAACTTTTACGTATTTATTTTATTTTAGTTCTATTATTAATTTGTTTATGGGGTTGGCCTTTGCTTTTATAACTGAATTTTACTTCCTCCTTTTTCTTTAGCAAATTTTCGAGATTGACCAGTGCAATTGCTTTAGCCGACCTTGTATTGCGACAATAAAGCCTCTAAATTCGGGTTTCAGTGCATGTATAATTTGTCCATCTTAAAGTTGAATTTCACTCATGGAATCTAATTCATAGATTTCACGACAAAGAGATGTTACCTAATTAAAAATGTGGTTTAATGTTATATATCCATGATCAAGTTGCCTGCGCGCAAACCCAGTCGCGAATTGCGACCCTTGCGAGGTTGCCCCTCTACGGTTCTACGAGCGAAGAAACAAGCGAGATGAAGGCAACCTTCGGCGAAGGGTTCCAATCGGCGGCGACTAGGAGCTCAGTGACCGACCGCGAGCTTCAACGAAAAATCTTGAGCGAGAGGCAGAGACGCGATTTGATTTCAGGGAAGGAATCAATTTTGACACACAATTTTAACCGATGCTATAATGTTGACCGTGGTTACAATGTTGACCGAAGAGTTAATTTTGATCGAGGTCCTAATTTTGAATAATGCTATGTATACACAAACTTTGACACAATCTTTTACACCCCCCTCACATGGAGGGGGGTCCACACATAATAAAATAATCGTGGGCCCCCCTCCATGTGAGGGGGGTGTAAAAGATTGTGTGAAAGTTTGTGGGTACATGTAGCATCACCCCCTAATTTTCAGCCGAGGGATAGAGGCTTTCAACAAAGAAGGCCACGGGGTTTCGATTATTCATCTGAAGAAGATAATTTTCGACCAAGGGCTAATAATCGGGGTACAAATGTTCAAGAATTTAAGATGAAGATGGACTTGCCAAGTTTTGACGGCCGATTAAATTTTGAAGATTTTTTGGATTGGATCAATACTGTCGAAATTTTTTTTGACTATTTGAATATCTCGGAACAAAGCCAAGTTAAGCTTGTGGCGTATAAATTAAAGGGTGGAGCTTCGACATGGTGGGAACAACTTCAGTTTAATCGTCAACGACAAGGAAAACAATGTGTGCAAACTTGGCCCAAGATGAAACGGTTATTGCAAAGATGATTTCTCCTTCCAGATTATGGGCAATTTTTGTACCAGCAATATCAAAATTGTCGACTGAACAATCGAACAGTAAACGAGTACACAGAGGAATTCTATCGTTTAAATGCCCGAGTTAATTTGTCTGAAACAGAAGCTCAATTAATTGCTCGATATATAGGAGGCCTAAAATTAGTCATTCAAGATCGACTAGCTCTTCAGGAGGTTTGGACCATGACAGATGCAGTCAATTTAGCAATGAAAGTGGAAAATCAGATGAATAGGACCACAACCCTTACTCAAGGCAATTTTCGATGACCAATTCAAGAAACTTATTCTACTCTAAAGGGTGCAACGACATCAGGCAACAATAATAATAAAAGTAAGGGTACCACGCCAATTCAGAATTCGGCGTAGAATCAAAGTGGAACTTCGGCTTCTGTTCAATCTAACATCCAAAACAGAAACCAAGCACAGCAACGAACAAATAATGACCCTTATGCGTGTCCTAATCTTGGAAAGTGCTATTGGTGTAACCAACTAGGACATCTTTTAAATAGCTGTCCAAACGGAGATCCATTAACATTGTAGAAGAGGGCGAAATTGATGAAAAACAATTTTAAAGACGGTGACTATGATGGTGGTAATGTTGCAGATGCAGATACTGGGGAAGAGTTGGCGTGCATTGTCCAATGCCTTTTACTTACACCCAAAAAGCCTGATAACTCATAAAGATACAAAATCTTCTGGACTCGGTGCACTATTCGTCGTAAAGTATGCAACGTAATCACTAACAGCGGTAGTAGTGAGAATGTCGTTTCCAAAGCAGTGGTAAAAGGTCTAAATCTGAAGAATGAGAGACACCCTTCTCCATACAAGATTGCATGGATTAAAAAAGGCCAAAAAGTTCAAGTTCTAGAGATCTGTGAGGTTCCTTTGTCGATTGGGAAATATTGCAAAGATGATATCATGTGCGATGTGGTGGATATGGATGCTTCTCATATATTATTGGGTAGTCCATGGCACTATGACGTTGGTGCCACTTATAAGGGGCGAGATAACACTTTCATATTTTGATGGTTTGATAAGAAGATGTTTTAGTACCACAATCTCAACTTTTAGAAAATAATCCTGCTATCAAGGAAGATAAACCACTTTTTACCAACATATCAGGTCCAGAATTCATTGAACAAGTAACAGAGCCGAGCACTATATTAGCATTAGTAGTTAAGGGTCACTTGGAAGCAACTATACAGATTCCCGCCAATGTTCAAAAGTTACTTGCTGATTTTGCTGATATAGCACCTGACGAGTTATCAAGCGAGTTGCCCCCTATGCGAAACATTCAACATTATATTGATTTGGCACCTGGAGCTAGTTTGCCTAACTTACCACATTATCGAATGAGCCCAGTTGAACATGAAGAGTTGCAGTGACAGGTTAATGAGTTACTTGATAAAGGATTGATCCATGAGAGCTTGAGTCCTTGTGTAGTTCCCGCTTTACTCACTCCAAAGAAAAATGGCAGTTGGCGAATATGTATAGACAGTCATGCTATTAATAAAATAACAATTAAGTATTGCTTTCCCATCCCGCATCTTAATGATATGCTCGACAGATTACAAGGGGCAGTGGTATTCACCAAACTTGATTTAAGGAGTGGCTATCATCAAATCCGTATTCGATCGGCGACGAGTGGAAAACAGCTTTCAAAACCAAGGATGGTCTCTACGAGTGGTTAGTGATGCCATTTGGGCTGTCGAACGTACCAAGCACATTCATGCGATTAATGAACCAAGTTCTTCGTCCTTTTGTGGGAAAATTTGTGGTGGTTTATTTTGATGATATTCTTATCTACAGCAAGAATGAATATGAACACTTGTCACATCTTAAAGAAGTTCTCTCCGTCCTGCGAGATACTAAATTGTATATCAATCTCAAAAAATGCATATTTATGACTCATCAACTTTTATTTCTTGGCTTTATGGTGGGAAAAGATGGTATCCAGGTTGATGAAACAAAGGTGAAAGCGATACGCGAATGGCCAACTCCTAAAACCGTTAGAGAAGTTCAAAGATTTCATGGACTAGCAACTTTTTACAGGCGTTTCATTCGAGGATTTAGTGCAATCATAACACCTATTACCGATTGTTTGAAAAATGGTCAATTTCAGTGGGATAAAGCGCAAGAAAATAGTTTTGAAGCAATAAAAACCAAGTTATGCACTACACCGGTGTTGGCGCTACCTAACTTCGAAAAAGTATTTAAAGTTGATTGTGATGCTTTAGTTATGGGAATTGGAGCAGTATTATTTCAAGAAGGTCGCTCAGTCGAATTTTTCAGTGAAAAGGTTAGTGAGTCTCGGCAAAAGTGGACTACTTATGAGTTAGAATTTTATGCCGTTATTGGGGCTTTAAAGTATTGGGAACATTATTTGATACAACGAGAATTTGTGTTATTTACAGATCATCAAGCTTTGAAATTTATTAACTCTCAAAAAACAATGAATCGAATGCACGCTCGATGGATCACCTTTTTACTGAAATTCACTTTTGCTATAAAGTATAAATCAGGCCAACAGAATAAAGTAGCAGACGCTTTAAGTCGACGACCATCTCTTTTAGCTACAATTAGTATAGAAGTAGTTGGGTTCGATTGCTTAAAGGAACTTTATGCAACTGATAAGGATTTTGGTGATATATGGACTCGATGCAGTAATAGAGAATTTATACCCGATTACCTACTTCAGGGAGGATTTTTATTTAAAGGAGTGCAATTATGCATTCCTCGTTCTTCTTTGCGTGAGTACTTGATTCGAGAATTGCATGCAGGCGGATTAGGAGGACATGTTGGTCGAGATAAGACAATCAGCTTGGTTGAAGAAAGATTTTATTGGTCTCAGCTAAAAAGAGATATTGGTCGTTTTGTTCAGCGTTGTCCAATATATCATAAAGTTAAGGGACAAGCTCAAAATACTGGACTTTATACTCCATTGCCTGTTTCAGAAACAATATGACAAGATCTCACTATGGACTTTGTTCTCGGTCTTCCACGAACTCAACGAGAAGTTGATTCTGTTTTGGTTGTAATTGATCGATTTTCGAAAATGGCTCACTTCCTTATAAGAAAACTGCAGATGGTTCTTACGTGGCTAATTTAATTTTTTGTGAGATCGTTCGCCTGTACGGCATTCCTCGTTCTATAACTTCTGATAGAGATGTCAAGTTTCTAGACACTTTAGGACAATGTGGAGAATATTCGACACTTCTTTAAAGTTTAGTAGCGCGAGTCATCTACAAACGGATGGACAAACAGAGGTGGCTAATCGAACTCTTGGAAATATGGTTCGAGTAGTCAGTGGAGATAAACTAAAGCAGTGGATGTTGCCCTTCCACAAATTGAATTTGCTTTTAATAGTATGCTTAATCGATCCACCAAGAAGACTCCATTTGAAGTCGTTTACACTAGTGTTCCAAGACATACAGTAGATTTGATTCGACTTCCGAATGTCAATTCTAATACGGAAGAGTTTGCTGAACGTATTCAAAGAATTCATCACAAAGTAAAACAAAATTTAGAAGATGCTAATATTCGTTACAAGACTGCTGTAGATCAATATCGACGCCTTAAGCTGTTCAACGAAGGTGATTTGGTGATGATCCATCTCCGCAAAAATCGTTTTCCTGTTAGCACTTACAATAAGCTTAAAGATAAGAAGATTGGTCATTTTCGCATTCTTCAAAAGATTGGTGATAATGCTTACAAAGTTAACCTTATAATGCTTACAAAGTTGACCTTCCCGCTGATATGAACATTTCTAATACTTTCCATGTTGTTGATATCTTTGAATACTTTCCTCCAGATGAGTTTTCCTTACATCCACAAAACTCGAGGGCGAGTTTTATTCAAGTGGAGGGGATTGATATAGTACAATCACAACTACAATTGATAGTTTCACTTTATCTAGGAGTTTGTCTTTTTTAAATTATCTTTTCTAATTTCCGTTTCTAGTTGTAACAGGTTTATTCTTAAATCTTATTTAGATTAGGATTAATTTATTTCCTTTTAGAATTTAGTTTCCTTATTTTAGTTTCCTTTTATTAATAGGATTATGGATAATTTTGCCTATAAATATAGGGGTATTGTACATTTTTTAATCAATCAATCATATATCAATACAAAGCAAAATTATTCTAATATAATTCTTATTTTCAATTCTTATTACAGGAATTACTAAACGCTTCCGCACCATTTATGTCCCTCATACACTTTCTTTGTAGAATACATAGCCTTACCTACTTTAATATTTCATTTCGTCGGAGCCTTGCGTTCTTTGGCGGTATCACATCACTGCTGCCTACTACATCCCATAAGCATTGCCTTCAAAGATATGACTCCATGCAAGTTTGTCATGTGATGTAATTTTGATTATTAAGTTGCCTGTCTTGACTTAGTTAACCTCCTCGTTGTTAAAAAAAGCTTTATGGAAGCTTCACAATCTCAACTTTTGCACGATATCAAGAAGCTTGAAATGTTCGTCCCTCTGTTGACTTGATTTGCTCTGATAACAAATTGTTGAGTTTAACACCAAAGAAATAATCTATTATTTTACAAAGACAACACATACAATATGATGGATGTGGGACACTACACACTAATACCTCTCTCTTATCAATCTAAATGCACACTTAGTGCACCTCACCTTTTGCTTTATCACTCCACTCACTATCTTTTAAACTTATTATTCTCACTTATCACTCAAGCATGCAATAGAATTGCTGAACTCATAAATATATTGATCAAAACTCGGTGGTTGCTCCTTACCCGATTCTTCCAATAAGGTTGGTTTAGAAAAAAAAATATAGCAAGTACTCTAGGACCTTCTCTGCAAGTCGGTTACTTTGGAAAAATCCAGATATGAAGGAAGTGATGAGAGCTGAAACATACAGAAGAATCTGGACATGTCCTAGCCGGCGATGCCTTTTCAGATCACTATCCCATGTTTATTTCTGCTGCTCTACACAAGATAAATCTTGAAAGACATTGACTGTGGTCCACCTCATTTAATCATTCTCCTTGGGATAAGTTTGTAGTTTAGTATTCAATTTATACAGATTATATTTTTCAAGAAAAATACGTATGTCTGCTTTTCAAATCCAAGATAAGCTCCATTATTTTGTTGGGTTGGGGAGGTGTTTTTAAAAGATAACAGTGTATTGATTACTTCCAATGCTATCATTTTGCGGGCCTAAGTAGCACTTTTGTTTGAAAAAGTTTTTTTTATTTAGAATCTAAATGTTATTTAATGTTTCCCTAGTGTTCGGGCTTTATGGGAAAGTGACGTATAGAGTGGAAGTTTTTAAATTCTCCATTTGACATATCTATTTCTTGGACACTGTATTGGGGACTGGCAGGCTGAACGCCTTGCTGTTCTGGGCTCGACCTCTTTGCAACACACAGTCTAGGATTTTATACTCGAAAAATGCCTTCGTAACTTATTCTTTACTTTGCTTTTTTAGTAGATCTATTCTAAATGCATTTAGCTACAAATGCTGGGAGACATGTTAGAGTATGAATGTGCCTTTCTAATTGATTTTCTTTGTCTAGGTTTAATGTGGTAAAATGGTGGCCTATCCTATATAGTGTGTTTGAGATGGATGTGAAGTCAGATATCGCTAGAAGCCAAGTTATGCTGAAAAATTATTAGTGTTTTATGGCACTGAGTGTTGAATTGTCTATACAATGTACATAGTTGAAGCATGATGTTAAGATGCATGCTTTATTGTACTAAAGTGGACAAGTTGAAAGGTAGCATTAGTTTAGGAATAAATATACTTATGTTGTTGGAGCACGTCTTACATTTCAATTCTTCCAACCTGCTCTAATTCTATGCATTACATACTTTTCAATTCCTCCTTGTTAATAAATAATCTAGATACCTAAAAAAAATGATACTCTAGCTACTGCTTCAATTTGACAGCTAAAAAAGATACCCCAAATACCTTTCAGATTTTGTGAATTTACAAACTTCGCTCATAAGCTGATAAAAAAATAATAAATTACCGATCTATTCAATCTGTACTCACTACAGAGGATCCTGAACCTCCCGAATGGAAATTTCTCCCTCAACATCTAAAATCTTTAGCTCACCCACCAGCCCACTTCCTCCGCCACCACATACCGGCCTCACGCTAACAAACCAGGGCCAACCCGCCCATGGAGAACACACGCAGGCAGCGGCCCTAGGTGCAAACCCTAGCGCCGCCGCCCTAGTTCTGGAAATAACTTATGTTCCGACCACCTGCTGGGCCAACGCGCCTGACCGGACGGTAGCAAAGGTCATTCCGACCCCGGCGAAGGCGGCGCAGATCCCTGGTGGAGTTTTGGCCGCGCGTGCAACTCACGCACCGTCGGCGCGTGTGCCACACGTGCCGACGACTGGCAGACAGCGAATAGTGCGCGATCTGCCTAAGTCATTCCAGCCCTCCGTTCTACTGTCGGACGCACCATTTCAACGGAATGCGGATATGTTTGGTACAAAGGAGTTTCATCTCCGCATTGGAGTGGAAGCAAAGGAGTTTTTTGTGTCTATTAATGAACCCGGCATTGTTAGGTTGACCGAATGGGGACCGAGGACATCAAATGCAATATATATGGGTAGGTTTGGTGCCTTGTGGATGTTGAATATGATGGATAAATTGAGGGGGGCAAGCAAGCAAGAGGAGTTTATTGCCAAGTTTACTGAATCATCGAGAGCTTTTATGGTGCAGCGTTGTGGTAACAGTCGAGGTAGGTATCTGACGATAGCACAATATGGGGAGAGACGTCGTAAAGGAGTGGTGATGGTACCGGAAGGTGCAAATGGAGAGGGATGGGCGTCGATGATGCGAATGTTTCAGGCAGTTGTCGATTTTTTTGTCACTAGGGACAAAATTAAGCGTCAAACGGTTAAAGTCAACAATCAACAAGGGAGGACCTATGCTGAAGTTACGGCAAACCAGAACACGAAAAAGCCAGTGTTGTTACAAAAGGATAACGGGGGTCATCCTTTGATGCATAAGTTGAAGGAGACAACGCCAGAAGGTGTTTTAGACAGTTCATTGAGTAATGCTGAAATAAGGGCTCGCGTCCAGGGGTTGAAAGGTGAGGTGGATGAATTGCTGGGACTACTGGGAGGTGGTGCTCTAGAGGGCTCCAAGATGTTTTGTTGTCATAAGTGCGGGGCTGGTATGTCTGAGTATCCAGCTAAGGAGATACAATCAAAATTGTTTCAAACTAAAGAAAAGCAGGTGATGATTGAGCCCATCAGAGAGAATCAGGTACGGTATGATGTGGAGTGTAGTGGAGATGACGAGGGAGAAGAAATTATGTGGATGGATATGGATGAAAAATACTCGGGGTATGAGGCATCTCGGGAGGCGGAACCTTCATCAAAGGGAGGGGAACAGAGAACAAAGAGTATGGATGTGATGACACCGAATGAGACTTTTGAGAAGAATGGGGCAGTTGTGATTGAGGGAGACATGATTACAGCTGTAGAGGGAGTTGGGTTGACAGAAAAAGACACCGGTATAGTGATGGTAGAGGAATCAAGTCCGGCACCGACACAAGAGCAAGTGGTGACAGGCTCGACTACTATGATTGTAAACACTTATAATAGGAGGCATCCAAAGTCTCTTATTGAAAACGAGTTAGGGAACGAAAAAGCGATAGTAGTGTGGGAGAAGTGTGCCAAAAAAGGAATAATGGACAAGGGTATAGACCGAGTAGAGGAGGAGGAAGGACAGATCTTTGAGCCTATTGGATGTTGCTATGCTGGGAAGATAGTAAAAGTTACTGCGCTTGATGTTAGACCTCCGGTTTCAAATTGGGTTCTCCATAAAATTCAGGAATTTAGCAAGATGGTGGGTGTGTCTTGTGAGGGGTATGAAGATAACCTTATGCACTTGTTTGAGGAGTTGGAGACTCGTAGGGGACATGAGACGTGTTCACCAGGAGGAAGAGCAAAAAGAAAAGGGGACCGTGAGCGTAAGCGGCTCGAATGTTCGATAAACTATGATGTTAAAGGGGGTGAGTCAAAGAGAGGGTTGTCGGGGAGGGAGGAAGGAGTGTTTAGATGATCCCAAAAATCATTAGCTGGAATGTGCGGGGGCTCAACGAAGTTGGGAAAAGGTTAGGTGTACGGAACATGTTAAGGGGATGGTGGGCCGATCTTGTCTGTTTACAAGAAACGAAGTTAGAGGTCATTTCGAGGGTTGTTGTGAGTTCCTGGGGGGGGCAGCATGTTGGGTATCGGTTTCTTGGATCTTCAGGGGCATCAGGAGGCGTGCTTGTCATGTGGGACACTAGAGTGTTTGAAATGGAGGAGGTTAGTGTAGGGTTGTTCTCTTATCACTTTCTTTCAGTAATGTTGGGGATAGATTTAAGTGGATGTTTATTGGAGTTCATGGGCCAAACTCAGATGTGGATAGAAGGGGCCTGTGAGATGAACTGACTGGTATGATGGCCTGGTGGAACTTACCTGTGTGCATTGGGGGTGATTTTAATGTGGTCAGGTTTCCTTCTGAGAGGTCGAGTGGAGGGAGATTAACAGGGGCTATGGAGGATTTTTCTGATTTTATTAGTGAAAATATGTTGGTGGATTTGCCTATGATGGGGGGAGAGTTTACTTGGTCATCCAATCACGATCAACCTGTTCAATCTCGGATTGATCGATTTTTGATTAGTGGTGAGTGGGAGGCTAAGTACGCTGATGTCACTCAAAGGAGATTGGGGAGAGCGTACTCAGATCACTTTCCTATTTCGTTATCTGGGATTAGAAGGGGTAGTGGACGAAGACCTTTTAGGTTTGAGAAGATGTGGGTGAAAGTTGAGGGTTTTGGGGAGCGAATTCGGACTTGGTGGGCCTCTTATGATTTCAGGGGATCTCCTAGTTATGTTTTACATCAGAAATTGAAGGCCTTGAAGGGGGATTTAAAGAAGTGGAATGGGGAGGTGGTGGGAGACAATAGACATAGACGTTCGCAAGAATCAGTGCTTGTCAGACATAGGAGAGCTGGATAGGCAGGAGGAGAGTCGAGGGTTGGATGGGGAGGAAAGGGAGAGGCGTGGAAGGTTAAGGGGAGAGTTGGAGAAATTGATGGAGATGGAGGAGATTGCGTGGAGACAGAAGTCTAGGGTCTTGTGGTTGAAGGAGGGTGACAAATGCACAAAGTTCTTTCATCGGGTTGCTAATTCCAACAGGCGCAACAACTCTATTACATTGTTGGAGGTTGATGGGGTTACGTATGAGGATCCACAAGATATTGTGACTCAGCAGGTGAGATTTTATCAGAATCTCTATCGGGAGCAGTTTGTGTGGAGGCCTGAGCTGGAGGGGCTAGACTTCTTCACTATCACCGAAGAGAATGCGAGTGGGGTTGAGAGACCATTTGAGGAGGAGGAAGTTAGAGAGGTGGTGTTTAATATGAATGATGATAAGGCCCCTGGACCGGACGGGTTCTCGTTCTCATTCTATAAGGCTTGTTGGGAGGTGGTTAGATCAGACATTATGGATACCATCAATTACTTTTTCGAATGCGGCAGGTTTGTGAGAAGTCTTAATGCCACATTCATTGTGCTCATTCCTAAGAAACCCGGAGTAACTGATATTAAGGACTATCGCCCCATTAGCCTGGTCAGTGGGGTTTATAAGATCATTGCTAAATTGTTGGCGAATAGATTAAAGGAGGTTCTCGGAAAAGTGGTGTCCAAGTTCCAGAATGCTTTTGTAAAGGGGCGTCAGATTTTGGATTAAGTTCTTATAGCGAACGAATGCATTGACTCAAGAATACGTCAGGGGATCCCAGGGATGTTGTGTAAGATTGATATTCAAAAGGCGTATGATCACGTCAATTGGGGATTTCTTATGTATATGCTCAGGCGATGCGGCTTTCGGGATAGGTGGTGTAAGTGGATTCAATTCTGTATCTCTACGGTTTCGTTTTCAGTTTTAGTTAATGGTAACCCTGAAGGTTACTTCCGGAGTAGTAGAGGTTTGAGGCAAGGTGATCCGTTGTCCCCCTTGTTGTTTGTTATTGTGATGGAGACATTCAGTAGAATGATTGAGAAAGCTGTGACGGAGGGTTTGTTAAGAGGTTTCGCGATTGGTCATCTACAGGTCTCCCATTTGTTATTTGCAGACGACACACTGATCTTTTGTGATGCAGACGATATGCAAATTAGGAATTTGCGTCGCTTGCTTCTGTGTTTTGAAGCGGTCTCCGGTTTGCGGGCAAATCTGGGCAAATCTGAGGTTATTCCAGTGGGGGGGGTTGCTAATGTGGAGGAATTAGCGGCCATACTCGAATGCAGAGTAGCACAATTGCCCATGTCATATCTTGGGCTTCCGTTAGGAGCGAAGTTTAAAAGTAAACATATCTGGAATGGTATTCTTGAAAGGGTGGGGAAGAGGTTAGCGGGGTGGAAGCGTATTTATCTGTCAAAAGGAGGCCGTCTTACTCTCATCAAATCCACGCTTTCTAATCTTCCAACCTATTTTCTATCTTTGTTTCCTATTCCCGTTGCAGTGGCAAATAGTTTAGAGAAGATGCAGAGAGATTTTCTTTGGGCAGGGTTGGGGGAAGAGAGGAAGTTTCATTTGATCAAATGGGGTGATGTTTGTTCCCCTGTTAGGGTTGGGGGTCTTGGATTGAGGAGCCTTGTTTTATTTAACAAGGCATTGTTGGGCAAGTGGTTGTGGCAATTTGGAATGGAGAGGGAGAGCTTCTGGAGAGAAATTATTGGGGTTAAGTATGGTGTCTTGGAGGGGGGTGGCGTTCGGGTGAGGGTCGTGGTTCTTATGGGATGAGCTTGTGGAAGTACATCAGGAAAGGATGGAGCGACTTTCAGAATAGATTGACTTTTGTGGTGGGGAACGGGACGAATGTCAGATTTTGGGACGATTGTTGGTGTGGAGATCAAACGTTAAAAGTGCGGTTTCCTTCTTTACATCGCATTGCCTTGGAGCCTTCTGCTATGGTGAGTGATGCTATGATTATATCTAATGGGAATCCAAGTTGGAACATTGCTTTCGGGAGGGACTTACATGATTGGGAACTGGATGACTATGCATTGTTTTTGGCCTCTCTATATGATGTGCACATTCAGGTAGGAGAGGATGACTGTAGCAGGTGGAGGGAGGCACAGAATGGTTTGTTTTCTGTTCGTGCTTATTTCAGATCCCTTTTGGAACCTGTGGAGAGCTCATTCCCCTGGCAAAGTAAATTACCTCAAATGGTAGCCTTTTTACTGTGGACGGTGGTGAGGGGACAGGTGTTAACGGCGGATAATCTTCGAAGAAAGGGCTATTGTGTTACGGAGTGGTGCTATATGTGTAAGAGGGATGGCGAGACGATCGATCATTTGTTCATTTACTGTGACGGTGTTCGTTGGATGTGGAATGATATCCTGGCCTCACAACATATGAGTTGGGTGTTGCCAAGGTGTATCAAGGAGGTGGTGTGAGCATGGAAGAAAAGGTTTCGAGATAAGAATAGTAAGTTTGTTTGGGATCTCATTCCCGGATGCATCGTTTGGTGTGTTTGGAGAGAACGGAACGGCAGATGCTTTGAAGACCAAATACGGACGACAGAGCAATTTAGGGAATTGTTTTACTTGACTTTGTATAGTTGGTTTAAGGCTGTAACCATTAGTCCGATAGAAGGGTTGTCGAATTTTTTATCGTTCCTATCTTGTTTAAACTGATAATGCACTCCTTGTGTATTATCTTTTGATTTTCATTTATAAAATTACGTGATTACCTATAAAAAAAAATAAACTGTTTAAAATTGCTTATCAGACTGAAGCCACGCATGCAATACCCTTTTTGTGATTTTGTCTAGTATCTGTACCATACTGATAATATTCCAATGCAGTGGCAGATGTATTGTGTGGAATCGTGTTTTCTTAATAACTATGGAGAGAGCATTTTTTTTGAACATTTAGCCCCTGTTTGACCACATTATATTTTTCATTCTCATTCTTCTACTCATTTTCAACCACACATTCTTCAATAAAATAATATTTTCCATCAAATCAATAACTTTTTCTTCATTTTCAACCACATATTTCCCATCACGTCACTTCAAAAAAATACATTCTCTCATTTTAATGTGCACCGAACGGACTCTTAAACTCATCTTATTTAAATACTATTTGAAATTTGCTAATCCTTAAAAAATTAAGAAAACAGGATATGAATATCTAATTAGACTTGCTAGTTCATCTACCTAACAATCCTCTGTGCATGCTTTTCTGTGTAAATCTATGCTTTGGCAACCAGATCTTCTGTTCCATTTTTGTCTTTTTCTTTAGGAAAATATGTTTTTAGGCTGGAACAAGTTCATTATCCTTGTCATAAATTCCTTGTAAATTTTGGACATGGTAAAATGCTATTATTCTGTTTGATATTCTGCTAGCCTACATGCATATGCGATATTTTATCATGCCCCATAATTCATCTACTGATCCCACAGAAGAAATTTTAGAACACTCTTTTCGGCACAATTTCTTTTCTCATTCTTGACTGGGGTTTAGAGGTAATTCTATCTTCTGCTACATATTGAGATTTGTCTCCGAGCCTTTGTTTAATGTCCAAACATCATCTGGAAAAAAGCTGCGGAAAGTTTTAATTATTGTGATCAATGTGAAACAGAACTTTCACCTGTTAGATATGCTTTGTAATTTCTGACGTCTTGTGTTTTGCATTGTTTCAGGTAAGGGGTATATCAGAGTTCTATGGTAAACCCAAATCTTTTACCAGCCTATCAGATGCTGCATTCTGCTCCTCCATTAAACACATTGCTAAGCCAGAAAAATGCTTCCACCATGAAATGCAAGACCTCGCTTCCCTATAATAATGGGACGAGAATAATTGTATCATTTCAAGAAGCAGCAGTTGGAGAATGTCAAAACACCTACCAATTGTAAAAGTTCACTGGCTCTTGTGGTGTCTCTGAGCTGCTGTGTCAGCAACGACAGGGAAACTTCTAACCAACTCAACATCACCTGGTTGCTTCCTTCCTTCTCTGTTGCACACAAATGAGGAACTATTATCATCTTATCCTGTTGAGAAGTTTTCTTCTTGATATCTTTCCGTCTGATCTACAAGGTGTGGCAGCAAAACGATCACTGGCTTATAGATTAATAACAGAAACAAGTGAAGCAGATTATGTAAATATTTCCTTCTTTTGCTATGCCATCCTGCAAATAGATTTAGATAGAAGTTCATGGAGGTGGAGACATTTGAAGATCTTTCCTATTCTGCTCACACTTTTGAAAGTTCTTAATGAAGTCAAAATTTCCGTCTACAGAGAAAAGTTTATAATCTTTGACAGATTTTGAGCTGTGCTTTTTGTAGAACTTAATTTTGGTTCCCTTACGACCTCCAAGGTGATGAAACATGTTATTGCTGGGAGAAATCTTGTGGATGCTTGCTTGCTTATTGAGGTCACCTGGTGTAGAGCATTATGCATCTAATATTATTTATTCTTGCTATTATCCTATGCAGTTTTCTTGATTATTTTATTTTTTCTTTTCATTCCATTTTCTTTTGTTTTCCCAGACTTCTGTAAGATATTTTGGGATTTTTAAGCCCAATTTTCAAGTCCCAATTAATATTTGGGTAGTTTATCTGTTTTGGTTAAGATATGTATTAATTGGTACTGGAACTGACCTACATTTCAAATGCCAGTGAGTGCTGGAAACTTCAGCTGCTACCATTGGGAAAGGACACGTTGGATTAAAGTGATTAACAAAAGATGGATCATACTCTTGTAACTATAAAAGGTATGGAACACAACCTAGCTTCTGAAAATAATCAAGCTAATGATGATGGTTGGCTTTGTAAATTGCGTCCATCTAAGTTAGATCATAGTGTCTTCCTTATTATTAATGCCTGCTAATCTCTTGCTCATGCGCAGTCTATACTGCACGTGTTGTTATGATTCATTTGTTGTATTGTTCTCTGGAAAATATTGGAAGTAAATTTGGTAATGCATTTTCAGCATTTATAGAAAAAGAATGGTTAGTCTCCAAGTTTCTTAATTTGTCCATTCTTAATTTTCGGCTTTTTAGTTTTAATTTCAAAATTAAATGAGAGAACCAAAAGAACAAAACATATGCTTTTACTTTCTAGTTGCTTTGTTATCATTTAATAAAATAGCAATAAAAAATAAAAATTTAATTTTTGAATTTTGTTCCTTTATTGAGGATGTACTAAGTGATAATTTGCAATTATTTCAAATAACGTGCTTTGTCTAGGCACTATACTCAAGGTTATTTAGCACAGTTTGAAGAGCAATTGCACATTTATGATATTTATGACGCTTTCCACATTACAATGTCTAGGTTTCTCAATGATTTAAATTCTGAAATTAGGCTGACAACATTCAATCCTTATATGAAGCTTACCGGCACGCCAATCTATGAGACATATCCTTTCATCTTCGCCAAGCAATTCATCTGCTAGGCCTACAACCCTAGTCCCGATAATCACTTTCTAAGTTGGGTTGTGTTAGTCCTCATCATGAAGAAGAAAATAAGGTCTTTATTGTTGAGCCTATTGCATATTCTAATAACAAAGATGAGAGTTTTGAACATTGTATTATGTCCCCTTTCATGACCACACTTGTAGTCCATAAGAATAACAATGATATAGTTGAGAAATTGCCTATGGTGTTTCCACCTCTGCTAAATGGTTTGCCTACTCCTTTGTGATCCTTTAAGGTTAACTTTGTAATTACATTTCCTCATCTGATTGATACTCCTGGTTTGCCATGTTTTAGTCCGAGGCAATTGTCTGCTTGCATGCTTTTGCTATTGATATTCTGTTGTTGCCTAATAATAATCGTCATATTTTTTTAGCTTTTTACTTTGTTGTCAATGTTCCTAATTTTCATGCTAAGGTCTTGGGTTTGCTCCCCAATGGTTACCGGTTCGAATCTCCTCAGGGCCACTGAGGTGAGTACCCGACTGTAAACTTCAGGGCCCCATGAAAATAATCGAGGTGTACGCAAGCTGGCCCGGACATCCACGGTTATCAAAAAAAAAAAAAAAAAATTTCATGCTATTAGAAGACAAATTACTTTTAATCATAAAACTTATGAGCTTTCTTTTGATGCGCTATCTAGGACCAGATTCTTTAACAGTGAACTCTATGCTTTATTATGTGTTTCTTTGGCCTTGTTTTCTATACACATTAAGAAAGTTTTTGGATCATTGGCACTATGTGACTGGTCATCACACTTGAATAAAAATTATATTTTCAATATTGTTGAATTATTTCCTTATCAGGGCAGATTTAAGCCACCATTGTTGCAATAATTTGATTCTGCATGTGAGTCTATTGTGCTAGTACCTTGTCTCCTTATTATGTGTTGTCTATTGATGTTTTCAACGGATGGGTTACTCAGTATGCTACATTCCAGAGTTTGCTATCGGTATTTGGTTCATAACAAGGATCCCCCTTTGTATGAGTTCATCCAGATGTTGCTGTCAAGAGTTCAGTGCCTGTACTTGGTCAGTTGGTCTCCTTGGAGAACGAAGTTGTAGTCTATCTTGCTAGAATCGAGTTCTCTCAGTTGGGGAGAAAGATAGTTAATTTATATCAATATTCTAGTTTGACTATAATTTTGACTGAATTAGAGTTCATTTACTTGTTTCCTTAGCAAAATTAGGTTTAATTAGACTCTATATAAAGAGGGTCTATTCATTGTAATTCACACTATGATAATAAAAACACTTTATTTTTTCCCTCTAGATTCTCGTTTCTCTCCCTCTTCTCTTTCTCCTCCTTTTCACAATATTCTTATTGTTCGTTGCATCCTACATCATCAGGTTACCAGGCAAGTGAAAATTTTAGACCTTGGCAAATTTAGTCACATCATAGATAGTGTAGACATGATAGGATGCATCATAATACACTGTTAATAATGTAGGTATAATGGTTAATAAACTACAGAGTTTACTGAGAAGATGCTAGATTTGATATTGTTTTATTTCAATTTTTTATAGTTCTTGTATCTTTGTATTGTCAAATTTACTGCTTGCCCTAACAAATAGATTTTCCCCCAAGAAAGAGAGAAAAATCAAAAGAAATTTGAGTTTTTGATATCTTCTTTCATGGTGCGAATGAAAACCACTCTACATGCTTTTAAGGGAGTGGGGCAGGATTCACCCGGAGTTTGCAAGAAACATTTGAAAGATTACGGTGTGAAACCAGTTCTTTTTTGCTGATTCATAGCGGGGATACGCAACTGAAGGAAAGTTGGCAAGCGTTACTACTATTCATGAAATTCACGCAATCCATAAAAATATTTTCCATTTAGGTGAATTATTGAGTTATTTGCCGTAATCCCATTTAAAGCATTAATTACCAACTAAAGGCCCATTTTCCCCCAGATGCAGCTAAATCATCGTTAGTTTTCTTGTTTTTTGTGAGATGCTGATAAGAACGAATTGAATACTTTGACGTGGATAGGAATGACTTATTTAATTTATCGTACTGTAGGTTGTACAGCATTGATGAACTGAACATAAATTAGGGGTGGCAATACGATGCAGGAAGAAACCCCTTAAGAATAGATTTTCTCTGAGAAGTCACCTTCAGATTTTTCTCTTCTTTTTATTTTTATTTTTTTGAATTTTGAACCCTTCCCCCAAATGTGACTCGAATCCAGGTCACTTACCTGGTAAGGTTTCCCCTTTGAGCATTTCTTTATGAACCCAAGCCAGTTGTGTTCTAAAATTGCAAGATTATTTCCACAATTGGAAGCATTGTTACTGCCGTCTTATTTTTCTATTAGAACTCTAGATGATATTGCATGCTTTTCTGTGGCTATTCCATAAACACTTCTTTAGTTTCCTCGTGTTAATTTTTCAGTACTCCTTTCTTGTGTTTCTTCTGGTAATTTTAATGTCTGAAATTTGTGCTATCAGATTTTGACATCCCTTGGAACTGGATACTTCCATGGACATTACACGACCTTGCATTAGGTTGGAGGATTTGAAGATAATCCATGAAGATGACAGAGCAATTTACTCTATTCTTGTAAGTAATTTTTGGCGCAACCCTTGGGAATGCCTGCAGATTATGAGCTTATGGCTTTGGTTAGAACATGTGGGCTTCGGCAATTTGATAAGCAAGATATATTCCCTGCCTCTATATAAAATGAACGAACTTGCTGATGAGGCTTCTATATGTCTCAAGTGCGTGAATGGTGCACGACTCCCATTCTCAGATGAAGATAGTGAGATTCCACTGACTCGGAACCTTATGACCAAGGAAATATCACTGAAGTTTTTTCATGACATTCGGCTTATTGCATTGTCTGAAATTGGAAGATTAGCCACTGAAGTGTACACTCCTGTGCTGGCTGACATAATGGCGAAGGCAATCAATGAAGATGATGCAGAAAGTTTGTTTCACAACCTTATGATGATGATGTCAGGCAAAGCTTTTCAAACTTTGTCCATGAACCAGATGATGGCATCATCTTCTTTAAATGAGTCGTTGACGCTGAGCTTGTCTCAATTGAGAATCGGAGGAGCTGTCTCCCAAGGCAGGACTCAAGTAAATGAGATAGCACGAGAGGACAGGAGAATGTTTGCTACATTTTCGAGGGGTTGTCCTGTATCTGAAAGTGAAGTGAGGCAGTTCTTAACTAGGATCTATGGGAACTGCATAGAGTCTATCTACATGCAACGGGTGATGCCTAATGAACAAGCGCTTTATGCTATAGTTGTGCTACATCGTCCAAGCTTCGTTGGTGCAATTCTCAATGGTCAAACCAAGGTAAAGTTTTCCGTCAACGGGAAGCATATGTGGATGCGCAAGTTTGTGCCGAAGAATGGGAGGTCCTACCTACCACCACCAGCACGTTAGATAATAGGACATCTGTATACTCTTGTTCTCCTCTTCTAGCGTATGTTGTACTTTACTCTTGTTATTGGTGCAGTCAGAATAATGTAAAAGATTTTTCCTTATTTTACTTGATTTAACTTGGCTTTATTGTTTATTAGATAGGGCTTAATAATCATTTTGGTAGAAAGTAGGGGACCTGTGGTGCAATTATGATGAGCATAGACCAGCTTAAGATTTCGTTGTGTTTTAAATTAAACTTCGATGGCTAGAGCTTATGCCAGCCCTATTTTGATTTTTATTCAATCTTCCATTTGATGGATGATAGGATTTTAGATTGCTTGATGCTTACTTTATCTTGTAAATGATTAAGATAGAATTTTCTGCTTATTCCAAAATGGTTTTAACTTTGCTCTCAGTGAAATCTGTTGTTTGAATGTTGTTAAAATGCCATGCTTATATGATATTTCTCTCCTATCCTTAGTTACTATGAATTTCGGTACGAGAATTGAGCAGAAATGATAGGGAGAGGACTCAGTAGGAAAGAGAATGAAATGAGGTCTCCATTTGAGAATTATGTGTATAAGCCTTGTTTGGTTGAAACTCGCAAGCGTACTAGATCGTTGATAAGTAATAATAAAGTGAGTTATGAGTTATCGTTCCCCAAGGAATAATGTTTAATCTTAGTTCACTATTTACCACTAAATTCGATGTTCGCGAAACAAAAGTGGTGATTTTTTTGTTATTTATATTAATTCTAAATTAAGGAAGCAATAAAAAATGTTTTGTCAAATATGTGAATGATTGTATTGGATTTCGAATCTCTCTATTGCCATTTATTTTAATTTTTGATTCATAATCTAATAAATTTTATGCATTCGTGACAATCGATAAAGTTATTGTATTTAATTTTCTTTTTCAAGTCTAATCATGATTCTGTCCTATTCTTAGTCCTAATTCTATCTACATATTTTAATTTTGTCAAAGTCTCCCAACACTACAATGAGCAACTAATTATCAAATTGATAGTCAAATAATCAATTAATGCAATGGGAATGCAAAATCAATCAAGGAAATCAAGAAATAACTAAATTCCTAGTCTTGAATTTAAACAAATATGTAATATGATTCATCATTCATCCAATATAATAGAAAAACTAGCCCATCATTTAATAATTAAATTATACAAGAAATATTGAAAAAATATCACTCGGAAAGAAGAAATATGGACTTGAATCTTGAAAAGGGATGAATATTCTTCAACAATCTCCTGTAAGCCGCCTTGATCTTGATGTTTAGTCTCGTTTTTGAATGATTTTATGATATGGATCTAATTTTTGAGAGGTGAGAAAGAGCTCAATGGCCACCCCTCCTGTATTCTACATGATGAAATTAGGTTAAGATTTACGTCCCTATTGCTTTCCAAAAGAGTTTCGATCAAATAAGGAAAGTTGCATTTGATTGTGCATGATTTTGTCTCTACATAGCTTTCAATATTTTGGTTATAACTTTTTTTTCTTGATATCCAATTGATCGGATTCAAAGTGCAATGGAAATCTAACTCAAAGCGCTAGAATTCTATTCGAAATATAATTTTTCCAACTCAAATGTTTACTATTTAAAAAATGGGTCTCAAACTCTAGTTCAAAATCTAGAAAATGTTTTGTGCGGTTGAAAATTGATTTCTAAAGATCAATTGATTATATTTCATTACTTTTTGACTTCTTATAGTATCCAATTGACACCTAACACTCTCAAATCTTCATCGTGAAGGCCATCACAACTTTTGAGTATTTGCACTTTAGTCCCTGAATTTTAGATTTGGTTCATTTTAGACCTTGTTCGGTTCTTTCTTCCAATTCTACATCCAAACTTGAGTTTTTCCTAATAAAAACAATAAATAATAAACAAGTACCAATCCGTCCAAAGAAAAATAAAATATCATCATTTATGATCCCAAATTATACTTATCAAACTCCCGAACTTGAATCTTTGTTTGTTCTCAAACAAAACTAAAATTCAACTATAGAACAAATGCACAAACATGCAAAAATACTTAGCTAGCTAACTTGACATCTTATCTCAGAATTAAAATCATAACATTAAATCTAAGCACAACTTCAAGATCACGATATAGAAATCAAAGTCTACTTTTACAATGCAAAATCAACGTGTGTGTGAAGAATTAAGCATAGCATCGCGAATTTACATGATGTTCCATTTCTGACCCTTAATAGTCAAATATGTTCTTATCCTCACTAGTGAGATTCCCACTCCCCAAACTTGTTATTTTCCCTCTTTTCAAGTGTGTGTGATTTAAGATTGAATTTTATACTATCGTCACCTATCTAGTTTAGGTAAATCTCACAAATTTTACTTCAACATGTCACTAAACAAAGATGCTCCATTAAGTTTGACTTTTTCAATCTCTAGGACTTGATTAGGCCAATAATCCCTTATCAAAAGTCGAATTTCCCTAAATAAGTGTTTGAGACATAACCAAAACATTTCGTGCGTCTTCTGTTTCATACACCTGCTTTTTTGATTTTGATTTTTTTTTTTTATATTTTTCCCCATTTTTGTTCTTTTCAACACTTTTTTGTTTGTTTGCAAAATTTTTTTCCTTAAGCTTTCTAAATGATCCATTTAACAAGATTTAGACCGATGACTCACAAGTCAATTGACTTTAGGGCAACATATTTTAACACCCTTACAAGTTTAATAACTTTACTCATAGAGACCACGAAGAGAAATTTTCAAATAAAATATTTTTTTCATAACTTGATTAGTGCAATGTAAAACACCTATTCAAGTAAACCAATCTCTAACTTAAGACTTTCGCCCAATTTTATCCTATTAACCTTAGACAATTCATACAAGATTTATAATTTCACGTATAAATTCCCAATTTATCTCAAAATCTTCCTACAACAGCGAAATCCCCCAAACTATTCTAAATTTGGTCTAATGATGTAAAATATAGTGGTTTTGGGTTTAACATCTATGGTCCACTATTTAATCTATCTAATTATGAAATCAACTCATTTTTACATATGCTTAACTTAATTCACGAGCTCAATATATATCAAATTTCACATGAAAAATCAAAAATTAACCTAAGCATACAACATATTCACCATTTATAGATCAATTCATAATTCAAAATATTCCTCATTGTCAGCTATACCAACTAACTCATGCAAACAAAAAGAAAATATTTTTGGAATTTTTCAAAATTTTCATTTTCTTTTGTATTTTTTTAATATCTAAAGCAATAAAACACAGACAACAAAATAAAACTCGTGTAATCTATCTCCAGACTTAAACTCGACATTGTCCTCAATGTCTTAAAGGGGTGGAGAAGAAAGTACTTCTATATATGGCGTGAAATCAAATGACTAGCCATTCTTATTGCTCCTGTTGTCTCTTTAGTCAATATTGGTTTAAGTGTTCCGCGACGTCATGTTCTTACACAATGCGGATAGATAAAAATTTCAAGATCAAATACGTGAAACAAGTGTTACTTAGCTCACACTTCTAACAAACCAACTAAATCTCGGGGACCTAAGGGAAATCGAGAAACGGATGATGAGTCCCTAACAATTAAGTAAAAACTAATATAATTAACCCTAATTATAGAAAACATAATAAATAAAAGAGATAAAAGTGTTGGGTTGCTTTCCAACTAGCGTTTGTTTAAAGTCTTGACTCCTTTTGTTTCTAGGCTCTTCATTGTAGCTTGGAAATGGAATTTTCAGCCTTGCACTTTATGTACTGATTGTAGTTCCTTCTTTCATCTTTCATTCCCTGCATACTCAAGTCTTCATTGTTGTCCCTACCAATAATTTCACCTTCATCTAGTTTGCCATTGTAGCTCTTCTAATGGTTCACTCTTTAGCAATCCTTAAAGTAGGAAGGCTGCTTGCGTGAATTTTCCATAGTGAAGCTCTACTGTTTATCCCCAACCTGAAGATTATCTCGTTTGTATCAAATCCAACAAGGCCCGACTTGTTGACAGGAATAGCCTTCCCATGATTATTGGCATATAATATACTTTTTCTATGTGCAGAATGATGAAGTCAGCTGGAAAAATGAACTCCCCCGTCTTGATAAGAATGTATTCGACTATTGTGTAGGGGTGTTTCAATAGTCTGTCCACCAACTAAAGGATGATAGAAGCTACCTCTAGATCTCCCAATCCTAATTTTTTGTAAAGAGTCAAAGGATTTAGGTTAATACTTTCTCCTGAATCAATTAACACAATTAATACCTTGTACGTTTCCTATGGAGTGAGATAAAGTGAAACTTCCTAGATTTTTAAGTTTGGGAGGGATCCTACGTTGGATGATCGCGCTGTACTCTTTAGATAGTGCTATTGTTTTATGGTTGGGCATCTTCCTCTTTTTAATCGACAATTTCTTCAAAAACTTGGAGTAGTTTGGGATTTGAAAGATAACTTCAATGAAAGAGATGTTGGCATGTAGTTTTTGAGGACCTCTAGGAATATCATGACTTGCTTCTCCAGCTTGGTATTATGCAACCTTTGATGAAAAGGGACCAGAGGTGCCAGTGAAGTGCCAGGAAAATTTGCCTTAAAATGTGATTGTCTGAAACTATCTGTTGATCCTTTTCAATTGCTTCTTCAGATTGCTCCAACGATTCATTGCCCTTAGTAGGCTCGTTTAAGTTCTTTCTATCGCCTTCCTCTTTACAGTGATTTCTAGCAATTGAACACCATTTTTGTTAGTGATTGCCTAGGCATGTTCCTTCTTTGTCGGCTGCCTCATTAGCCTTTGGGAGAATGGGATTCGTGGCATATAAGTAGGGTAGGATATGGTCCGGTTCGGTTCTAAAGATAGCCGAACCAAACCCGAATTTTCGGGTATTTAGTAAGTGAAACCATTGAGTCAAAATTTAATTATGGAATCATTCAGGTTCAGTTCCATTTGATTTTCGGGTTTTGTACAATAATTAATTTTTTATATATTTACTGCAACGCTATACTAATTCGACTATGACATATTCAATCTTAACTCTTACAAAAAATGTAGTCCAATTTCGTGATATCTTTTGCGCATCTCTTTGTTGAGTTCTTCATAGATTTGACAATTAAAATCGTAGGAAGAAGAAGACATCAAGCTCATAATAATATAACGACATAAATGACACTATGAAGGAATAAGAGATTTGGGTAAAACTTATGTCAATTTGATTAAGTTGGATTTCGCTGAAAATTAGAAATAGTAAAATCATATTTTCGGTTTGGTCTAAATTATTTAGTTAGCAACATTATTTAGAAAACAAATAAAATAATTTGACTTCTTTAAGATAAAAAATAAAAAAAAAATTAGGGAGACTCGGTTATTCGGTTCTTGGTATAGAACCGAGAATCGAACCAAACTCGTTGGTTCTCGATTCAAATACCCATTTAGGTATTTAACCTAAGAAGAACAACTCGGTTCGGTTTGGGTCCTGTTCTTTCCAATTTAATTTGAGAGTTTTGTCTAGCCCTACATATAAGCCATGGCCTGCATGGCAGGAGTAGATGATGGTTCCTCATTGATTTCTGAATTCACCTTTTCAACTGCCAGTACCTGCTCCATTAGGTTATTCTCTGAGTTGCTAAGCAAGGTGCCATGTGGTATATTTGCTATTGCAGCTACCATTTGACCTATCCGAGCTTCCAAATTCTTGATTCCAGCACTTTAATGATTTAGCCAATATGTCTTCCAAAGCTGACTTCTGCTTTTGTTGCTGTTGAAAACTCGGTTAGACTCATTGATTCTGATAGTTCTCTCTTTGATTGTTTTCCCATGAGAATTTAGGCTATTTGTTCCAGTCTGGATGGTAGTTGTTGGGTAGTTCTACTGCCTTTGGAAATTTTGTACATAACTGACCTCTACTGGTTGACCCATGTGAGTGGAAGCCAAATGACAGCTTACAGTGATGTGATCTACCACACAACCTGCATAAATTGAAGTTGGATGCCGTACCATGAGTAGAGATCGAGTTAAAGTGTCAAGTTTCTTCGTTATTGCTTCCATATGTGCTACTAATATTATCATTGTGTCCATGTTATGTATCCCAGCTGCCTTCGTCGGACCCCCCGTTGGTTGGCCAATTGGCCTGATTCTTAGCAATCCTTTCATATAGGTTGAATGCATCGCCGATCTCCAATGTCATAACTGAACCACTCGTTGAAGCATCTGCCTTGTTGCGAAATTCAGGTTTAGTCCATTGTAGAAGATATACACTTGCTTAGGAATGTCAATATTTGGGCACTTTCGAAACGCGCTCCTGAACCTTTCCCATGCCTCCGGATATGTCTCAAGATACCTCTATTTAAAAGTATAGACATCGTTTTGGATTTGGCGGACTCGAGATGGCGGTAAGAATTTCATGGTAAATCTTTGTACCATGTCATTCCATGATACAAATGCTTCCGACAGGTAGTGAGTATAGCCATTCTTTTGCACCTTCCTTTAATACGTGAGAGAATAGGCACATTTGAAAGGTTATTTAGTCTAATTTATCTTTTTCGAGTTAAATATATATTAATGAAATATATTTTCATTATTTCATAAATAAAATATAATTAATATTTGATTTTTGAAGTTTTAAACATTGTTTCTTAGTTTCAAAACTGGTCATACTTAATCTCTTTGATACAAAATTTTCCCCACTTGCTGCTTTTTTTTTTGATCAGTTATAGCATCGTGGCTACATCATCATCCTTTGGTGAGAACAGATTCCTCCTTGAATCATGAAGGCGGTCATCATCCGAAGAATCTCCCAAGTACGGAACAAGTGCTGTACAATGAACACAACATGTGTTTTTATATGGCTACGCAGGCATAAACAGTAGTCCTTCTAATTAATTTTCTCAATGATCTCCATAGGGCCAATTTTGTGGGGGCATCAATTGTTAATCTCATGAGCAGGGACATGTTCTTTAGGCAAAAAATCCCACACGATCAGAAGCCAAGTTATATTTCAATGAAGAAGAGACCAACCGATCACGAGTCAGGTGGCGTGTTTCGTGTGTTAAGAAAAATACAAAAGGAAATTAGAAATAATGCTGGAATTATGTAAATAAAGTAATGAAAAGAAATATTATAACAAATAGAGTAAAAAAATGAAATAGAGAAATTATGGTTATTGATATAGTAGTGATATTAGAAGGGACCGATGCACGTGTTGCACGCAGTTTCATTAAAAACATATTCATTCCTACTATGGAGCAAGAGGACTAGTAAAGTCTGTCTCACATAATATATTAAAGACACATGTTCACTATCGTTGAAGCATGGTAGGAAGTTTGTATACATGGGACATAGAAGATCTCTCGCCTTTAATTATCCATTTTGCATGAAAAATGAGCTAGTTTAATGGACATATTGAAACTGGTATTAGGCCGAAGATAAAAAATGGTGAAGAAGATCGTATTGAAGTTGATAAAATTACAAATGATTGGGGAAAAATGGGAAGCGATAGAGGAAGAAGAATACAACTGAATCTAATGTAACGTGTAAGAAAAAGTCTATATTTTTCGATCTACCATATTGGAAGGTAATTGTTGAAATATTTAATGTCTACTTGCATGTAGTTATCATGACACCATTAATGTTTGATTTGCAGAATTTACTTGTATGTCATAATTTGGATGTGATGCATGTGAAGGAGAATATTTGTCACAGTATCATTAGTACACTTTTGGATGTCAAAGAAAAATCTAAAGATAACATTAACTCTCGTAAGGACTTGGAAGCTATGAACATTAGGCATGATTTACATCCTGAGAGTAGGGGAAATAAATTTTACATACCTACTACTCCTCACACCTTATCACATGTAGAAAGACAAATGTTTTGCAAAAGGCTTGCTAACTTGAGATTACCCGATGGTTAGGGATCCAATATTGGAAATTGCATTTCAGTGGAAGAATGTAAGATAGTTGGGTTCAAGTCTCATGATTGTTCATTTTAATGCAACAATTATTAACAGATGCTTTGAGAGGACTTCTACCTAAAGGTCTAAGAAATTCCATTTTTAAATTGTGTTTATTTTTTAATGAAATATGTAAAGGAGTTGTAGATATAAATAAGATTGAAAAACTAGAGGAGGACTTTTTGAAACTTTATGCATGTTGGAAAGGTATTTCCAGCATTTCTTTTTTTATATAATGGTACATTTAACAATCCACATTAGGAGAGAAGCTCGTTTATGCGGACCAGTACAATATCGTTGGATGTACCCATTTGAGAGATAATAATCCTTTAAGTATTCCCTAAAGTTAAATTTATTATCAAATTGGTTTTATATGTTTCAGATTGTTACATTCGTATAGGTATATGAAAGTGTTGAAAGGGTATGTTATGAATCATGCACGACTTGAAGGGTGCATGGTTGAACGATATATTGTGGAAGAAATGCGAAGTTTTGTAGCACATACATAAAACAAGCATTGGAAATAGGCTCTAAGCCTGCACGTAATGATGAATGTGAGAGTGATTTCTTGGTTGTAGGGCATACAATTTCTAAAGGGAAGCCGATTGTACTATCTGATGAGATGTTGAAAGTTGCTCATTACTATGTGTTGCTAAATAGTATAGAAGTTCAACTATACATATAGTATATTATTAAATATCTACTTCGATAAATTTTAAGTTGTTCGACCATATATACTTATTCGACTGAATATTATATTTACCTTATGATGCATATGGATGAACTCAAAAGGGACAAATGACTAGAAAGAAATGACTCTTTACTACATAAGAAGCACAATGATTCTTTTGCTACCTAGTTGGATGATAAGTTTAAAAATCAATGTCTAGTTGTGCTATTGATTATTTTATTTCTAACATTTTTGAAATAAAAACAAATTATTCAGTTGTTGATGGACAATGTTTCGAACAATAGCTTGCACGTGGTCCTAAATGTCAATCCATGTCATATTCTAGTTTTATTATAAATGATCTTTGGTTTCACATTTAAGATGCAGAAAAATCTCACCAAAACTGTGACATTTAGTTGAAGCAACAACCATTTGTAGATTTAGTGCAAAAGATAATGCACATGTAGTTGGGCAGGTTCTTTATTATGGAGTTTTACATGATGTTATAGTTCTTGATTATAACAGTAGTTCTTGATTATAACACGTTTCATGTTCCAATATTCAAGTACAATTGGGCAAATATCTTGAATGAAATAGAAAAGGAAGATGGATTCACTCTTGTTAACCTTAACGAGGGACACATGCAATTTGAAAATGATCCTTTCATCTTGGCAACATAGGCAAAACAAGTCTCTAGGGAGAATGAAACATCTAGTTGGTATGTTGCTTTGCAAGCGCCACCAAGAGAGTTTCATGCATCACACATGGAAGAAGATACTACTTACGAGGCAACTATTTCACTAGATATATCATAGCCAATTGCAAGCAACCTTGATGAGGATGAGAATTTTGCAAGGATAGACGTCGAAGGTATATTATGTGATAAATAGATTACTTTAGTAACTCCCTTGTATAGTTATTTTTTTCTCAACGTTTGTGGATAGAGTCCTTTTTACATAATGATTAATTTTTTATAGTATATTTTAACATGCAATGAATAAAATATTATGATTTTGATGAAATATTGAATGTTTAGAATTTGTTAAGATCTCTAGCCTTAATTTCTTTTGATGTTGCAGATTTTTATCCCTCTTTCGAATCAATTGACAGTGAGAAATAGATTTCATACAATGGACGATGATGAGATAATTATGTTTTCCTGTAATACGTAGGATATTTGGTAAGTTTGGAAAATAATTACATTTATCTTTTGTTTCAATGTTGCATTCGTAAAGTCAACTAAATAAATTTCCAAGAGTTCTAAACAATTAAGAGTTGCAATTGCTGCCGCAATTCGAGAGACTAATAAATGACTAAGAACTTTGAGTGAACCAAAACATACTATAACTGCTCTAATTAAAGATGAGCAAAACATGCCACCAACAAATGTAAACGTCTAGAAAAAGAAAAGGGTCCAACTCAAGTGAAAATGATTCCTGAAAAGAATTATCGAAGATGGAGCTCGAATTTAATGAATATGGGCAAGTAGTTGGCTACAACTCAGATAAATTTGCTAGCATAGTTGGAGCCATTGTATGAGAACATTGCACATTGTAAGTAAAAATTGGCATTCGGTGGATGGAAAGAAAAAAATCAAACTTTGGAATTTCATACCAGCATATTCCTTAACTACATTTTAAGATTATTTCGTTGTGGATCTATTTCCTTCTTAATGACTATTCTTTTAAGTCTTTAATTTATTTTTGTACACAAATACAACAAAGGTTCAATATGAGTGATTGTCATCAAAGAATAACATTTCAATATATGGAAATTATTGGAGGACGTTCAAATCAATGCTAAGTATTAGAGGACATTCAAATCAAGGTTGAGAAAACAAATCAGAACTCAAGTTGAATTATCTGTGAATAAAGCACGCACTATTGCCCTTCTTAGACCAAAAAATGTTAGTTCTGAAGAAGTATGGGAGAAATTTGTCCAGTATACTAATTCTGTTGACTTTCATGTAAGTATATTTGCATATGAAGTTAAACTTTTTTTAATTATTGTTTTATTATACTTTTTTTTTGTTCTTAATAGGAAAAAAACACCAAGTTTAACACTCTAATAACTAAACAAAAGCTTCTCCACATTATGGGTCGAAATGGTTATCCACGTATGATTCATGAAATGGTACAATTATGTTCATTTTTAATCTTCTTACTTGAAATGTCCCATACTAGTACATGTAAGTACTAGATTTTTATTGCAGAGAAAAAAGAATACATACATCAAAGGGTTATGAACTAGAGTATAGACTCATAGATATCTTAGGTAAGATGGAAAACCAGTAAGTGAAGCAGTTCCCGAGACTTTGGTATGTGTATTATTTACACGTTCATGGTAAGAATAATTTGATGTATTAATCACTTTTTAGTGTAAATTTTGATTTCCAAGAGTGCGTAAAAAGATTGAAGTTTGTGCCCAATCAATTTCAAATACATCAACAGAAGATTACATCTGTGATGATGCTGTTGCTTGAGTTTCAGGTCTTGAACGTCATGGAAGAGTTAGGGGACTTGATTTGGAGTAGCACCATCAAAAATGGATGGACAAATTCAAAATAATGGGAAAGTTAGAGAATTTGAAAGCCAATTACAAACTCAGTCGGAAAGGGTGGGAGCACTAAAAGAAAATGTTGAAGCACTTCTCTAGTTATGTCAACAGGTTATAACTTTTTAACATTATATATATTGCGATAATATAACTTAATATAGCCAATTATATGTAGAATAACTTTTCTAATCTTTGTATCATTTTTCAGAATGTGGAGGATGGGAGTTCAAATGCTTTTACTCAGGTCTTTGTATCCTACATTATTAAAAGTTTATTGAATTTAAATTTAGATTAGAGTATACTAATTTAAAATAAAAAAAAACATATTTTCTATTTACTAGGCATTTGTAGTCAAACCAAGGAAATGGTGTCCAAGGAGGTATTGTACATATGGAAAATGATAAGTGTCAACTATTTCATTGGTACATGTTTGAGGAGGATGATGTTGTAGCAGAAGGAAGAATTGCAACAACAGATCCAAGTGCAAAGGTGCATCACTTGCCACTTGGAAGAGATTGTTGGAAGCTTTGGGTTGAGAAAGTGTATATGGGTCAATTGACCTTATATAGACCTAACTCTTCGTGAAGCCATGGGAAGTATAGTATTAGACTTCTTTGATGAAGGTATGTTTCATGGATTTATTACAACTATGTGTGAATCCATTTCCATTTAGTATGTTATCGGTGATTTCAAACTGGTAAAGGAGCTCTAGAAGTACCAAACTGGTATAGTTGTTTTGTTAAAGGACAAATTAGTGCATAGTGTACGCACTTGTTTCTATCATTCTTGTCTTCTTTTACGGAGTCATGGTTTCTGTTCATATCCTAGGCTAGTCTATTTCTAGACATGTTTCTGATGCATCATGTACCCGTAGGGCTCAAGAAAAACTTAGATCTCATTTCTTGATTTATTTGTTAATAAAAAAATTTAAATATGAACAACACTGAAATTTTAGCTCCCATTTTAGTTGTTTCCCATTGACATCTACAAAAAAAAAAAAAAAAAAAAAAAATAGAAAATAGATATAGGATCGTGTTATTGACTATTGTTGGTGATAATGTTCTGTCTAGAATCATCCTTTCTATAATGTTGGTGATAATCCTCTTTTTGGATCCCATTTTCGTACTGTCTAGTATCGTCCTTTCTAGACATGTTTCTATAATGCATTATAAGTCAAAGGGCCTTAGATTTCTGCTTCTAGCTAGTCTCTTAACAACCACCTTTCCAGATTCATTTATTAGTTCAGCTTTACTCTCCCTATTTCCATTCATATCTTTTATACTCTGTTCCATTTTCTAAATCTTCATTAAGCAATTTAAGCCCTTTGGCCTTGCCTAAAACCAGTTGAGTACTTCACCTTGTATGAATTCTAATTCCTTCTAACAGTTACTAAAAACTCCATCTTCTTGACACATATTCTCAGAATGGAAAGTGTCATTTTACATAACCACAAAATATCTTATCAAGATAAAAGGTATAACAATAACATTAACAATTCGGGTCCAAACATGAAATTGAATTAATGTTTATGTTAATTCTGAGAAAAAAATGACATTTTTCTAATTCTAATACTAAGTCTAAAGGTTATGGCAAGAAGTATGCTCCTACAAATAATGAGCAACCTTCGCTCATTTTCAATGTGTAGGTTTACTTCTCCCTTTTATAGTGGTCTACTTCTATTTAGTTTTTATATATTTATAAAAGTATGAAATTCATATATGGCATCTAATACCGAGAAGCTAATGAAGCAGACATAAGACTTGTAGTTTCTCTTCCAATGAACTTTCATTCCACAATGATATCAAGGGTCATTAGACTTGATAATGTCTTTATTTGCTTTGACTCTCTTAGCCATTTTAGACGCATTTCCAAAGCTTCCTTTAGACTTTCTCTAAATGTCCTTAGAAGAATCAATGACAGAGACTTGCCCACTATTAGCTTTAATATTGGGCTTAATAGTCTTAAGTATGTTTCTACTCAGGAACTCTGCACTCCGGTTTATTCATATCAAAATTTATAATTAGCTATGAATAACTCCATGACAGAGATTTGCATAATCAAGTCAATACTTTGTTCATGGTCCATGACTGAACTCAATTAAGTCAATATCTTCATTGCATGAGCACTAACTGAAAATCCTTTTGCCATTATGCATTGTATAAATGCTAAGAAGTCTCATATCTTTCCACTTGTGATTGTTTATCATTCAACTCCTTCAGATGAAAAATAATGTGTTAGCATTTATACCCTCATGATGCTTTTATAACTTAGGTGACAGAGCTGCAAGCATCACACATGTTGTAGTAGTATCGTCATCACTGAGCTTATTATAGCAATCACCTTTTCCTTAGTCGAGTTATCAGCAGGTGTTACTAGAAAGGGATACTCATGAAGAAAACCAATTTTCTCATACACTTGTTCTTGTAAGTTCCCGTAAAGGAAAACATTTTTGATATCCATTTGACAAGTCTTATAGTCATGATATGCAGTTAATGCAAGCAAGATCCGAATAAACTTTAGAAGGGCTAAAGGCGAAAAAGTTTCATCAAAGTTAACTTTTTATCTTTGTTTGTAATGTTTTGCTACTATTCTTTCTTTGTATGTATGGTGTTTTCATCCACGCCGACTTTTTTCTTTTAAATCCTTTTACAACCTATGAGTTTTATCGCATTAGGCGGGTCGACAAAGGTCTAAACCTTGTTTACATACATTGAATTCATTTTTTATTCCTAACCTCCTGCCTTCTCTTTGAGTCTACACTTGACTTTGTTTCTACATAATTAGTAGGTTCATCATCCTCAATTAGTAATATCTAATTATTAATTGTGAATTTGTATCTTCAAAGTGGTCGAATGATCCTACATGACTTGCACTGAGCCAGAATGCCCTCTAGAGTCTCTATGTCGCGATCAAGAGTTTGCCCCTTACCAGGTGTGGGAGAAGTCTCATGTTCATCTAATTGCTCAACTGTATCCATGGATTCTTGAACTTCTTCAATTTCTAATTTGCTCCCAGTGCCTTATCATAGAATGAACTCTTTCTGCAGGAATATGGCATGTCTTGAGATGACTAACTTATTTTCAGTGGGATTATATAACTGATATCCGATTGTCTCTTTTGGATATATCACAAATGTGAATTTATCCGATTTAGCCTCAAACTTATCCGATTTAGTGCCCCTCACATAAGTGTCACAGCATCAAACTTTAATATGAGAGAAATTGGGCCTTCTGCCTTTCCATAACTCATATGAAGTTAGGGATGGCAACGGGGCGGGGCGGGGCGGGGATGCCCTCCCCGTCCCCCGCCCCGTTAAGAAATTCATTCCCCGTCCCCGCCCCGTTCCCCGTTTAAGGCGGGGCGGGGGCGGGGCGGGGCGGGGTTTATTCCCCGTTTAGATTTTTCTTTTTAGTTTTTGATAATTTATTTTTATTGTCCATATTCATTATATTTAAACAAATAATTTTAGTTGCTGTTTTCTATTAGAACTAACGAAAATGTTCATTTAAAGTATTGAATTCTTAAAAAAAAAAAAAATTTTTTTTTTTTTTAACGGGGCGGGGACCCCGTTACCCGTCCCGTCCCCGCCTCGGGGAATAATTCCCCGCCTCATCCCCGCCCCGTTACCCGTTTAAGCGGGTTTTCCTCTTCCCATTCAGGGCGGGTCCCCGCGGGTATCGGGTTTGTCGGGTTTTTTTGCCATCCCTATATGAAGTTTTGTCAACCAACTTAGATAGAACACTATTCAATGTGTAGCATACAACAATCAATGCATGACCATAAAATGATTTTTCTGGGTTTGTATGTCTCATCATTGATAGAACCATATCTAACAGTGTGTGATTCTTCTAGTCGAATACACCATTATGTTGCATTGTATATGGCGGAGTCTACTGTAAGAGAATCTCATTCTCTTTTAGATAATCTAAAAATTCTCTTTTGATTTGCCTATTTGTTTATCTACTTCAAGCCTACATTTCTTGAACTTTTCAAGTGCGCCATGCTTGAACTTCATGAAGTATACATAATTATATCTAGAATGGTCATCTATAAATGAAATGAAGTAAGAAAAACCACCCCTAACTGTGATTGACATGGGTCTACATACAATTAGTACGTATCAGTCTCAATAATTGTACAATCCTTTTTCTTTTTCTAATAAAAGGGAATTTGATTATCTTGCCCAACAGGCAGGATTTGCATTTGTCACATGATTCATAATCAGTTGATCCCAAATATCTATCTACATATAATTTGAAAACGCATTTCTCATTTATATGATCTAATCTATAATATTAAAGATAGGTATGTTTTAGGTAATGTCATTTTGTAATGTACCACATCCATAAAAAACATCTCATCTAAATAAAAAGAACAACGATTGTCCTTGACGTTAATTGAAAAATCAATCGTGTCCAAACATGAAATAGAAAAAATGCTTTTGGTAATGATATTGACAAAATTACAATTTTCTAATTCTATTTCTAAGCCCGAAGGAATGGTATTAAGTATGTTCCTATAGCTAATGCAGTGACTTTTGCTCCATTCCCAACAAGCAAGTCAACTTTTCTTTTCTACAGTGGTCTACTTTATACAAATATTTAATTCACATCTGGTATCTAATATCTAAGAAGCTATGTAAGTAGATCATGCAATTGTAGGTTTGATGATGCCATTCAAGAGAAATGGGAAAAAGTCATGGATAAAGAAATGAAAGGCACCGAAAAGAATGTGTTGAATTTTATGGGAATAATAGAGAAGTGAAAGAGAGAAATCAATACAAGAATTTAATGTCGATTGGCAATGTGCCTACATCCACAAGGAGTGAAGCGAATATCTTTTATTCAATATGAACAATAAGGTTACATCATCAGTGTATATATACTAACCCTAGCTCATACAAAACTTTAGGACTCGTACAAGAAAATACCCCCTATATTGTATTGTGGGACGTTGCCCCCATACCACAACCTATTCAGCATCCCTAGCAAACAGACAAAAAATTAAAGCCCAAAAGGCCGATGTCATTGCTTCAATATGGCATCGGCCTTTTCTTCCAATAAACCCGTGTTCCACTCTATATGAGCCATATATATAACAATCTCTACCTTAGAAAATATTTACCCCTTCGGAGAAATAATGGAAAAAAATATAGCCTGGGAAAAACACCATTTGGGATCAATAGATTTTGCCAATGTTGTACCCATTGGTTTTGCATTGGACATGCTAAATCTTTTTAACACTTTCTTCAAATAATTTTTCCGAAATACCCATAATTTTTTGGCCTTCCTATCTCTTTTGATTTCCATGCCAAAAATCTTCTTAGTAGGTCCCCTGCCTTTCATATCAAACTTTCTGCTTAATAAAGACTTCAATCTGCCTACCTTATCCATGTTCTTAGTAGCACTTGACTTATCATCCATATACAACATCAAAAGAATATACGAATCATCCGCAAGAACATTGTAGTAAACATAACAATCATACCCACAATGACTGTAGCCAATCTGAATCATATTGGAGTCAAACTTCTTGTACCATTGCCATGGAGTCTGCTTAAGCCCAAATAAAGACTTCTTCAGTTTACATTCAAAATTCTATGTTCCTGATTCCAAGAACCCCTCTGATTGCTCCATGAAAATCGCTCTTCCAAATTACCATGAATGAAAGCAGTCTTTACATCCAGCTGCTCTAACTCCAAATCAAAACAGGCCACCATTGCCAAGACAATCCCGATGGAAGTGTCCGACGACAGGAGAGAAAATCTCATCATAATCTACTTTCTTTCTCTATAAGTATCCCTTAACTATTAACCTAACCTTGTATCTTTCTCTTTCATTTTTTGACATTGTTTTTTCTTTATGTACACCTACGTACACCCTATTGGTCTTTTCCTCTCTGCAAGCTCCACCAAATCCTATGTATCATTTTTATGCAATAACTCAATTTCCTCCATCATAGCCTCTATCCATTTTCTTTTCTTTTGACTACCAACGACATATTGAAATGTTATAGGCCTATAAGGCAACGTGGTCTATCTGTGGCTATACTATGATACTGCCCCTCTTCTAACCCAGAACCGTTTGCTCTCCGAGTATTGATCTCGATGTCAACATTGTCCAGCTCTACCTGCACCACTTGGCTCTTACTATTGTCCTCACCTGAATGAGCTTCTCTGCATCTGGAGAAACTTTTAGCATGAATGCTTCATCAAAGACTGCATCCCTATTGATCACCATTTTCTTTGCCTCTAGATTCTGAAATTAGTACCCTTTTACTCTTTTAACATAGCCCAAAAAAATACACTTTCTTAATTTCGATCGAGCTTGAATCTCTGATCACTAGATATATGCACATAAGCTGGACACCCAAATACTCTCAATCTAGAATAATCAACTTCATTACAAGTCCAAAATTCCTTTGTAACTTTCCCATCTAGTGCTGCTCGTGATGATATGCCTATGACATAACATGCCACGTTCACCGCTTCTACCCAATAACTCTTCAAAAGCTCTATATTCAGCCTAAAACATCTTGCCCATTCTACATCCTCTCATCTACACTATTATGTTACGGTGTCTTGTAAACTGTATAGTATTGCTGAATACCATGTTCCTCACAAAATTTAAGAAACTGTGAATTTGTATATTCTATATCATTGTTTGTCCTAAGGTATTTAATTTTCCTGGCCATCTAGTTCTCTATCTATGCTTTCCACAAACTTGTGCTTCATGAAATACACCTAGATTTTTCTAAAGAAGTCATCAATGAAAGTGATGGAATACTGAGATCTACTTTTAAAAAACTCCCTTATCAGTCCCCAAACATCAGAATGCAAATAATAATAATAATTATTATTGTTGTTGTTGTTTAGTCCGAGTTCCTTCTTATTTGCAGTATAAGTCCTTCATCTATATATATATATATATATATATATATATATATATATACAGAAATGATCTAATGAACACCGGTGCTCATCTTATCCTAAGCACCAATGAGTTGGCACATTAATTTATTGGTGGATTGGAACTCACAAAATCTTTATCCACCAATGAATTAATGTGCCAACTCATCGGTGCTTAGGATAAGATGAGCACCGGTGCTCATTAGATCATTTCTGTATATATATATATATATATATATATATATATATATATATATATGTATATATGTTTCCACAAACTTGTGCTTCATGAAATACACCTAGATTTTTCTAAAGAAGTCATCAATGAAAGTGATGGAATACTAAGATCTACTTTTAAAAAACTCCCTTACTAGTCCCCAAACATCGGAATGCAAATAATAATAATAATTATTATTGTTGTTGTTGTTGTTGTTTAGTCCGAGTTCCTTCTTATTTGCAGTATAAGTACTTCATCTATATATATATATATATATATATATATATATATATATATATATATATATATATATATATATATATATATATATATAAATGATCTAATGAGCACCGGTGCTCATCTTATCCTAAGCACCGATGAGTTGGCACATTAATTCATTGGTGGATAAAGATTTTGTGAGTTCCAATCCACCAATGAATTAATGTGCCTACTCATTGGTGCTTAGGATAAGATGAACACCGGTGCTCATTAGATCATTTATATATATATATATATATATATATATATATATATATATATATATATATATATATCTTAGTCTCCATCTTCAATATTTTGTTCAATTTTAGTCATTTTCTTTCGATTTATGCTTCAGTTCAATAAAAGTACTCCCAAACGTCCACTTTTGATGGATGTAAAATTACACATATTAGTGCACAGTGCAAACCGAGGCCACCATATATATATACAAAACAAAGAAGTGAATGATAAACTTTTTGATACATCATATTTGCAAAATATGTACATATGGAAAAGAAAATCAGAACATTGATAGGTAGTTAGATAAAATCAGAACCATTTCTCAAAATCATTAATCATGTGTTCCAAGCTAGAGCTTGTTTTAATTAAACATATTTAGTAGATTATGAGTCCCCATTGTTTCCATAGTCTACTCATCATTTATTACATATAAACAATACCATCTACTTGCAGGATTTTGTTACACAAGCCTTAAGGATATAGCATCTGTATAGAGTTAAGTTTAGTATATACATGTCACAAGTTTTTAAAATTTTTCTTCATGTATAAGGATTCAAAAATAAGATTGAATAGATAGTTAGAGATAATAAAAGATTACACATCACTATTCTTTACTAGCTTGGCAAGGTTAATGTCATCGAGAATACTCTTTGTAGAAAGACAGTGGGACAAATTGCAGCATTACCCAAAATACAAGAGCATTTGATTAAATAACATTAAGAATAGCAGTATTGATGGTTCAACCCACTATCACAGATCAAATAATAGAAGCTCAGGATATAGACTTTCTACAAAAGATCAAGGTTGGTTTCTTATAATAAACAAATTGGTTTTGAAATATCTATAGATAAAGTATTGTCGTCTGAGGAAGATTGTGTGTATAATGGGCGATAAAATATGAACATGGATCTAAGAAGTGGTTTATTCGGCTTTGATGTTGCACATACTATCAGTAAGAAAATCTATCAAGATCTTCCAGATACATTGTGGTAGAGAAATATGTAAAGAGGATAGGTCTCTCTGTGAAGAAATGAATAGCTTGTGAACAAGTTAATGGAGAAGAACAAACGCTAGCATGGCTAGGGATAATAGCACAGATGGTCACTGAGCTTCGCAAAAGGTTTTCACTAGGTCAATGAACTATAAAAATCATCTAGTTAGTCACTAAGCTTTGCAAAATGCTATCTCATTCATAACTGACTGAATTTCCATTAAAAAAATAAACGAAGATGATAACGTGGATGCCAAATCACTAAAGTGTTACACATGTGAAAAAGTGTTAGTTGTAAACACGTTTTCATTAAAAAAATATCTATAGAAAATCATTTCAAATTAACTGACCCGTATTCCGTTTCTCACAACAAATAGAAGAAAATCCCAAATTCATCTCATTCCAAACCGTTGTGAAGACCATCCCATTTCCAAACTGCCAAATTCGAATTACAGTCTCCCAAACCAAAATTCTAGTTGAAGGAAGCCCAACCTCACGTCCAGCAACATGGAATCGTGCTTCAACCCTCGAAATATTATACCCGAAAACTTCAATTGCAGTGATTCAGTCAAGTGGTTGCGATTGAAATCGAACAAGATGGTCAGGAGCTGCATGTTTACATGATCTTCAAACCAAGGTTGAGGGGCTGCGTTCGGATCAAGAACTGGTGTTTCTAAGGAATGTGGGGTCAATAGGATCAAGAACTTGGGGAAAGCTGAAAGTTTGTGAATTTGAATTGGTGTTTTAAAGGAATGCAGCCCGGAATGAAGCAACTACTGGGATTGAATGCAGCCTGGATAAATCCATTTCAGATGTTGTTGTTGGGGCTGAGTCGGGATAAGAAGTTCTAACACATTGGTTTCTATATGTTGTTGATGTTTGTAGTAATTTATTTTATTTTCTAACTCGTGTTGCTTCATGTGGAAGTGGGGAAATGCAGTAGTCGTGAAGCGTGGATGGTGTAGTTAGTTTAGGTTACATGTATTGGACCAATGTGTAATCTAGGAATGTACTGATGTTTGTAATGGAACTTCTTTTCTGCTTATCGTGTTGGTGTATTTATGTTTATATGTTCGTTGAAGACTGCAGTTTGGTTTGAGTAATGCATTGAGGTTTTTGGCAGATGGTGTTTGAGCAGTTTGGTTTGAATTTAGATTGATTGTTGTTTATCGATTTATTTAGATTGATTGCTGGTTTGAAGTTAGGTTTGTTGGTAGATTTATTGCTGTTTATCAATGTAGTCATGTTAGATACAATGCTGGTTTAGATCTCATGTTTCTGCGCTACAACAAAAACAGCATTTTCCAACAGTAGAAAAACATTGCGAAAAACTTTTTGCAACTTTCGGACATATGTTGCGGGATTCGACGTTGTCGTAGAGTGAAAAGGATACGACAATGTTCAAAGACCATTGCAAAAGACCTTCAGTAAACTGTCTCTTGTTTTTTGCAACTTTTCATTGAATGTTGTTATTACCTTTTCGCAATATTTTTTGAATGTCGTCTTTAGCCTATTTGCAATGCTTTTTGAATGTTGTCGTTACCTTGTTCACAATTTTTTTTGAATGTTGTCTTTAACCTATTTACAATGTTTTTTATAATGTTGTTGTTACTTTTAATTCACTTATTTGCAACGCTTTTTGACCGTAGCCATAAGTCTTTTTTATTTTTTCAAATACAAATTGACTAGCAAAATTAATGACTCCGTCTGCATAAAATTAATGATTTCATTACAATTTTTTGAGTCCATACAATTACATATTAGAATGTCATATAACATCATGAAGATCCACCACTTCAGTCACCTCAATTGCTAAAGCAGCACAAACTTCTGGAATTGGGACTATCTCAAGAATTTTCTCATACTTGAAATGCCATTTGACAGAGCCGTCACTAACAATAACTGTGCCCTTGAAACTTTTGTAAAGCTGCATAAGATCGCCATCCAGGATTACGTAAGTTACAGATTTTTCTCCATCTATTGCTTCAAACTTCACATTTGCTGACACTGAAATCCCTCCTGTCATCCACCCACACGCTGAAACACACAAATCTTATTAAGGGCCTGTTTGGTACAGATTTTCATTTTCTACAGTAAATCAATTCTCATTTTCAACCACACATTCTTCAATAAAATAATATTTTTCATCACATCAATACTTTTTTCTTTTTTTTCAACCACACATTTTCCATCATATCACTATTCAAAAATCAATTTTTCCCCTAAAAATCCCTACCAAACACACTCTAATCAAATGTCCTTAGGGTTCATTAATACAATAGAATTATATTCACGCAGGGCTTGAATATGATTCTTGAGATGGTGTAGCTGTGGAAACAGCCTCTTTCACCAGTATCCTTGTATAAAGTCAGCTGTGACTAAAGATCTGTTTCTATTGAAAATTGGACTTGTAATTGATTTCAGACTCCAAAAATAATTAATTTTCAGTCCAGTTAATTTGCTTGCCAAATTGGTATTTCAGCCTTTTTATTTTTTTTTTCACTGACTCGCCTAAAAACAAACAAATTTTACAAAAAAGAAAAAGAAAATAATAATAATAATAATAATAATAATAATAATATTAAAAATTTCCAGTACCTTCAAAGGACGAACCAGGACAGTGGTGGAGCGTTGTCCTTCTTTCCGCCACCGCCTTCAGCCACCTTCTTCTCGCCTTCGTTCTTTTTCTCATTTTTCTGAAACAAAACAGAACAAAATCGCAAATGATTTACTAAAATTATCATTTTCCTGTATACATAAATGATTACAGGAATTTGAATTAACGAATGCTCCCGAAAATTAATTAAATTAAGAGGAAATAAATACCTCGCCCATTCGATGTGATCTTTGAGAAGTAGAAGTTTCTTATTGGATGATTGTATAATTACAACACAATTAGAATGATAAATGATTTGAAGAGAGAAAATGGAGGCAATCGTCATGTTATCGGTAACTGGTCTGGCTTCGGTGTCTGACGGCCGTCCAGAGTACTTTGATGGTGGAAGTGAACGCTGACAGAGTGAGCCATTAGTTGGTCCTTTTTTTCTTTGTTAGTGTTTCCCCCATCGGTTTTAATGGTGGTAGCAGTGGCATGGTAATGTCAAAGCTCGTAAAATGCTGCGTTCACGGCACTTTTGGTGTTGGCGAGAGACCACCACCGAAATATTCGGATGAGAAATTGACCCATCATAGTGAGGGTTTGGATTTGGAAGAGAAGGGTTTAGGCGGAAGGGAAGAAAGAAAAAAAAGGTGGAGAAAGGGACAAAACAAAAAAAAAAAAGTAAAAGTAAAACTTTTTGCAACATTTAATAAATGTTTCAAATGAATATATATTAAGAGTTCCATCAACAAATACTGAACGTTGCTATAGAACCATATTTTCACAACATTTGAAGAACGCCATAAAAAATGAAACTTTTTGCACCAGTCAATGAACTTTTCAGCAATAAGCACTAAATGTTGCTATAGAACAAGATTTTAACAATGTTTAATAGATGTTGCAAAATATAAAACTTTTTACACTAGTCAATGAACGTTGCAAAAGACAACATTGGCAACATTCTTTTAAATAATGTTGCCAAAGCTTAATTATGTTGATTATGGCAACATTCACTTCATAAAATGTTGTGATAGGCCCCTTTAGGAACACTCATTTAATGAATGTTACCTTTTGCGTGTTGCAAAATGCCATTTTTGTTGTAGTGATGATTACTGAACTGTTTAGATAGAATGCTGGTTTGGTTCACATATTTCCCTTTTACATGCCAAAATTGGACGCCTAAATGAATTCCATCTCATCATCAACATATTTAGTCCAAAGTTGCTTATAATGGTTCATAGAAATATCCTGCCACGGAGGCTTCATATCTCAATTGCAATGGATGACAGCAGGAAAGCACAAGGCATTTACTAAATTCTGCCAGTAATGGTGTTGCTCAGTGCATTTCTCATTTCGCCAAGCACCAAACTGAGGCCTAAACTTTTACGAGATAGTGTTGCAGAAGCATTAATCAGATGGATCAGTGGCTCTGATACAATCATAAAATAGATAACTTCCAACAAACATAACTCTTCAACACATACACGGAAATTAAAATTGATAACTTCCAACAGACAACTCTTCAACACAACAGATTGATCCCCGTTTTGAAGCGGTAAATCATTTGCATAACAACAATAAACAAAAAAATAAATTATGAAAAATTATCTAACAGGAGGCACACCTACCATTAGTTGAATTCGTTTACAACGACATTTTGGTGGCTACCATAGGCATAGCTGCATACGAGGGCATAGATGTATATGAGGCTATCTATGGAAGAAAGTGTAGATTTGGAGATAAGAAAGAACAATTCATGCCTTTGACAAAACTAGAGCCAAAATAAGACGGCTCAAAAACATTACGTAAGTTACGACGATAGTAGAAGATATGATTTGAATTCTAAGTATGTGATAAGGTTTTGTGAGGGTAGCACCAATGAAAGGTTATACTCAGATTTGTAAAGAAAAGGAAGATGAGGCCATGATAATTAGACCATTTGAAACTCTCAAGAAAATCAGAAATTGGCTTATCAAGTTTCTTTGTCACCTAAACTCTTGACACATTTCTATGCTAAAGAAGAACATTCATTGTCCGTTCCATATAGTGAGTTATCACGTCTTGGAAGTACAAATAGACTTGTTTTATGAAGAATCTTCGAGATTTGTGCTTGATAGAATAGTACACACATTGAGGAATGAAGAAACTTCTCTAGTAAAAGTTTGATGCCACAATAATTGAATGGAAGAGACAACTTCGAAGAGAGGACTAGCTTAATGATAATTATCCACAAACCTTCGACTAATTAAGGTAACTTTTGAAGAAAACATATGTGATGGGTTAGTTATAGTACTCTACATAGTTGTAGTGGGTAACGTTATATGGCATAGCGTCTAACATTTAAGTTTATCATATGTTAAGTGCACTGTATCTAGCCAAGGTCTCTAGACTTAGCTCAAACCACTTACTATACTGGAGTATGTAGGTGCCCAATTCTCAACCCAAGTTTAAAATAAGTCTAATTCTGACATTTTAAATATATATATACATGAAATTAATCTCCTAAGTATCGGTGCTTATTAGCTTACGTGACACATTACAATAGGTGGTGTAATCAGTTTTGTAACCAACCATTATTTCCTACCACCTATTGTAGAGTACCATGTCACCCAAGTACTTAGTATAAGCTTAGCACCGGTGCTTAGGACATTATCATTCAAGGTGTGCTTTGGCCTTGAAGCAGTGGTTCCATCAGAGATCATTGAACAAACTCCGTGATTGAATGTTCACCGTCTTTTATTTACTAAAATCAGAACTCGACATGCTGGAGGGGAAAAGACAGAGCTTTTAACAGAAGGGTTTGGTCGAGAAGATTCAGCATAGGACTTATTGTCAAGAGATACAGCTGTGGCAGAGCACCAGCCAAGGTAGCTTGAACCCTAATGGGAAGGCCCATAAGAAGTAATCGAAACGGTCAGATGGGGAGCATACAGCTTGAAGGATCAACGAGCAAACAATTAGGCTTTCATATTTGCTATCTTTCATTTTCGTCATCATCTACTTTTATCTTTTAATAGATTTGTAAGGTGGCTAGTGTTAAATAAGCAGTTAGGGGAACAAATGAAGAGGACACTGCGGGAGGTCTAGCTTTACTGGAACATCCGAGTGCGTCAACTAATTCTGACCACTTACCAATGTCAATTGTCTCAATATACAGCAAAAAATTGGCAGAGAACACCTAGCCTAAAAAGCGTAAAACTCGATCACTGTCGAGTGGCTAAAGCTAACAATTTTGGTTTTACAGTGCAACTCTAAAGATTGTAAAATTAGGGCATGTTTAGGCCGGATTAAAATTTGATTTTAATTTAAATCAAAGTCAAACAATCAATATTAACCACATCTTTCAGGGTCTCACATTTTTTCAACCACACATTTTAAAAACTTCTATCATAATCCACTAAAAATCTAATTTTAATCCCTTGAGTGGCTAAAGCTAAAAAATTAGTTTTTTCACCCATTACAAAAGGGCATAAAACTAGATCACAATCGGTTGGCCAAAGCTAAAACTTTTTTTTTTATATGCCAAGTCTAAAACTCGAGCACTATCACACTAAAAAATATATATATAGCTTTTCCAACTAGATTTTCCCTACCAACCCAAAACTAGACTTGTCAAGATGGGCGGGCCGCCCTGGCCTGCCCAGGCCTGCCCGGTAGTGAATCGGATTGTGATTTGGCCCATGAACCGTGTGGGTCGAATCACGGACTGCCCACACCCTGAAACGGTCTTGGCCGGTTCAGGATGTACTTAACCGCTGGCCTGGTTTAAAAAAAATAACAGTCACAAAAACGTTCTGACTTTTTCAAATTTTTTTTTTAACGGTAATATTTTTTTTATATATAAATTGTGATATTGTGAAGTGAAAAAATAGAAAACTCTCACAATCTACAAGCTTGAAAATTTGAAATCTCTATTTTCTCGTTCTCTCTTAATATTTTCAGCAAGTATTTTTCATATTCAGTATTTTGTGCTTTCTTTTCATCTTATTATTTAAAATTTTTTTGTTAAAGTGTGTTATGGATTCTCATGATTTTTCCTCAAGAAATGTCAATTTACATGATAGTTGTTCTCCAATAAATTTGGAAGATGATAATGATCCAAATATTGGATCTTCTCAACAGCGAAGAAATAAAAAGCACATATCTGATGTTTGGGAAATCTTTACAATGGATGAAACAAACAAAAGAGTAATATGTGCTACTTGCAGAAAGAGTTATGTATGGGTTAAAGGTCAAGGCATGGGCACATTGTGAAGACACAAAGATAAACACATTAATGAAAGAGGACATTTGGATACTAAACAAGCTCAAATTACTCTTTTACTAATACTAGTGGAACAGTTACTTTTTCTAATTTTTGTTATTCGCAGGATCGAATGAGAGTAGGAATGTCTGAATTTTTGGCAGCCAGCGAGATGCCTTTTACTTTCGCAGAAGGTCGATACTTTGAGGAGTTTATGCAAAAGTATGTTCAACTCGCTTATCGGTCTGTAAGTAGAAATGCTGCTCGCTCAGATATCTTGAAATTATTTCATATAGTGACTGAACATTTGAAAACTGAATTTAAGAACTTTGATGGAGTTATGTGGTTTACATCTGATTGTTGGTCTAGATGTAATCACAATGGTTATGCACGTGTCACTGCATATTTTATTGATAATAATTGGTTACTTCACAAAACAATTATTGTTTTTCGTTTACTTGAATATCCACATAATGGAATAAATTTGTGTGAGAATTTATTACAGGTTTTTAATGAATTTAATGTATTGAGCAAATTATTTAGCATTAGTCTTGATAATGCTAGTGCAAATACTGCATGCATTGAACTTTTGAAAATGACTCTTAATCCTTCGTTTGACTCTAAATTATTTCATATAAGGTGTGTTTGTTATATATATAATTTAATAGTGAAAGATGGTTTAAAATTAATAACATCACAATTACATAAAATTAGAGAAGCTATTAACTACATTTCTCGTTCAAATTCTAGACAACAAGAATTTGGAAAAATTTGTAAAAATCTTGGATTGAGAAGAAGAAAATTTATTGATGATATTCCAAATAGGAGGAATTCAACTTTTTTTATGTTAAAATCGTGTGTTGGTTATACAGATACTATTAATTCTTTCGTTAATTCAAAGCAACATCAATTTCATATAGATGATTTTGATTGGAACGTTGCATTTAAAGTCATGAATTATTTGAAACCATTCTATAAGGTAACAAAAACTAGTTTCGGAATTTATTATCCAACAAGTAATCTTGTGCTCTTACAATTTGTAGAAATTGCTAATCAATTTTCAAGTCATAAAGACGATCCATTTTTCTATGATATTGTTTGTACAATGGACAAGTTTCAAAAATATTACGAAAACATGCCAATGATTTTTTCAATTGTAGCTGTAATGGATCTTCGTATTAAATTTTTTGGAGTTTAGTGTGCTATGGACCAACTTTCTGAAATTTTATCTTTCAATATAACTATTACAAGACGGGAAATAGAATGTTTTATTAATGAAATGTACAATAGTTATGCTATGAAATATGGTAATAATGAAAATGTTCCTTCTACTACGAGTTCTGCTACAAATTCTAAAGGTAAAAGTTCTTTCTTTTCTTTAATAGCCAAGAAACGCAATGTGTCTTTTACTTCATCTACTAGTTCATTTTCAAATGAGAATATTACACTAGCTAAATTAGAATGATATTATCAATTTGATCACTACAGTTTAATTCCACAAGACGAGATTGACAACTTAGATATTCTACAATGGTGGAAGGTAAATGAACGATCATATCCAATATTATCAAAAATGGCCCGAGATCTACTAACAGTTCCAGTCTCAACAGTGGCATCGGAGTCTACTTTTAGTGCAGGTAACAGAGTGCTAGATGAAAGAAGATCAAGACTTAAAGAAGATATTTTAGAAGCTCTCATCTGCGTGAAAGACTGGTTATTTGCGGATAGAAGAATGCAAGATAAAGTTGCTGACGATATTGCTCAAAACTTTAAAAATCTTACTGTAGATAAATCAAATCTGATTTGTAATGACGAAATTATAGTTAAGTAGGTGGCAACCTAGTTGGGATGTACTTTAACTATAAGTTTGGAAATAGTTAAAAACTGTTCAATTTGTCAAGTTAGACAAAATATTGTTCGAAAAATTGTAAGTTTTTATGTTATTTAGTTATTGATATAAAATTTATCAAAAAATACATCAATCTAAAATTTATTTTTATGTAACTTTTATCGATTTTCACTATAATTATTTTTACCATTTATTTTTGAAAAAAATAAATCTTGCCTAGCAGGCCGACCCGGCCCATGCAGGCTTGCAGCCTGGGCTTGCGGTCCGGGCAGGGCTAGGTCAGCCCTTCCCCCAGGTCCGGGCTGGACCGCCCCTGAAAGCTCGCACGGGCCGGGTCTGTTTTTACCAGGGCTGTACCCGGTTTTCTTCATCTATGGCCTGGCTCGGCCCGCCCGTTTTTACACCCCTACCCAAAACTAGTAGGTGAAAATGCTCATTTACCAACTAATAAAAGTACTTAGTCGGCCATATCTTTACCGACCAGTTTTTTCAACCCAAAAGAAATAGCAAATGAAAATCGTCTTTGCTGACCAATTTGTTACCGACCCACCAAAAATTAGCCTTTAAAAACAGCATCTGCCGACCACAATAATTATTAGTCGACCTAGACATGATATATTTCCTGACTAGGTGAAATAGGTTGTTTAATATCTAATTTTTGGGCCAAAAATTTGCAGGGATGTGGTGCCACAATATTTACTGACCAAAAATATGATAGTCGGCCTAGACAAGACATATTTGCCAACTAGATGAAAGGAGTAGGTAAAATATCTTATTTTTTAGTCAAAATTTTTGGAGAAGGATATAACACCACAACATTTACCGACCGAGATAATTATTAGTCAGCCAAGACGAGATATATTTGCTGACTAGGTGAAAGGGGCCAGTGAATATCTTGTTTTTGGTCCAAAATTTCTAGAGAAGGATATAACGTTACAACATTCACCAACCGAAATAATTATTAGTCTGTCTAGAAGAGATATATTTGCCGACTACATGAAACAGGTCGATGAATATCTTAGTTTTGGGCCTAAATTTCTAGCAAAGGATATGGCATCACAATATTTATCGACCAAAATAATTATTAGTTGGCCTAGACAAAACATATTTGCCGACCAGATAAAATACAATATCTAGCAGGGGATATAGGCGCTACAATTAATTGGCCTTTTAGACTAAAATTACATTTAGCTAGGATAAAAAATTGTTGTGTGTCCTCTTCATTTTTTGCTGTGAAATCCATCTCCCAATAAGATGTTGTGTGTCTCTCTCTGTTTTCAATTGTGACTGGTGAGTTTACTTTATATTTCCCTTCCTCTTTCTACATCCTCTATGCACTACAACAGGCACTCTATGTCCAACTATAGTATTCTTATTGCGCTTTCTCTTATCAAGACTCTCTGGTCGAAATTGTATAAAGAGTTCACTACTAATTGACATGATTTCTTAGAGCACTGGGTTGATCTCGGGGAGCAATTACTGGAAAAGATTGAAATGTGTAAACATCTTATTTACATATACTCTTAGTATCCAAACATCTATATATTGTTGAATGTGATATGTTATACTTGCATGTAAGAATAAGCGTTGGCATTACATGTTACTGTACTAAAATCCAGTATCTTTTATGTTTCAAAGTGATTTGTAGTCTGTAGTCTGTAGTTGTTGAAATATCTGACATGTGATTTTTTTTCTGTAGTTTTTAGGTTCAGTGAATGGACATTGACATGGCAAGCCTGGCTTGGAATGATAAGAATAAAGAGAACCAACCACACCCCACTACTTTTTTATTTCAGAAGAGCATTGTCCAGGCTTTTCCAGAACTGGAGGCAATTCCCTGTGGTGATCAAGAGCCTATCCTTAATCAACTATGGGACCAAAAATTGCGGAGGTGCAGGATTCGAAGAGGTGGCTGCTACTAAGATAATCCTCAGCTTAGATAGAAACTTAAAACAATCAGATCATTGTTTTTATGTAAAACTAATTCATAAGATACATATATAAGTCACAGGCTGATGCCGAGCAGAATAGTGATTATTCTGCAGGCTAGTTCTACCAGTAAATTCACAGGAAAGAACACAAGATTAACGCCAAAAAACACAGAGAAAACGTCTCTAAAGTTTAGAGAATTTTACTATATCACGCAATCATCAAAATAAGTGCACAAGCCGGACTTTATAGTAAAAATCCGAATTTTACCAAAAATAGCAAAATTCAAAAAATCACACCAAATGAAAATATGGAATAAAATGAATAGTCTGCGAAAATCTAACTCAAATCGGATTAAAAATCATCCCCTAACATGCAATCTAAATGTTACCAAAAACAACAAAATTTAAGTAAAAATAGCAATTCGGAAGGGAAAACAACGGAATTTGAGGATGAAAACGACACATACTGTAACACCCCATATCTACAGTATATTAACTAGTTTGGAAATACCGTCAGTGACTTGAGTTCGACATCCAAATTGACCCACATTTTTTTTTAAATGAAGGCATCTCTGAAAGTATATCCAAAACTAAAGATTATAAAATCATAACCCAACATATTTATCCTGCGATTATAAACGTATTTACATACTTGATAGGAATGTAAAATACACATTTTACATCTTTATTTAATGAGCTCGTATGACTATTTTATGCCTAAATGTACTTAGTATTCTCATATTTTGGTTTAGGTGGTAATTCGATAGATATGGCGTAAGTTGAAAGAAATGAGGGGAAAAAGACTAAAATGAAAAAAAGCGAAAGTTCGGGAACCAAAGTGCAAATATTCAAAAGTTGTATCGAACCTCACGATGAAGACTTGAGAGTGCTAGAGGCCATTTGGATGAAGAAAGAAGTCAAATGGGTGAAATATAGCCAAGATATTATCACATATCAACTTTCAAGCTGAAAAGTTTTACACTGATTTTTAGCCTCATTTTGAGACCAGCTTTTCACATGTCACATGTAGGGGTGGGCGTGGGTTGGATTGGGTCGGGTTTTTACTCAACCCAAAACCAACCCAACATATTCGGTTTGGAACAAAATCAACCCAACCCAACCCAACCCAACCCAACCCAATTACGTATTTAAACCCCAACCCAACCCAATCAAGTTTGGTCAGGTTGGGTTGGGTTGGTCGGTTTATAATGTATAAGCAAGAAGGAAAAAACAACAAAAAGAACATCATATAAGCAAGAAGGAAAACCAGCAGAAAGAAGGCAAATTGATAAATTACTTGTTAAGACATAACTAAAGCTAAATTCCAGCATAGCAAATTCAATATAAAAAAACTCATTCAAGGAAGTGTCAACTAAAATCAATAATCAATGAGTTAGTTAGGAAATATTATGGGATATCAGCTAAAATAAGAATGTGCCATGGCAAGGATCTTCCACGCGATCGACTCACGGTTTTGCACAAACACAACCCAAGGTACAGAATCAGAGCGAATTGGAGTTTTTATAAGCAATAAATAGTGAAAATAGTTGCTATCCATTCATGAAAACATGATTATTGGAATTTTAATCATTCCTTAGTTAAATGTTTCCACCAAGTCACATTATTCAAAACTCAAAAGTTGTATCCACAATAAATCACATAATGTTGTTCTCTGACCAGGAAAAAAAAAATCAAGTTTAGCAACATTCATCTCGAATAAATTAGAAAGCACATATCAAATTACCCAGCACTTTAATTTAAGAAAAGCATTCAAAAGTACAATCAAGAAGAAATTGATAAATGCAAGAATAAATATATACATACAAACCTGAGCACTTGTTCTCTGACGGATCTTTGCCATTCAACTTTTAGCCTCTCAACATCCAGTTGAGTAGTTGCAGAAGAACCTTGCTTCTGTGGAGAAGGTGAAGTTAAAAACTTGAGTTTGAGTTTTGCCTCAACAGTTCATTGAGAGAATTATACATCAATACACCAAGACGATTGAGGACATACAGGTGACCCTTGACCATAGACGACCAGCATCAATCTATGTCGGCGATTTGGTGAGACAGTGCTGCTAGGAATGGAGTGGGAGGACTGTGGCTACGTGAGAAAGAGAGAGAGAGAGATGATGGAATTAGGGTTGTGTTGTTTGTCTCATGGCTTTCCTTCTATTTTGCCTTTTGAGATTTTATTTTTTTTTAAACGGGTTGGGTTGGGCGGGTTTGGGCGGTTTTTATGGACCAACCCGTGACCCGACCCAACCCGACCAGCCATGATAAAAAATAAACCCAACCCAACCAAAAAAATAAGAAAAACCGACCCAAATCGGTCTGTTTGGGTCGGGTTGGGCGGTTCGAGCGGGTTGGGCGGTTCGAGCGGGTTGGGCGGTTTTTTGCCCACCCCTAGTCACATGATCGAATTCAAAGATGTTATCTAAACAAAAGTTATAGCCCTTTGAGTTAGCTTTCCAATTCATCTTGAATTGCCTCAATCGGACATCAGGAGAGAAAGTTACGACCAAAATAATGAAGGCTGTCCGGAGGAAGCTTTGTAAAGCCTTGCGATCGCATAACTTTAATTCCGCGCGATCGCACAGACCATCACCGAGAGTCTGAAGGTTGAATTTATTTGTTCCTTATGACATCATGACTTAATACCTTACGATCGCATGGTTGTTTCCTGATGCCGAATCTCAAGTTTCCTAAATTGACTCAAACTCTTTTGACAACATATCTTGCAAGACTTTTCAACCCTAAAAACACCCAAAAACACACCAGAATGTCTCCAACCTATTTTCTCTCTATTTTTCTTAGATCTATCATGTGTACCTAACTCTTGGTGATTGATTGAAGGATACCGATGCCTTGAAGCACATTATAATTGTAAGATCCACCTATTTTCATTGTTTAATTTATATTTTCAGTATTGAATATTCTTCTATGCATAATTTCATGATTGTCGTGTTTGATTGCTAAGAGATCTATTAGTTTTTCATATATTACAGTCTATAGCTAAGTTAAATCTCAAATCCGTAATTGTTTGAATTATTTAACTTGTGAAGCACTAGGATTTGATAATTTTCTGCCATAGATGTTATTGAATCTTAAGAAGAATGTTTAAATAGATTGAATGCAACTGCTGGTGCTTGTATTATCTAGTTCATCGATTTTTCTATTATTTAAAACTGTTATTAAATTGAATCTTTAGCGCTGGTCTGAGATTATTTGATAATTAGGGTTAATTAGAACGTTGATTTCTGATTAACTAAAATTAAGGAGAAATATGAATTTATTCCAACGATGAATATTGTGAATGTGGATTGATTATTCTTTGATTGATGAATGGTTATAAATCTCCAATGGTGGTTGACTTTGATCAAGACTCGTTTTATTTATTTAATACAACTTCTTAATTTACATTGTTATTTGTTATAAGATTGATTTCGTTATAAACAAAACCCCCAAATCGTTATACGAAGCATAAATTGTTGAATTACACACTATTCGTGGGATTGACCCTTACTTTCATTACTACATTAGTTTTAGAGGTTTAAAGACTATTTTTGGGTGCCTACGACAGCACACCAATACTACTTTAAAAGTCATACAGGATCCCAAAATATAATAAAACAGGAGTCCACAAAATAACCCTACAGGTCGTCATCCATGTACATAAAATTTCGAAATCCCTTAAGAGCTCCACAGCCAGCCATGTTTCCTAAGAAGTTTCATGCTCACCTACAATGCAAGAACTACATAAGCCAATGCTTGGTAAGTGAGAATCATGCAGGTCATGATGAGCAATTATTTTCTGCAAGCACAACACTACCATGGTACGCAGATATTATAAACTTTTTGGTTGTTAACACTTTACCTTCTAATTTGTCTAGGGCTCGAAGAGATAAGCTAAAGAGTGATGAAAAATATTATGTATGGGATGATCCATACTTGTGGAAGCATTGTACAGATTAAGTGATTAGAAGGTGTGTTCCTGAAAATGAGATTACTTCCATCCTTACCTTCTGTCACTATTATGCTAGTGAAGGACATTTTGGAGCAAAAAGGACAGCAAGAAAAGTGCTTGAATGTAGTTTCTATTGGCCATAATTATTTTGCGACGCCTACTCCTTTTCTAAGTCATGCGAGAACTGTTAAAAAATAGGTAATATATCTCAAAAGACTGAAATGCCACAAACTGCCATACTTGTTTGTGAAATCTTTGATGTATGGGGCATTGATTTCATGGGGCCATTTCTTGTATCTTTCGGTTTTAATTATATTTTGCTTGCTGTGGATTATGGTTCGAAATGGGTGGAAGCCAAAGCCACAAAGACTGATGATTCTAAAGTTGTTACAGATTTTATCAAGTTTAAATATTCTCCAGGTTTGGGATCCCGAGAGTCCTCATCAGCAATCGAGGCACTCATTTTTGTAATCGAACTGTGGAAGCTCTGTTGAGAAAATGCCATGTCACCCACAAGGTGTTAACTGCATATCATCCACAAACTAATGGTCAGGCGGAGGTGTCAAATCGGGAAATCAAATCCATCATTGAGAAAACGGTCTGCCCAAATAGAAGAGATTGGAGCTTGCGCTTGGATGAGGCTTTATGGGCATACAGAACTGTGTACAAGACACCCATCGTTATGTCACCCTATCGGTTAGTGTTTGGGAAACCATATCACCTTCCAGTGGAGTTAGAACACAAAGCTTATTGGGCCGTCAAGAGTTTCAACATGAAGATGGATGAGAGTGGAGAATACAGAAAGTTGGAACTTCAAGAGCTAGAGGAAATTCGCAATGATGCCTATGAGAGTGCAAGAATTTACAAGGAGAAGACGAAATCTTTCCACGACAGGATGATTTCTAGGAAGGAATTTGAAGTAGGTCAAAAAGTCCTCCTATACCAATCGCGGCTTCATCTGTTTCCAAGTAAATTGCGTTCCCGTTGGATTGGACCTTTTGTTATTACTAATGTCTTTCCTCATGGTGCGATAGAAGTTCAGAGTCTGGAAACCTCAACGGTATTCAAGGTGAATGGTCATAGGCTCAAACCTTTCTATGAAGGTCTTCAGATGGAGGACGTGACACAATTGGATCTAGAAGACCCATTCTATGCCGGGTGAAGGAAAAAGCAATAAGTCGAGCCAAAGACAATAAACAAAGGCGCTGCTTGGGAGGTAACCCAATGGGAGTTCGTTCCTTTATCTTTTATTTTTATTTTTATTTTTATTTTTTTTTTGTTTTTCGCATTCATATTTTAGTTATTTTTGTCTTTTTCTTTGCATTTCACCTTACATTGGGGACAATGTAAGCTTTAAGTATGGGGGATTTGATTTAGATTGAGTTTAAATTTTGAAAATTTTTGTATGGTTTTTCAAGAAAATGAATTGAGAGTTAAATGATTGTTTTGGGTTGTGTATGCTATTTGCTGAATTAATTAGGCTTTTAAAGAACTCATAATATGATTGAATGAATAATCCTCCAACTTAGAGTTGATTAATGGAGTTATTTTCTTTGAGAATGGTAGTGACTAAATTTTGTAAACAAAAAGCCGGTGAGATTTTTGAGCCTTTAGACTGATACATCCATAACAGTCTCATTATTTTTTTTCATGTATGATATTCTTCCATGGTTTTGTCTCTCTAAAACTTGCATTGATTCTCTTCAAGATTACATTGACAAATGTATGCACGAACATGATTAAGGTCATCTTTGTTACATAAATTAGCCACCTTAGCCAAATAGCCCACCCTGTAATTGAATTTTCCATTGTTGAGCCCCTTTGAGCTTTATTGCCTTTTTTTTGTATAAACTCACATTACAAGCTTTAAATTGGAAAAACAATGTCTTTACCCAAACCTTAGAACTAGTGGAGTATTGTTGAATGTCATGAGAAATGTGAATATGCAAGAAAATAAGTGTGGGAGTATCAAAATTTATGGTAGTGTTATTATTGGTGAATCGGAACAAATTTTCTATGTCAATTCAGGGAGTTCCATTATTGGTGTATAAATTGGAGTTTACATTGTGTAAAAAAAACACAAGATGAAGAAGGAAAAAAATGAATTATTAAGGAAAAGAAAAAAAAATAAGTGATAAATGAAAGTGATTTTAATGTGAAAAAGATCTATATTCATAACTCTTCCTACATCTCAAGAAAAAGTTCGATTTGTGTGGGATAGATGCAAAAATGATGAAGTTATTATGTGGAGTGGTTGATTTACATGTCTTATATATACGTTTGAGCTAAGTCTATTTATCTTTACTCCACTAGTTTCGATGGCTCTTGAGTCACCTACCCAAATATTTCCCACCTTGACCATAAGTCACATTACAACCTTTGAAAAGCCCTTATGATTCTTGTAAAGCATGTGATCTAAGTGGTGGCGAATGAGAAGATATGCAAGCATATGGTAGAACATCTCAATTGGAATGAATTTGAGCGAAACACTTACCCTTTAAACACATGAGAGTTGAGTGCTTATATCCGTGAGGGTGTACATGTTTAGTTTACTTCATCCTTATATAAAAATGCTTGCTAATTGATTATGAGTTGTATCGAATGTTTATTCATGATATTTAATGTGTTTTGAAAAAGTTTGATGGTTCTATATTCTTGGTATTATGACCTGATGTTTTTTGGGGAATCAAATTTGAGTTTTGCCGAGGACAAGCAAAAGTTAAGTGTGGGGGAATTTGATAGGAATATAAATTACAAATTTTACATCTTTATTTAATGCGCTCATATGACTATTTTATGTCTAAATGTACTTAGTATTCTCATATTTTGGTTTAGGTGGCAATTCGATTGATATGGCGTAAGTTGGAAGAAATGAGAGGGAAAAGACCAAAATGAAAGAAAGCGAAAGTTCGGGAACCAAAGTGCAAATATTCAAAAGTTGTATCGAACCTCACGATGAAGACTTGAGAGTGCTATAGGCCATTTGGATGAAGAAAAAAGTCAAAGGGGTGAAATATAGCCAAGATATTATCACATATCAACTTTCAAGCTGAAAAGTTTTGCACCTATTTTTAGTCTCATCTTGAGACCAGTTTTTCACATGTCAAATGATCGAATTCGAAGATGTCATCTAAACAAAAGTTATAGCCCTTTGAGTTATCTTTCCAATACATCTTGAATTGCCTCAATCGAACATTAGGAGAGAAAGTTACGACTAAAATATTGAAAGCTGTCCGGAGGAAGCTTTGTAAAGCCTTGCGATCGCATGGCTTTAATTCCGCGCGATCGCACAGACCATCACCGAGAGTCTGAAGGTTGAATTTATTTGTTCCTTGCGACAGCATGACTTAATACCTTGCGATCGTATGGTTGTTTCCTGATGCCGAATCTCAAGTTTCCTAAATTGACTCAAACTCTTTTGACAATATATCTTGCACGACTTTTCAACCCTAAAAACACCCGAAAACACACCAGAACGCCTCCAACCTATTTTCTCTCTATTTTTCTTAGACCTATCATTTGTAACTAACTCTTGGTGATTGATTGAAGGATACCGATGCCTTGGAACACATTATAACTGTGAGATCCACCTATTTTCATTACTTAATTTATATTTTCAGTATTGAATATTCTTCTATGCATAATTTCATGATTGTCATGTTTGATTGCTAAGAGATCTAACTGAAAACAATTGACGTCGAACACCTTGTCAAAATCAGGGAGTGCCAAGACTGGTGCTTCGGTCATCTTCTGTTTAACTAACTGAAAGTTGGCTTCTACTTCCTCAGACCATGTAAAATCATGACCCTTAAAACATTCTGTGGTAGGAGCAATCAAAGTGCTGAAGTGTCGATAGAATGATGCTAACCCATGGAAGCTCCTGTCATCGTGCAAGTTTCTGGGCTTAGGCCATTCTAAGACTGCATCTATCTTTGACTAATATGCTTGAACACCATGAAAATATGAGGCCCGCGTCGGACTCTAAATGAGGATATCGTCGAAATAAACCACAACCAATTATCCCATAAAAGGTCTCAAGAGTTGGTGCATAAATCGCATGAATATACTGGGAGCATTGGATAGCCCAAAAGGCATGACCATCCACTCATATAAACTGTGTCGCATTTTAAAAGCTGTCTTTTATTCATCTTCAGGCCTTATTCTGATATGGTGGTATCTACTTTCCAGGTCAATCTTTGAGAAGATTGTGGAGCCGAATAGGTGATCCAACATATCATCCAGATAGGGAATTGAAAACCTATACTTCACAGTAACTTTATTTATTGCTCGACTGTCAACACACATACGCCATGAACCATCTTTCTTCGACACAAGCAACGTACGGACTGCACAAGGGCTAATACTTTCGCGAATATAACCTCTCTCCAATAGCTCCACCACTTGCCGCTGTAACTCTTCAGCCTCCTTGGGACAGAGGCGATATGCAGGTCAATTAGGTAAGCTCGATCCTGAAACAAGATCAATTTGATGCTAAACAAGATTTATCTAATAGCGGTGATGTGATGGTGATCGTGGTATCTGACGTGGAGTCCAAGCCTGATGAGGAGTGGATTCTTGATTTGGCATGTTGCACCATATGTGTCCCAATCGGGACTTGTTTCAAACATATGAGGCGGTGAAGTAAGGTGGAGTTGCCATGGGAAACAACCAGTCTTGCCGGGTTGCTGGGATCGGTCGGGTCAGATTGAGGTTGCGGGATGGGACAATCAGAACACTTGATCAGGTTCGTTATGTTCTAGACTTGAAAATGAATCTCATCTCGCTAAGTACTCTGGATGCAAAGGGGTATAAATTCTCTGGTAGAGGTAGAGCATTGAAGGTCCAAAAGGGTGCTCAGGTTGTACTGGAGGGACGGATGAAGTATCATTTGTACATCTTGTAGAGGAGCGCAAAACCAATTAAGAGACATTTGGACAAGTTTAGTACCGTGGTGGAAATTCAATTTGGTACAGTTGCTCTTATGACAGACTCTGGGTCAGTTCAGAACATTGCTCAGGAGAGCGTTGGTGATTTCGCTTTGCCACCAATTACAGCGGATTCACTATGTTCACATACTAGTGTTGGACTCATGAAACATAGGTACAATGTTGGAGATGTCTGCAATGCATTTGGGATCGTTGAAGGTGACAGTTCTAGTAAGGGGGCCTTCTGATCATGCATCTGGAGTGGATTGTGCTACAGGGAATGCTTCGACCCTATTTGGTCCATAATAAATTCCTTGTTGGAATTTTGGGAAACCGGGTTTAGGGTTCAGGTGTCGCTTGTGGATGCGTGACAGAGGAAGATTTTTTTTGTGTGATGGAGAGTTTTGGTTACTGTTTGAGGAGACTGTTCATTTCGATGCAAACAGAGTCATCTCTCAGGTCGAGAAATTTTGAAGTTTTGTTCATTGCACCGGAATTTGGGTCAAGGTGGAGATTGTTGGAATTGGTGATCCAAATTAGAGTTACCATATGTGAAAAACCTAAATTAGGTTGGAATCTTTGGGAATATATTTTTCCTTCTTTGCACGTATTTGGAAAAATATTATTTCCATTATTTCCCGTGTTTTATTGGAAAAATATTGAGAACATATTTTTTCCTTTATTTCACCTGATTTGTTTTTTATTTTGTTTCCATCTTGAGTTTGGACATCTTCCATATAAATAGTAGACTCTTCATTCAGTTTTAGCGACCAGAGAAGCATAAATTGCTTAATTCTTGTATTTTTCTCTCAATTGTTATTAATAAACATCGTTTCCTCTACAATTTTCTTCTTTCTTCTTTACTTTAATCTTGTCCTTTTTTTGTGATCTTTATTATTTCAATTTGTCATTAATCTCAATTCCTGCTTTCGAGACGATTTTTCCCAACACCTCGTAAAGCTGAAAATTTGGTAATATACACCAACTATAAAAGAGTATAAAACAAGAGGACGATTGAGCGGCTAAAGTTAAAAACCTTGATTTTATACACTAAATATAGAAAAGCATAAAAGTAGACCACGATCAACTGGCTAAAAGTAAAAAATCATTGGTTTTGTACACCAAATGTAGGAAAGTATAGTATTTGATCACGTTCTATTAGCTAAAGCTTAGAACGGTGCTTTTATTTTTTGTGAGTGCAAGCTATGTGGGCGGGTTGGGCCAGTCAACTGACAATTTGGAAAGAGAGATGGAAATCCAAGAGAGTTTGAAGGGTACTTATGGAAAATCAAAAGTTCCTAAGGTGTAGACAATGGCGAGAATGGCATCAAGGACAAAAAACGAAAAATTTGAGGTGGGAGCAAGATGTGGAAGGAAATGCAGCTACATTTGATGCAATTTTATGTGACAACACCGCGTGGAAGCCTTCAAACGGTGGTGGCGTTCAGTTTTGGAAACGATACACAGGAGGCGGTAGGGCGTTCACTAAATCCGGTGATTTTATTTTCTCCGACGAGGAATATAAGGATGGGGTTGGATGGAGGTTGAGCAAAGAGATGGAGGGGAGTGTGCTGAAATGGAGAACAGGAGCACGAGTTGTTGACCTACTTGCAATAGTCGAAGAAAATACATATAATAAGTAAAAAGTCTACAGGCTAAGGAAAAATCGATAAACAAAAAATGACTTAAATCTTGAAAATTATGAGGTAATCATACGATGGTAGCCCAATCTTATTCCTTTAATCTAATTACCAGAACTATATTGAACCCAGTTTTAAAATCTTGTATGATTAATGTAAACATAGTCATTGTTCGAAATAAAGATATCTTTATTAATTTTTGTGTAGATTTACTTAACCTGAGCATTGGATTTATATTCATAAAGTTTCAAAGAAATTTGCCCAATATCAATTGACCAATTTATTCATCTTGTTTATTTCACTCGAATCATTTGAACTATCATTGGACAATTGTTTGAATATCTATTGGCTATTTAAATGAAAGGAACCTTTATGGTTTTCTTACTCAAGATTTCTTTAATCTTTGCATTAGATTTACTTTTACAGAATCTTTTTGTTCAATTAATTGGAATCAACAATTTTATTCCATTGCCAACCAACCAACCGGTACAGCAATGGGGTCTATATATATAGACCCAGGGAAAGAGGGAAAAATCAAAACAACTGAAACGGAACTAGAACTAACTATATTTATTACAAAGGAGGACCTAAGCTATTTAAAGAAGAACAATTAAGTCCTTTGAATAGAATAATATCCACATCCCCTCCTCAAGTTGGAGATTGATGAAAATCCATCAATCCCAACTTGGACAGTAAGAACCGGAATTGAGGAGATGGGAGAGACTTAGTAAAGATGTCTGCAGCTTGATTCTTGGAAGAAATGTGTTGAGGAAGAATGAGACCAGCTTTGAATTGATTACGAACTATGTGACAATCGATGTCCAAATGCTTCGTCCGTTCATGGAAAACCGGATTAGCGCTAATATGGATGGCTGTCTGATTGTCACACCACAAAGGAATTGGAAGAACTGGAGTAATACAAAAATCCTGTAGAAGGTAAGTGACCCACTGAAGTTCACACACAGTGGCAGCCATACTCCGATACTCAGCTTCAGCAGAACTTCGGGAAACGGTTTGCTGCTTCTTCGATTTCCAAGAAATGAGAGCTCCACCCAAAAATATGTAATAACCAGTCAATGACTTCCTAGAATCCGAACAAGAGGCCCAATCCGCATCATAATAAGCAACGATTTTGTAATTGTTGGAAGAAGGAAAGAACAGGCCCTTGGACAAAGTACCTTTGATGTATTTCAGCAGGTGTAAAGCAGCTTCCCAGTGCGAGATGGTTGGGGAATCAACAAACTGACTGAGTTACTGAACAGCATAAGATAAGTTCGGTCTAGTAAGATTGAGATAGAGTAATCGGCCTACAAGTCTCTTGTACTGCTCAGGCTGTGAATATAAAACTCCTGCAGCAGTGAACTTATGACCCTTTTGCAGGGGAATATCCACAGGTTTGGAACCAAGCAAACCAGCATCAGAAATAATGTCAATAGCATACTTCCTTTGGTTGAGATACAGACCCTCTGGACAACGTGCTATTTCTATCCCCAAGAAGTATTTAGCAAGGCCCAAATCCTTTATAGTGAAGGTAGTGTCCAGAAATCTCTTGACCCTCTGTAATTCTGTATCATCGGTTCCTGTGATGAGCACATCATCTACATAAACAAGAAGAATTGTGGTGGCACTCTCTGAATGGAGAATGAACAGACAATTATCATGTGCTGATTGTGTGAAACCATAAAGTTGCAAATGTTTGCAGAGTCACGAAAATTCATTTGCACTGCTAGCTTTGTTTCAAGCCATAGAGTGATCTTTTAAGTTTACACACGACACCTTCCTTAAGTGGCTTGTATCCTTCTGGAGGCCACAAATAAATCTTCTCGTCAACGAAGCCATGCAAGAACGCATTGTTAATGTCTAATTGGTATATAGGCCAATGTTGAGCAGATGAAATTGCAAAAAAAATTCTGATGGTCACAGATTTTGCCACAGGTGAGAAACTGTCAACATAATCAATGCCAGCTACTTGATTATATCCTTTTGCCACTAGCCTGGCTTTACATCTGTCCAAGCTCCCATCTGGCTTCAATTTTGCTTTATAAACCCATTTTGAACCAATGGGATTATTTCCTTGAGGCAAAGGGACAACTTCCCAGGTCTGGTTTTTTTCCAAGGCTGCAAGTTCATTTTCCATCGCTTGAATCCATTCTGCTTTAGTGCTAGCTTCCTTATAAGACTTTGGTTCTTGGATTGCAGAGACATTAGCCAGAAAGTGACAATAGCTAGGGTCAAAATCAGGGGATTTATGGAAAGGATAGGTGTTTGGTGTATGTGAAGAGGTTTTCGATGTGTTGGGAAAACGTTCAGGTATGGAAATAGAAGATGTGTGGTTACTCACAAAGTCTTGCATCCAAGTAGGAGCAACTTTTGGTCTGGTACTTTTTCTAGGTGGAGGGAAAAACTGGTTGTGAGCAATTTGATTTGAAGTGGAATTCAAAGGAGCATCATGGTGATTGACCTTATCTTGACTGAGATTATAAGTAGCCATAGGTTGGTGAATAACAGGGGAGCCAACAGAAGGGGTTTGAGAATCATTGTGACTGCCAGAGGAGTGGGAATAGGTGGATCATCTTCAGAGGATATATCAGATACTGGGAGAGGTATAGGAGGACTAGAATCATGAACCTCTTTATAGGGAAAAACATTTTCATGGAAAATCACATCCCTAGACACTAAGACCTGTTTATTGATGAGATCAAAGAGTTTAAACCCCTTTTGCCCTGAGCTATAACCAAGCATAATACACTTAAAACTCCTTTGTGCAAACTTTTCTTTGAATGGTTTTGTGTTGGTTGCATAACATAAACTACCAAAGACCTTGAGGTCATGATAACTGGGCATTTTTCTGTGTAAAATTTCATATGGTGTCTTCCAGTTCAGGAAAGTAGTAGGTAGCTTATTGATAATGTGTGTTGCCATTAAAATCGAGTCTCCCCAAAAATGTTTTGGTAGGTTAGATTGAAACATAAGTGCCCTAGCTATTTGCAAGAGATGTCTGTGTTTCCTCTCAACAACGCCGTTTTGTTGAGGCGTGTAAGGACAGCTCTTTTGATGAAAAATACCATTTTCAGCCAAAAAGTTTTGTAACTCAAAATTAGTAAACTCAGTTCCATTATCGGTTCTCAAACATTTTATGCTCTTTTCAAATTGAGTTTTGACAATTTTGTGCAAATTAATAGAGTCTTGAGAACCTGGGTTTTGTGTTTGATTAAAAAGGTCCAAGTGCATCTACTAAAGTCATCAACCACAGTCAAAAAATAGTGAGCTCCACAGATGGTCTTATGTTTATACGGTCCCCATAAATCCACTTGCAAAATTTCAAACAGATCTGATGTTTTAATTTCACAGCTAGGGAAAGACAGCCTGTGCTGTTTGGAGAAAGAACAGATATCACAAGGTGTAAGAACATTTTTATCAAAAGAATTCACCATTTTCAGATGCTGCATGACATTACCAGAAACATGACCAAGCCTCCTATGTGAAAGATAACTGAATCATCTTTGATTTTATTAATGTCATCAAGAGATGCATTATTTGAAAGGAAAACATTACAATCAGCAGAAATGAAAGACTCTATGGTGGAATTATAGAATGAGGTCTGATCAAGTATATATAGGTTCTTTATCAACCTTCCTACAGCTAGTATCTTCTCAGTAAAGAGGTCCTGCAAAAGGCAATGATCCTTCATGAAAACGAATTTTAGATTTAAAGCTTTGGTTAATCTACTTACTGATAAGAGGTTGAACTTGAAGGTAGGAACATGAAGAGTGTCAGTGAGGATAAGGTTTTCATGTAAATGAACATCACCAAAATGTTTAACAAAATTCATGGATCCATCAGGTAAGAATACAGGAATGATTTTATTTGTAGGTACATGTTTTTTTAGTGATGAAATGTCATTGCACATATGGTTGGAGGCTCCAGTATCTACAATCCATGAATTAGATCCTATATGACTGGAAGCACTTAGAGCAGAATTAAAGTCAAGTTTAAGGGTGGAACCTGCAAAGTCATCTATATGAGCGAAATTCACGTCACTTCCAGAACCAGCTCCTTTTTCATTCACCATTTTTCGGAGTTCTTGTTTGATGAAATTAGAAATATTTAGGTTCCTGTATTGACCTTCAATACCTCCAGTATTTACTTCATTTCCAATGTCCAGTGGTGAATCTGCCATGTGTGCAGAGTATTTTTTTCCTCCAGCCTTTTTCTTCTGTTCACTCAGTTGTTTAAACCAGTCTGGGTATCCAATCAATTTAAAACAAAATTCTCTACTATGTCCTGAAGTGTTGCAATGAGTGCAAATATGATTCCTCTTTTCCTCCTTGCTCATATCAAGTTTCCTGCCATAGCCTCTACCTCCTCCAAACTTCCTATACCCCTAAGTTTTAACATTCATAGCACTTGCCTCATTAGTTTCTCCATAGGATATCTGAATCTCTTTCTGTTTTTCAACTCTCTGGATCATGGAATAGGCTTTATTAACTGGTGGCAAAGGATCCATGACTAAGATCTGACTTCGTGTGTGTTCAAACTCATCATTTAATCCCATGAGGAATTGCATAAGTCGATTGAATGAAGTTATTTCGGATACTGATTTTGCTGATTCGCAAGTACACTCAGGTATAGGCATAAGGAAGGTCAATTCATCCCATAATCGCTTTAATTTTGTATAATACTCTGAAACAGATAGATTACCTTGTGAGATAGAACTGATTTCTCGCTGGATCTGATAAAGCATAGGGCCATTACAAGTTCCAAACCTCTCTTCAATCTCCAACCATAACTCTCTAGCAGTACTTGTGTATAAAAATGCTTCGACAATCTCCTTGGAAATAGAGTTCAATAACCATGAAGTAATCATGTAGTTAACTCTCAGCCATTTCTCATAATTTGGAGAAGTCTTCTCAGGTGTTCCAACACTCCCATCAATCAGCCCTAACTTCATCTTCGCTCCTAGTGCGATTTTAATAGATCTACTCCATGCCAAAAAATTCTTACCAGTCAAAGGCGCCGTCACCAACGTCATTCCTGGATGATCTGAGCTATGAAGAAACAGCGGGTCTGAAGTATTCAGGTCGCTTTGCCTTTCAATTCCTTGAATCGTCTTGTTGTTTCTCAGCTCAGTAGGAAACGAATCCACATTCTGATTCCCTGCCATTGCAGCTCAGTACTGAGCTTATCCTCCTCTTTCTTCAATGGATAAGTGGCTTTCAGATCTAGAATTCCAGAATCCACTGCTCTGATACCATGTTCAATTAATTGGAATCAACAATTTTATTCCATTACCAACCAACCAACCAACCGGTACAGCAATGGGGTCTATATATATAGACCCAGGGAAAGAGGGAAAAATCAAAACAACTGAAACGGAACTAGAACTAACTATATTTATTACAAAGGAGTACCTAAGCTATTTAAAGAAGAACAATTAAGTCCTTTGAATTGAATAATATCCACACTTTTAAAAAAGAATTAGCCAATCACACACTACCACGCTAGCTTCTAAATGTAGACAAAGTTACATATTAGAGCACACATCCAATTACCCCCAATTTTTTACAATCTGGGAATTTAAAAAATTTAAAAATCTATTAAAAGCCCCAAGAATTATACACTTACTTTTAGAAAAAAAAAAAATATACGTCTTATAAGCTCGTCCAAACAATCACTCACGGTAGTTGAATAAGAAAGAAGGAGCCAGGTGGTATAGCAATGCAAGGGACTTGTCTGCCTCTGCACACTGCTTACATATGCATACCTATATTCATTTAACTGCATGTGTATGCAGATATGACTGTATAGAGAGAGGGAGAGATTGTAGATAGAGACTGAAGGAGTGTTTATGTAGCGCTTCACCGCTTCATGACAGTCTGTCATACCCCCCACCGCTCTCTATGTGAAAATATATATATATATATATTCACAGTAAAGCAACATGCAATTGCCAAACTTCAAATTTATATGCTTAGAGTGAGAATAGGCTCACTAGACTAAGAGGTTTTCTTCAGATTTCAGCACTTTTCCCCCCAAGATGAGTCACTTAGGGATTGGAAGGAGGTATAAACATATATGTGTGTGTGTGGATATAGATGTGTTCTTTGATTACTTTGTGTTATTTTGTTCCTTAATGCATGCATGTGTTTATTTATCCATAAATTGTAGATTTTCAACTTCAATTTTTATCTTAGTCAGGGTTATTCGGTGTTCTATTCTTGGTTTTTTATGATTATGATTCAGATTGTATCATGGAATAATATTAGATTCGAAATAAGGGTTTTTAGAGTTTTAAATGTTATTGGGAATTTGTTTTTGCATTGGTTTTGATAAATGGACGAGGAATTTATAGTACAAGAAATTTCAGTTTCAAGTTTGAAGGTATGCACAGGTGAAACTGAAGGGACAAATTGCTGTTTTCATGTTAAAATTATCTTTACATTTTTCTTTATTCTTAATTGTTTCCATCATGATTGATTGCAGAAGACATAAGAAATTTCAATCAAGGAAAGGTACTCCGTCGGGAAGTAAGGTCTGTAATTAATGAGTGTTTTACATTATGAATTTGAGTCGAGGTCTACTATCACGCTTGGCTATTTCCACTAAAACTAATGTTCACGCTTTATCGGTGATCTCAATTGTAATTTAGTTTGTGGCATCTTTCTATTTGTGAGGGGAGGACGGCAGCCAAAGGGGGACAGCACATCTCATCTCATCTCCTTGAATTTGTGGGAATCAATATATTATTTATCTCTTGAATATTTTCTACAATCTTTATTTTGAATTTGATATTTGAACCTCAGCAGATCAATTGCGAGTTTCTTAATTACTTTTGATGGAAAGCATTAATTGAAGTTATGCAATTGATGCTTATAATTAATTGAAGTAGTAAATAGGAATTTAGTATTTTAATTGATGCAGGGATTTCAACTTCAGAAACACTTAACTGCAACACTGGATAGTATTAACTTAAGAGAAGCCGTGCAACTTCCCCTCGGAGAAGATGTTAATGAGTGGTTGGCTATAAATAGTAAGTCAATTCTTCATCTGTGGTCAGCTGTCTTATATAAATTTATTGAACTAGGAAGGAAAGGCTATATGTACTAGAATTTGAGGATGATAAGAAAGAAGCATTTTATGAAACTAATAGTAAACCAACTAGAAAAGAACAAACATACTGCATCAATGATTAAAAATCACATTGATTACTACATGAACTTCCTTTACAGTCAATTTCATGCAAATGTTATTTTCCATTATGTATTAAAAAATAAAAAATAAATAAATAAACTTGACAAAAATCCTGAATTAAACATCTAGGACGAAAATTACTGCCTATGGAAACTTGTAATGCTATCTTAATGCAATCCTCCTGTATGATTATTACATGTCAAGTGTGTTATTGAAAATACTGTATTTCTCCATTTTGCTGTAATTTTTGTCACATTCACGTGTTTTTGCTTTCAGAAATCATTGTTTCTATTGATTAAAACCGTTTGCATTCAATATCCGGTTATTTATAGTTACAATCATATGCAAACTTGGGGATTTTTTTGTCGCATTCGCGTGTTTTTGCTCCGAGAAATCATTGTCGCTGTTGATTGAAACCGTTTGCATTCAATATCCGGTTATATATAGTTACAAGCATATGCAATCTTGGGGATTTTTTTGTCGCATTAGCGTGTTTTTGTTTGCATTCAATATCCGGTTATTTATAGTTACAAGCATCTGCAATCTTGGGGATTTTTTTGTCGCATTCGCGTGTTTTTTCTCTGAGAAATCATTGTTGCCATTTAATAAGACTGCCTGCATAAGTAATCTCGTGAATATTGTGTCACCACAAGGTTGATACATTTGTTACAGTAACTTCATAATAAAACAGAGCCTGTATCTCAGACTTTACCACTTGTTTTCCTTATCTGCAGCCGTTGACTTCTGTAATCAAGTTAGCATGCTCTATGCCACCCTCACAGAGTTCTGCACAGAATCAAGCTGTCCAATAATGTCAGCAGGGCCCAAGTATGGTTTTCAATTCCTTTTCATCATAGTCTCTCGAGTCTGGTAATACATTTAATCCTCATTGACATGCTATTGCACATTGTATCGGTTGAAGCTCCCGATCCTAATCTTTAAGATTTCACTCAGAAATAAATGACAGTGTGCGAAAGGTATACAAATTGATGCAGACCCCTGGATTAACATGGCATTTAATATACAAGTGCTAAGAGATAGAAGTTTAGGATGTAAAAGTCATGACGTGATAAATGCATTATCTGATTATAAAGTGCCGACTATAAGTGGCAGAATGTATTGAATATGTGGATTAGTTTCCTCTACTAAAATTTGTTCCTGCAGGTATGAGTACAGATGGGCTGATGGAGTTAATATAAAGAAACCCATAGAGGTTTCTGCTCCAAAATATGTTGAATACTTAATGGGGTGGATTGAAACTCAGCTCGACAATGAGTCAATTTTTCCACAGAACTTTGGTATGTGGAATGGCACTATCCTTTTAACATTATGTTCTTGATCAATACACTGTATTAATGATTTATTCTGCCACAGGTGCACCATTCCCTCCCAACTTTCAGGATGTCGTTAAAACCATGTCCAAGCGAATGTTTCGTGTGTATGCGCATATCTATTGTTCACATTTCCAGAAGATTGTGGCTCTTAAAGTAGAAGCTTATCTGAATACTTGCTTTAAGCATTTCATTCTCTTCACTTCCGTAAGTTTATCTTCTTCATCGCACTTTTTTTATACCACCAAAATTTAATTTCTGTGAAAATCAAATCATTTGAAAAAATTTCTTCATCAGGTGGATGCATTTAGATTTTTTTGACAAATTAATTAAATCTTGTCATGGATACAGCTGCACTTGTAGTATTGATAGTGCTCTTCGTCAGACTAGGCTTAAGTTAACAGCCATTACGGGTCATAAAGAGAACATTTATCTATTCGAGATAATATTAATTAATGTCCCATGTCATGTTAAAACAAGCATACAATGTGGTTAATACTTAATATTCCCTTGGTTACGCTCTTTTTTCTAGAGTTATTGTTTAGTCGTCTATTTGGTTTAACGTGTTTGTCAACTTGATCATCTACTGCAGGAATTTGGCCTGATAGACAAGAGAGAGCTTGCCCCTGTTTCTGAGATCGTTGAGTCTTTTCTAGAAATCTAGGAGCTCATTCGTTCTTTGTTTATGCCCGCAAAAAGTCATCCTATGTCCTCATCCGATCTGAACTAGTTTGAGGCCCGGGTAAAGTCCAACAAAAACCAACTTTTGGTGGATTACCTGCTTGTAGATTTTGAAGCCTAGTACCTAATGAACTTTTGTCAGTACTGTCATGGATCTATTTTGAAGTGTAATACCAGTTAACTTTTGTTCTTTTTCTGTTTTAATGGGTAACTTGAACCTTTTCAGTTATACTCTCTTTGCTTAATTGGTCGAAGGAGATGAAATATCTTTAGCGCTTACTTCTCTCCGCATGAAATTGTTGTATAATACAAAAGTTTGATTTTCAACTGTTGCTTTTGTTTTGGTGAAATTTATTTAAGTGTCTTCCCTAAATCTTTATTTTCTGTCACATGCTTCTTTAGTAATTTCTGATATAGCTGAGTCGAAGAACGAACAAAGAGAAAAACAATTGGTCTTAAGTAAAACTCACCATTGCTAAAATAAGTCTAATCCATATGCATTGAGTATGTATCTCAAATCCGCGACCATAGTACGTAAACTTAAGATTATAGCGATTTTTATTTGTTACATCTTTCACGGGTTGTGGATTGCAAATTCTGCCACCCACCCCCAAATATTCAGCACGAATCCATGTTGAAGAAAGAACCGATCCTCTCCCATATCGCAATACTGCAGCCATAGCAAAAGCATCTCATTGGTTCGGCAAGAGGGCTAGGGGTGAAATGGTCCGTTGGTCTTTGACAAATATCCGTAGCAAGGATACACTAAGATTCTAGTAACTGATTTTCGAACACAATAAACTATTTCCCATTTTGGACAGCTTATCATCCATAAAGATTAGTGTTTTGAAAGGTGACCCGAATATTGAACTATAAAAGATAGATCAAGGGTTAGCAGGTCTAACTAGGTTATGTGGTTGAAAAATTGTGAATCTCTGAAATATGTGGTTAAAACTAATTATTAACTTTGACTTAAATATAAAAAAATTATTTTAATTTTACGCTAGACATGGCTACATATCTCGATATAAAAACATTAGAAAATTAAAGTTTCAGGCACTTTTTCAATATCATTTAAAAAATTAATATTTTCAAAATTTTTACTCCTCGGTATGTGTTCGAATGTATTCATTCTTGACTAGATTTCTTATATCTCTCAACTGTAAATAATCCAACATAAGTGATAGTAATCTACAAAAATTATACGCCGCGCAATGTTGAAGAAACAAACATCCTCATTCCCGAATCCATAGTTCAAGAAATTGTACTGGGATATGAGAAATGATAATAAAAAATATATAATCAATTTGCATCACTTTAACTACTGAAAGGCTCACAAGAGACTAACAGCTCCTAATATTTTATAATGTCGATAACATTTATACTATGAAGTTGAATATTGAAGAAAAATAAAGTCATTTCATCCGGGGGGGTAAATCGGTAATGAAACAATTAAACTGACAGCCGCAGTATTTTCAATGGAGAAACTCCAAACATATCCAGCGTAACTATTTGTTTTATGACGACCTTCAAGATTTTATTTATATGTATATACATATTCACAAATCTGCAGGACATATATATAACTTGATGAAAAGGGAATGTGCAGTAAATTTCTTCACAATATGGCATGGTTCCATTCAAATTGCCAATGGGCTGCACATCTGTGCTAAAATCAAACCAGCCACTCTTTGAGCGTCAAACAAAGTTATGGCTATCTTTTGTAAGTAAAACTTCCCTGATTTGAACTTTTAACTTTTAATGGGTTTTCTCAAAGATAAACTCCGGAGGAGGATTTGCATCTCGATGCTTGACTTCCATCTCGATTTTTATTGATCGTCTTATGCGAGTCTTTTCACAGTGGCTGTTTTATCCTCAATTGATCATCTTTGAAACAAGCGCTTTGAAAACTTAAATTTAATTGTTAGAAATAAAATTAACTTATTTGTTATGATCAAAACATTAAGAGTGAAGTCAACCATAGGTCAAGATGAGTTGTATAAAGAAAGAGCAACAATTGATAAGGAATAATGATCTTAGATATAACAAGTGATTTATATATTCCCCCTGTCATTTACAAGTCAATAACCATTCCAAGCATATTTATGAATTTATCACATTCGTATCAAGCATAAAAAAAAAAAAGGTACATGCATAGATTTCATTTTTTTTTTTTCCATCTTTTGGCATAAGCAAAAAGTATAAAGAGGGGATTGGTGTGCTGTCGTAGGCACCCAAAAATAGTCCTTAAGCCTCTAAAACTAATGTAGTAGTGGAAGTAAGGGTCGATCTCACGAAGAGTGTGTAATTCAATATTTTATGCTTCGTACAATGATTGGGGGGTTTTTGTATGCAACAACTGTAAATAACATAATCAATAACAATGAAAATTAAATTAACGAAATCAATCAAATAACTAACCTTGGTCTAAGTCCACATCCACCATCGGAAATCCACAATTGATCATAGATACAAGGATAATTCAATTCATATTTCGAATATTCATCGTTGGAATTGATTCCTATTTCTCCTTAATTTTAGTTAATTAGAAACCAGCGTTCTAATTAACCCTAATTATTAAATAACCCCAGACCAGCGCTCAAGATTCAATTTAATAACAGCTTTACACAATAGAGAAATCGATGAACTAGATAACACAAACACTAGCGGTTGCATTCAATCTATTTAAACATTCTTCTTAAGATTCAATAACCTCTATCCCAGACAATTATCAAATCCTAGTGCTTCACAAGTTAAAGAGATCAAACAATTACGGATTTGATGTTTAACTTAGCGGTAGATTGTTACAATCAATAAACTAGCGGGCCCTCTAGCAATTAAACGCAACAAATCATAGAAATAAATGCAGAAGAACATTCAATACGCAAAATATAAATCAAACAATAAGAAAACTATTTAGATCTCACAATATGTGGTTCCGAGGCTTCAATTTCCTTCAACCAAGCGTAGAAGTTTAGTTACACATGATAGATCTAAGAAAAATCGAGAGAAAATAGGTTTGAGGCGTTCTGGTATGTGTTGGGATGTTTTTAGGGTTGAAAAGTCGTGCAAGATCTGTTGCCAAAGGAGTTTGAGTCAATTTAGGAAACTTGAGATTCGGCATCAGGAAACAACCATGCGATCGCAAGGTATTAAGTCATGCTGTCGCAAGGAACAAATAAATTCAACCTTCAGACTCTCGGTAATGGTCTGTGCGATCGCGAGGAATTAAAGCCATGCGATCGCAAGGTTTTACAAAACTTCCTCCGGACAGCCTCCAGTAGTTTGGTCGTAACGTTCTCTCCAGATGTCCGATTGAGGTGATTCAAGATGCATTGGAAAGCTAACTCCAAGGGCTACAACTTTTATTCAGATGACATCTTCGAATTCGATCGTTTGATATGTCAAAAACTGGTCTTAATATGAGGCTGAAAACCGGTGCAAAACTTTTCAGCTTGAAAGTTGATATGTGATAATGTCTTGGCTATATTTCACCCCTTTGACTTCTTTCTTCATCCAATTGGCCACTAGCACTCTCAAGTATTCATCGTGAGGTTCGATATAACTTTTTAATATTTGCACTTTGGTTCCCGAACTTTCGCTTTCTTTCATTTTGGTCCTTTTCCCCTCATTTCTTCCAACTTATGCCATATCCATCGAATTGCCACCTAAACCAAAATATGAGAATACTAAGTACATTTAGGCATAAAATAGTCATATGAGCGCATTAAATAAAGATGTAAAATGTGTATTTTACATTCCTATCAAATTCCCCCACACTTAACTTTTGCTCGTCCTCGGGCAAAACTCAAATTTAATTCCCCAAAAACACTAGGTCATAATGTCAAGAACATAGAACCATCAAGCATTTTCAAAACACATAAAATTTCATGAATAAACATTCCACACAACTCATATTCAATTAGCAAGCATTTTCATATAAAGATGGAGTAAACTAAACATGTAGACTCTCACGGATATAAGCACTCAACTCTCATGTATTTAAAAGGGTAAGTGTTTCACTCAAATTCATTCCAATGGAGATGTTCTACCATATGCTTGCATATCTTCTCATTCGCCACCACTTAGATCACATGCTTTACAAGAATCATAAGGACTTTCCGAAGGTTGTAATGTGGCTTATGGTCAAGGTGAGAAATATTTGGGTATGTGACTCAAGAGACATCGAAACTATTGGAGTAAAGATAAATAGACTTAACTCAAACATATACATAAGACATGTAAACCAACCACTCCACATAATAGTTTCATCATTTTATTTTATTTTTTTGCATCTATCCCACACAAATCGAACTCTTTCTTGAGATGTAGGAAGAGTTATGAATATAGATCTTTTTCAACATTAAAATCACTCTCCTCCACCACGTATTTTCTTTTTCTTTCTTTTCTTTTCTTTCAATCATTTTTTTTCTCTTTTGTTTTTCTTGCACAATGTAAACTCCAAATGATACATCAATACTGGAACTCCCTGAATTGACATAGAAAATTTGTTCCAATTCACCAATAATAGCACTACCATAAATCTTGATACCCCCACACTTATTTTCTTGCATACCTACACTTCTCATGATATTCAACAATACTCCACTAGCTCTAAGGCTTGGGTAAAGATATTGTTTTTCCAGTTTAAAGCTTGTAATGTGAGTTTATACAAAGAAAAGGCAATAAGGCTCAAAGGGGCTCACAATGGAAAATTCAATTACAGGGTCGACTATTTGGCTAATGAAGCTTATTTATGTAACAAAGATTGCCTTAATCATGTTCATGCATGCATGTGTCAATGTGATCTTGAAGAGAATTAAGGCAAGTTCTAGAGAAACAAAACCATGAAAGAATATCACACATGAAAAAATAATGAGACTGTTATGGATGTGTTAGTCTAAAGGCTCAAAATCTTACCTGCTTTTGTCCACATAATTTAGTTACTACCATCCTCAAAGAAAATAACTCCACTAATCAACTCTAAGTTGAAGGATTATTCATTCAATCATGTTATGAGTTCTTCAAAAACCTAATTAATTCTAACAAATAGCATACACAACTCCAAAACAATCATTTAACTCTCAATTCATTTTCATGAAAAATCATTCAAAAATTTGTGAAATTAAACTCGCTCAAAATTTAAACGCAATAAATCTAAATATCTAAATCCTCTCCCCCACACTTAAAACTTACATTGTCCCCAATGTAAGGTGAAATGCAAAGAAAAGACAAAGATAACTAAAATATGAATGCGAAAAACAAAAAATAAAAATAAAAATAAAAAGATAAAGGAACGAACTCCCCTTGGGTTGCCTCCCAAACAGCGCCTTTGTTTATTGTCTTTAGCTCGACTTATTGCTTTCTTGTTTAACCCGGGTCTATCATGGTTGGCTTCGATCTTCTTTGCGGTGCACCAAGTCCATTGGGAATGATAACTGGTAGTGTTCCTCCACCTCCATGGAATGTATACTTGTAGTGATTGGGGTGAAACTTCAAATCTGGAATGAAAATCTGCAAAACAAAGGATAAATGTTTCTCATTAGAAACTGGCAATACAAAATAAGAACTATTACCTGACTTTGAAAGATCATTTAATGCTGCCACAGTTCTTTGTAACTCGGTGTTTAAGGTCAACTCCTCTTTTTCCTTCCCAAGATGCTCATTAATGACAAATTCCCATTCATTTTTACCAGCAAATTTGAAAACATCATGTGCTAATTGATCAATTACATCAATAAAATGAACATGATTATTAATACACGAATGTTTCATGGAATCATAGATATTAAGCTTAATGATCTTATCATCAAATTCCATGGTCAATATACCATTATTAAAATCCATTTTAGTTTTGGATGTCCGTAAGAATGGTTTTCCTAACAAGATAGGGGTAGTATGATTACTACTGCCCATGTCAAGCACATAAAAATCAGCAGGGAAAATCAAACCATCAATTTTCACAAGAACATCCTCAACTACCCCCTTAGGATAGGCATTAGATTTATCAGCTAGTTGAATTATTATACCAGTTTTATTTAAAGGTCCAAGTTTCAAGGAAGTGTATACAGAGTATGGCATGACATTAATAGATGCTCCTGAATCTAGCATCGCCTTTTCAAACTTAGTGTCGCCTATCATGCAAGGGATAGTGAACATACCTGGATCCGTTCACTTCTCTTGAATAATTGCAGATACCTGTTCTCCAACTTTTACCCTTTCAATCCCCTTCAATTTCTGTTTCCTCTTACTTGTGCACAATTGTTTCAAAAATTTAGCATAACGAGGTACTTGTTTAATAATATCTAAAAGTGGAATATTTACCTTGCATTTACTAAAAATTTCATGCAACTCATCATGATCTCGTTCATATTTCCTAGATCCTACTAAAGTTTGAGGAAAATGAGGTACAGGTTTACAATCAGAAAGAGGTGGAAACTTACGCTCAGTTACCTCATTATCGTTGGGAGTAGTCTTGTTTGCAACGACGTTTTCTTCCTCTTTTTGCTCAGACGATGTAGGGGATGTCTGTACTGGAACTTCAACCTTCATGTCACTCCTCAACGTGATTGCACTTACATTTTCCCTTGGATTTACTACCGTTTGAGAGGGTAGTTTTCCCGCATTCTGTGACTCCAACCGACTGACCGCATTAGCCATTTGACTTATCTGATCCTCCAAACATTGAATGCTAGCCCTTCTCTCCTGTTGAAATTGTAAAGTGTTAGTGGCTATAGATTTAACAATATCTTCTAAAGACATACCAGAGTTAGAAGTTTGGCCCTGTTGTTGTCTAGGAGGGTATGGCTGATTATATTGCTGGAAATTCTGCCAATTTTGATTCATAGGTTGATTCACTTGTCGATTCCCATAGCTAAGATTTGGATGATCCCTCCATCCTTGGTTGTACGTGTTTGAATATGGATCATAATTCTTCTGTAGTTGTCCAAAAAAGCTACCGGTTACATTTACGTGTTCAATGAATTCTTCTTGAAGTGTTGGGCACATATTAGTTGGATGGCCTACCAATGAACAAATTCCACAAGCTTTTGCTGTTTGCACATTACCTGCAACCATTTGACAAATAAGAGTAGTTAGACTCGCAAGTTGTTGTTCAATGGATGAGACATTTATCTCATTAACATATTTCGATGGCATGTCGAGTCTAGTGCCGAATTTTTGAGAATTGGCAGCCATATTTGCAATCAAGTTCCTTAAACTATCAAGGAAATTCAAAAAAAATATGACAAACAAGTTAAAGAAAAAAAAAAAAAAACTAGAATAAGAAAACAAATAAAATTCTATGCTAAAATTACTAAAAACAATAAATTACTAACAAAACCTAGAAAATTGGGATTTTTGTGTTTTTTTAAATAAAAATAAAATAAAATAAAAATAAAAAGTTAAAGAAGCATAAAAATAAATTAGCACCACTCCCCGGCAACGGCGCCAAAATTTGGTGTGCTGTCGTAGGCACCCAAAAATAATCCTTAAGCCTCTAAAACTAATGTAGTAGTGGAAGTAAGGGTCGATCCCACGAAGAGTGTGTAATTCAATATTTTATGCTTCGTACAATGATTGGGGGGTTTTTGTATGCAACAACTGTAAATAACATAATCAATAACAATGAAAATTAAATTAACGAAATCAATCAAATAACTAACCTTGGTCTAAGTCCACATCCACCATCGGAAATCCACAATTGATCATAGATACAAGGATAATTCAATTCATATTTCGAATATTCATCGTTGGAATTGATTCCTATTTCTCCTTAATTTTAGTTAATTAGAAACCAGCGTTCTAATTAACCCTAATTATGAAATAACCCCAGACCAGCGCTCAAGATTCAATTTAATAACATCTTTACACAATAGAGAAATCGATGAACTAGATAACACAAACACCAGCGGTTGCATTCAATCTATTTAAACATTCTTCTTAAGATTCAATAACCTCTATCCCAGACAATTATCAAATCCTAGTGCTTTACAAGTTAAAGAGATCAAACAATTACGGATTTGATGTTTTACTTAGCGGTAGATTGTTACAATCAATAAACTAGCGGGCCCTTTAGCAATTAAACGCAACAAATCATAGAAATAAATGCAGAAGAACATTCAATACGCAAAATATAAATCAAACAATAAGAAAACTATTTAGATCTCACAATATGTGGTTCCGAGGCTTCAATTTCCTTCAACCAAGCGTAGAAGTTTAGTTACACATTCGGGATGTTTTTAGGGTTGAAAAGTCGTGCAAGATCTGTTGCCAAAGGAGTTTGAGTCAATTTAGGAAACTTGAGATTCGGCATCAGGAAACAACCATGCGATCGCAAGGTATTAAGTCATGCTGTCGCAAGGAACAAATAAATTCAACCTTCAGACTCTCGGTAATGGTCTGTGCGATCGCGAGGAATTAAAGCCATGCGATCGCAAGGTTTTACAAAACTTCCTCCGGACAGCCTCCAGTAGTTTGGTCGTAACGTTCTCTCCAGATGTCCGATTGAGGTGATTCAAGATGCATTGGAAAGCTAACTCCAAGGGCTACAACTTTTATTCAGATGACATCTTCGAATTCGATCGTTTGATATGTCAAAAACTGGTCTTAATATGAGGCTGAAAACCGGTGCAAAACTTTTCAGCTTGAAAGTTGATATGTGATAATGTCTTGGCTATATTTCACCCCTTTGACTTCTTTCTTCATCCAATTGGCCACTAGCACTCTCAAGTATTCATCGTGAGGTTCGATATAACTTTTTAATATTTGCACTTTGGTTCCCGAACTTTCGCTTTCTTTCATTTTGGTCCTTTTCCCCTCATTTCTTCCAACTTATGCCATATCCATCGAATTGCCACCTAAACCAAAATATGAGAATACTAAGTACATTTAGGCATAAAATAGTCATATGAGCGCATTAAATAAAGATGTAAAATGTGTATTTTACATTCCTATCAGGGATCAAAAACAAGTTATATAAAAGCAAAACGACAACCATAGGCACCAATAATAGCAAGAAAATTCTGCCTTAAAGTAACACAAGATGCACTTAGAGGTTAATATATAATATATCACATCCATAACAACAAAAAAGTGAATTTATGAAAGTTAATGGAATGAAGACGTTAGATTAAACATAAATGTATCCAAAATACATAAGCATGAAATGTAAACCATAGCTAAGGCTCCAAAGGAGAGGGTGGAGGGAAGTGAGCATAAAAAGCATTTTACTGAGCTTGCAATATCGCTTGTTGAGCTTGAATTATATCTTGTTGAACTTACAATTGGTCAAGCATCCTACCAAGGCCGTCAACGGAGGATGTAAGTGAACCAATGCATCCGTTGAGGAGATTGTAATGATCTTCGAGAATGTAAAACCTCTGGTACGATGTGGAACACTTGAACTTGGGATGTGGTGTGGTGAATCATCATCATCCTCTATGTCACCTCGTCGAGGGGTAAGGTTGAGAGACCCAACTCTGCATCAAACCCTTTAGTGCGGGCCATCCATTGTCCACCTTCTTTGATAATTTTCATACGCTTGAGAGTGTGAATGCTGATGGTGTTGGTAGGTCAAAGAGATACAGAAGCTTCACATGGAAAGAAATGTCAAAACATTAAAAGATATTGGTAAAAAGCGTGTTGTAGGGTAGAGCTTTGATATGTCGTGTAGAATGAACAAGTTTCATGTGTCCGAGAGTAATGGTCGAAAAATTCAATATTCGCCCAACCAAGAAGGAATCAAGAATAAAGAGATCGAAGTTGTTAACTTTGTCTCGATGACCTTTTCGCGGAAGGGTGATATGGACAATGATATTTGGTAAAGCTTTACAAGGTATGATAAGTTGATTTGCACTAAACTTCAAAAGATGGATGAGTTTTGTGTTTTCACAGTCATCGAGTTCGAGTATAGTTCGGATAGTGGATTTCATAAGGATAATTTGTTTTCCTTTAATTAAGAAATAAATATTATCTGAAGCACGAATCGATCGCGAATTTTTATAAAATTCTTTCATAAGATTGAGATAGGCACGTTCCTTCATAGTCACTATCGAGACCCAACCCATGTTTACAAAATATTCTTCAATGTGAAATGAGGATGTTTTAAGGGTTAATTGAAAGAAATCAACATTCTTACAAGTGAGAATGAGTGATTTTTTGAAGGGATTTTTCGGCTCTTCAACTTCAATATCAAATTCTTCATGGAGGAAGGTGGAGAAAATCTTCTCACGGTACTTTTAAGTATTTTTTTTTTTTTTTAACGTTTAGACATCGTCATTCTTGAAAAGTAGAAAAAAAATGAGAAGAAAAGAGGCTAGGTTTGGATTATGTGTGAATTGGAAATTATAATGGATGAAAGTCTGAATTTTTGAGAGATTTACTGTGTTAAAATGATAGTTTTTTATTTTAAGAAGTATTTGATAATTGAAGATGGAAATGTGAAGAATTTAGTGATGATTTGGGAAAAGAAATGAGATAAATGGTGAAGAAAATGAACGAGAATAGGGCTGACGGGCGTATTTAATAACTGTATTTACGGCAAACGGATGTCTGGGTTGGCAGAGCCCGTTAGAGCCTGCTTTCCTCTTTCAAACCAGACAAGGTTCTGGACAGTCCGCTTGACTCGTCCAAATGCTTTTTTTTAACATACTAAATTAAATATATAATAAATACTGCATATAGAAACCAAATAAATGTAAAAACACTTAATATGAATTTAACTTAATCATGTACTTCAAATCATCAATAATGCCCAAGCCTATTTGAATATGTGAGAATCGATTAAGCACTAGAAGTTAAGTGAAAATGTCGGCCAATTTATTTTCAGTATTCATAGATTCTAACACCTTCTGTGCATGGTCTATTAAAAAGCGATGTCTAATCTTAATATGCTTCATTTGAGAGTGCAAAATGAGATTTTGTGGACAAGTTTATAGCACTAGTGTTATGACACGTGATAGGCATATGACCAAAGACAAGTGATGGACACTGAGAGTTTGCTTATCCATAATACTTGTGCACAACAACTAGGAGCCGACATATATTCAGCTTCGATTGTAGACATTGTAATGGAATTTTGTTTCTTACTAAACCATTACACAAGTGCAAAGCCTAGAAAATGACATGTTGCGCTAGTGCTCTTGCGATCAATTGTGCATCTTTCCATTGGTTACTTTTCTTTGAACATTCTCCTCGTGTCTTAGATTCTGAATATGCATGGTCCCTCTTCGTTCAACTAAAAAGTTAGATTAAAATCCAAGTCAAAGTTAGTTGATTTTATGTATAAATTTTATGGGACCTACAAACTTTTTATCTGTACATTTCATTAATTTTATTAAAATCTTCTAATTGTTTATGTGGACATAATAAGAATAGGAATTGAGTAACATGCGATGTGTACTTTATAAGTTTGAGCGCTTCATATACATGGAACAATTCTCCACTAGCATGATTAATGGCATAATACAACTAAAATCTTGTTCAGTATACTATTAACTCATGTTCAATATTGTGTATCAAATATGATACTACATATTTATATTGATTTTTTTAATAATAGCTGCAAATAATTCATTTATAAGAATTTTCCCATAGAACAATTTTAGAAACATATTAATCAAAATGCTGTTCACATATCCTGTTAAATTGCTGTCAATTCAGGAAAAGGAAGGATTAATTTGAGAAGCCATAGAGAATTCTAGAAGAGGAGAAGTAGAGAGCAAATGGCCGGAATTTCTGTTTGTTGTATTCTAACGATAATGATTGTATATATCTGCATGTATATGTATACTGATTTAGCTAATGCAATAAGAAAATGTCCAATGACTTAAATATCCTCAATTATGTAGTTCAATACTCCCCCTCAAGATGAGAAATGTATTTTCAATACTTCCATCTTGGATAATAACAATTTGAATCTAGTTCCTCCTAAAGCATTTGTTAGCAAATCAACCACTTGTTCTTGAGAAGCCACATGTAACATCTTCACCTTTCCCTATTTGTACCTTATCCCTTATAAGATGACAATCGATTTCTATATGTTTCGTTCTTTTATGAAACACATGGTTGCTTGCTATATGTATGGCAGAGTAATTATCAGAAAACAACAAGGCTGCTTTATTATGTTCCACACCTAAATCTTGAAGTATATTTTTCAGTCAGCTTAATTCACAAACTGCAGCTGCTATGGATCGATATTATGCTTCAACTGAAGACCGTGAAACCGTGTGTTGCTTCTTAGACTTCCAAGATATCAATGAGTTGCCTGAAAATATACAATAACCAGTGATGGGTCGTCTAGTGTCTAAACATGCTGCCTAATCATCATCACAAAAACCTTTGAGATGTAAATCAGATTTACCAGCAATGAATAAACATTGTCCTAGTATTCCTTTCAAATATCTTAACACATGGTGAGCTGCCACTAAGTGGGACTGTTCTGTGATTGAATAAATTTGCTTAAGATTTGTACAACATAAGAGAAATCAGATCTTGTTATTGTCCAGTAAATGATTTTTCCTACCAGTCTTCGATATACTTTAACATCTGCAACAGTATCCCCTCCACCTTTACTCAATTTTAGATTATGTGGCAAATGACTTAGTCAATGGTTTAGCTCCAAGGTAGCCTGCATCAGCCAAGATTGCCAATGTATATTTCCATTGGCAAATGTATATTCCTATTGAAGTTTTTGCCACCTCAAGACCTAGGAAATACTTCAGAATTCCTAAATCTTTTAATATGAACTGTGCATTCAACTCTGTTTTGAACTGCTCTATATAAGGTAGGTCATTTTCCCTAGCGATTAGATCATCCACATAAATGAGAATTACAGTGAATAAACTGCCATCTCGTTTGCTAAATAATGAATAGTCAGAATTAGATTGCCTGAAATTCTGAGAAAGAATATAAGAAGTAAGCTTGGTGTTCCATTATCTTGAAGCTTGCTTAAGTCCATAAATAGATTTATTTAGCTTGCAAACTAGCGGTTCTCCAGTCTCCCCATGCTGCTTATAGCCTGGAGGCATCAACATATATACCTCCTCATTTAAGTCACTATGAAGGAAGGCGTTGTTGATATCCAATTGATGCAGATGCCAGTTTTATTGAGCAGCAACAACAAGCAAAGTTTTATTACTAACTTGGAAACAGGGGAAAAGGTTTCTCCATAATCCATCCTAACTTATTGAGTGAAACCCTTGGCTGCCAGACGAGCCTTCTTCCTTTCCTCAGTACCATCAGAACGAAGTTTAACTTTGAAAACCCACTTACACACAATAAGTTTCTTATGAGTTGGTAGAGGACAAACAATCCAAGTATTGTTAGAGACAAGAGCCTGATATTCAGCATCCATGGCATTGCACCAATCCGAGTGGTTGGATGCTTCAACAAAATACTGAGGTTTATATTTAGTTAGTAAAGCCAGTGAGTACTATCTTTGAGCAGGATAAAGAATGTTATAATCCAAATAGTTGGAAATAGGATATTGTTTGCCAAACGCAGTTCTTTTCTCTGTATAATCCGATTGGGAATTAGGCACTTGAGTCATAAGACTACAATGGTAATCTTGCATATAAGAAGGGACTCGCTTGGGCTTAGTATATTGTTCTACAGGTAAAACTTTTGGTAAGTAAGGAACTTCTGATGGTAATGAGGTGATATCTGGAGATGATGGAATGGAATCAGAAGGATGTTCTTCACCAGAGATAGTTGGATTTAGAAGAATATAAGAATGTGTTAAAGTAGAGTCTAAAGTAGGAAATGAAATATCAATACAGTGATGTCGGTGAAGTGGGAAAAGAGTAGGCTCAAGCTGTGAAGAGCCAGCAGACTTGGACAAAAAAATAAAGAAGGGAAACATGATGGAAAGGAAATATAGTTTCATGAAAAACCACATCTCTGGAAATAAGCACAATATTAGTTTGAAGATTAAAGAGTTTATAAGCTTTCATCCCATATGGATAACCAAGGAAGATACAAAGTATAGCCCTGTAATCAAATTTTGTTCGATGCTGTTTTAGAGTTGAAGCATAGCAAAGGCAACCAAAGACCTTAAGGTGATTTTATGAAGGTGTAGCTTGATATAGTATTTTATAGGGAGATTTGTTGTCAAGGATAGCAGTAGGTATTCGATTTATGAAATGTGTAGTAGTTAAAATGTTGTCTCCCCAAAATTTATGAGGTAAGTTGGCTTGGAATTTAATGGCTCTTGCAACATTGAGTATGTGTTGATGCTTCCTTTCAACCACTCCATTTTGTTGTGGTGTTTCAACATAACTCAACTGATGGATGATACCTTTAGATGAATAAAATTTATCCATATGAAATTCTGCACCATTAACAAATCTAAGAATTTTAACACTGCATTTAAAGTGAGTTTGGATAAGATAGAAATAGGATTGAATGATGGATTTGGTTTGTGATTTATTCTCCATGAGATAAGGTCCATGAAATTCGATTATAATCATCCACAGTAGTTAAAAAATACTTATAACCATCTAATGAAGGAGTGGAATATGGTCCCCAAATGTCACAATGGATGAGATCAAACATTTTGGAGGCCTTTGTTTCACTGAGTTGGAAAGGTAACCTGTGCTATTTGGCCAAAGGACAAATTGTACAAAGCAAATGCTTGTTTGCAGCAATTATGGGAACAAATTTATGTAGAAGTAGCAGTTGGGAAATGGGAACATGCCCTAAACGACAATGTCAAACATCAATTTTAGTTGTGATATCAGTATTGTTCATAGAGCTACAAGTAGTATAATTTGCTTTATTACAGTCGAAATGAAAAGTTTTGTTGTTAGAAGAAACATCAGAAGTAGGAAAGGCAGAGTTCATAGTAGAACTTGATATGATTTGATGAGAATGTTGATGATTAGTTGGTTGTCAAATTGCTGAAGATGATATAGACTATTCTCAAAATTTCCTATCTCAATCGTCTTCCATATCGAAAGATCCTGAATAAAATAAGAACAATATATGAATATCATGTAGCAATTATATTTGAGTGTCAATTTGCTTGCAGAAATCAGGTTGAACTTAAAACATGGTACAACAAGCACATTAGATAAAACTAATGTAGTGGATAACTTCATTGCACCAACATGTGTAACTGCAGCACTACTACCATTTGGCAGCTTCATAGAAGCATGAATGGAAGCAGTCATAGTAGTTAAATGTATGATAGATCAAACCATGTGTTATGAAACCCCTGTATCTATGATCCATTTGCATGTGTTTGTAGAATCACATGAGTATGTACGAGTACCTGAGAAGGCAAAAGCATTAGGAACTGAAGGAGATTTGGATGGCACATCTTGCTTTGTAGGTGGTTGATTAGAGCATGATAGTTGTCCTTGCAATTGTGGTACAAACAGGGATAAAATCTGCTGACATTGATTTGGAGCGATGGTAATTTGTAAAAGAGAATTTATTATCTTTGAATTATCATTATCAGATGTCTGCTCAACCACATTAACAACTGGAATATTGCTTTTACCAATTTTGTGACCAAGAGGATATCCTATTAACTTGTAGCATTTACTCTTAAGGTGCCCTAACATACCATAATAAATGCACACAGGCCTTTCTCTTATCTGAAGTGAGATATTCCTCAGATTGCCAAAGGATTTTTGCACAACTTTGCTAGCAAATACAGCAGCTTCAAAGTTTTGTTGTTTCTTATTAACAATCTCCTTCTTTCTCTCATCTTGCAAAATCAATGCCAAGACTTTATTTAGCGATGGCTGTGGGTCTATTAACAAGATCAGGCTCCTAACACCAGAGAAATGTTCATCTAACCCCATGAGGAATTGCATAACCTCATCTTCACTCTTGTAATCAATATTATTGACTCCTAGCCTATAATTGTCTAGTTCTTCCCAAAGTCCTTTGAACTGATTGAAATAAGAGCTCACTAAACTAGTGAAATTGAGGCAATCTGCTTCTTCAATTCATAGATACGAGGGCTATTGCTTTGACTGTAGTGATCTCAAAGCTCAATCCAAATCTCTCGTGCAAAATCCTTATGCATTGCACCGGGGTATGGCTCTTTGGGCATTCAATTGATGATCCACGAAGAAACTACATGATTACACCTTCTCCATGCACTGTAAAGAGGATCATTCTGAGGAGGTTTGGTTATAGATCAATCTACGAATCCTTCTTTGTTCTTAACGCTGAGTGCCATAGTTGTCGCACGACTCCACGTCGCATAATTTTCCTCAACAAGTGTGACTAAAATGAGTTGCATTCCTATATTATCACCATAATGTAGGTAATACAGAGTGCTTGGATCGCTCCCCAATTGACTAACAAGAGAAGCTACATCTCCTGCAACTGCATCTCCAGCTAATGAATCGCTGGAGGAGTTTTCTTAAATAGATTGATTTCAAACCTCCACTTGAACATTGGAATTCGCCAACATCGCAGGGAAGCCTCAACACTTTAATACCATGATAAATTGTAGCCAATTCAAGAAGAAGAAGGAGTAATTTGAGAAGCCATGGAGAATTTTAGAAGTGGAGAAGTAATGACCAAATGGATGGAATTTCTGTTTATTGTATTCTAACGATAATGATTGTACATATCTACATGTGTATATATATATATATATTAGCTAATGCAATAAGAAAATGTCCAATGACTTAAATATCCTCAATTATGTAGTTCAATATATCCATCATCCTTATTTTATGATGGCAGGCTGTAGAATTATTGCCTTCTACATTTCTGTTGTCATTTTGCGGGGTCTTGTCATTTGCAAATGTTAAATAGCTTTCTGTTTATAATATCCATAAATCCTGTAATTGGGATGTCTGTACTGCACTTACGAGACATGTTAATTGATTTCCCTCCCACTTAAAGTTTCATCTCCCTAAAAATTTCAAAATTTCCTTATAAAATATTCAGTTTCCCTCTTTATCTAAAATTTGACTTACGTTTCATTTTTACAGCTTCCAAAACCCTAACCTCATACCTTATTTCGTCTCATCTGTTCTGCCTTCGTCTTTATCTCCCTCTCTTTCTCTGATCCATGGTTTCTCTTCCACATCTTGGTCGCAGTAAGGGATGGGGTGTTTGAATTTTGGAGTGGCTGTGGATGGGGTAGGGAGGCTTGGCTGCAACGGTGGAGGTGTAGGTAGAATTTCTGCTTCCTTAAATATAGAGAAAGAACTTCTGGAAGAACCCTTGTTATGCACATAATAAAACGTCTAATCTCAATCCCATCCTTCAAATTTTCAAAGGTAATTTCAAATAATTTTGGGTATTCACATTTGTGGTAAGTGGCTTTGAAATAATTTCAATTTCATTTCTACCCTCTTTTATGTTTGCTTGCTCACAATCTCTTTTAACTTTTAGTTTACAATATTTCCACTGAAAATGCTACTCTTTTTGTAGCTTTATGCCATAATAATTTGATCTAACCATAATATTATTCTCTTAGAAGGGTTATTGATGAAGGCAAAATAATAATTCCATTTAATTTCGAATTTGTCTGTTTTTGGTGAATTGCTAGTCTAACTAGATTGAAAAAGGGACAATGATCACAACTCAGGGCCTTTGGCCCTGAAGAACGTCGAATTTTGGGCAGATTCCGTCGTTTAGGCCTTCAATTAAGTATTTTTGCCGTTTATGGTAATTTTTTTTTTGACAATATCTTAGTCAAATAAACTCGGATTTGTTTTGTTTTGTTTTGATTTTCGTTTGTTGGGGGATGATCCTAGTGATTAGGAAAATTAAGATCCGTCATTATCTTAATTTTTTCATTTTTGGAAAAAAATAATATTTTCTTATTATTATGTAATTTTTTCCGAATTTTCTTAGGTTTTTGGCTATTTAAACGATGTAAACCCTTTGAGGCAACCTAGTTTTGAATGAAATAAAGTTTTTTTGAATTTCTCTTCGTTGAAATTCTTTTTGTGTGGATTTTTGTTTTTCCTATAATCTTTTCCCCTGTATTAGTTATTTTTGTGATATTTATATGTTGTGGTTTTATAACCAAGCAAAGATACATAGTTGGATGCTTCGGCATGAAGCCGTAAATGGTGGGAGGCGACTCGGCTAGTCATAACGGCACATTACATTTTTTTTTATACTGTTTCGAACTTTAAGTTAAGGAATTGAATGGATATATTTGCAATTTCATGTACAACGTTTGTTTGTACATTAGAATTTTAACTTTAGCATTTATTTTATTTTATTTATTTTTAAGTTCCGAAGAAAAGAATAATTAAAATAAAATTCATAATTTTTTTTAAAATTTTTTCAAATTAGCGAAGAAAATAACAAGAGAAGTTCTTTGCTAAATGTTGACTCACTTAATCCGTAGATGATTTGCGATGAAAAAATTATTGCTAATGTCATTGCAATTAGCTATAGAAATAGTCATTGGTAAACATCAACGAAGTTTTTTGTGGCTTATTTACCAATTGTCAAAGAAATCCGTGGGTAAATTAGCGGTGAGAGTTTCATTGTCGAATTTACTGAAGGAAACCTCTGTTTACCTTAATAAATCTGCATAGCGTAATGGTATGATCAACAGAATCAGTAAATTAATTCGAGCCCACCGACTTCACGATGTTTCCTTAAAACGAATTTGCTGCCTTCAAAAGGTGCTTAAGGCGTCCAGTAATCGTTTCCTAGGATAGAACGAATTTCGTCTCCTACGAAGTAGCACAGCAATCTGCAGGAGTTCCAGCGAACTCAATGAAATGTTTTTTATTTCGAAAATAATATCAGAACGAGATAGAGAGAGGGAGAATGAGATTCAATGCAGAGAATAATAGCAATGAAAAATGGTGTATTAATTTTGGTAACGGGCTTGGCTATTTATAGAATTGTTCGTGGCCATTCGAACACCCTTCTAGTCATTTCAGAACAGTCGCCACTGTTCAGACAAGCCCAGAACCGAACAGACAGCAAGGTTCGGTAATAAGTCGGTTGACAGTCCAAACCGTTAACAGACCACCCAAAATAATTACCCGAAAATAAGCCCATTAATAAAAATTAATTTTATTATGTACCCAAGAATTTGATTAATTACAATTTGATCCAAAATTAAATAAATTTTGTCCAAAAAGATAATATAGCACAAGGACGCACCCGCACCCGCACACGGACCGGACCGGGCTCGGGCACGAGCACGAGCACGTGCCGAGCCGAGCCGAGCCGGCCGGTCGGACGGACGGACGGACGGCGGGGGCGGCGCGCGCGTGTGGGGTTTGGACCGACTCCCATAGGATATAGGTCTCCCCTCTTTTAAAGACTATTGGTACCCCTTGGGGCCCAAACCCAATTCCCAACCTTACACTATATAAACCACATCAAAGTTTCATAACTTTCCTATGTGGGACAAGTGTGTGGGAATTTTCCAATAAATCAAATTCGTCACTAGTTCATAGTTTCAAGTGGGTTACTTTAACATTAAATATTTCATTCAATACTAAATGGTTTTCGACAAATAAATATATCATGTTGATCCTTTTGCGGAGTAGAAAATGAATATGCTAGGTCCCGTTGAAATTAAGGCACGGGTCCCACTGAAATTTGGGCTCAAAGTTGACCCATTTCGCTAGTAGTAAAACCATTTTCCAACAATCCCCCACATGAATGAAATATGTCGGCTTTATTTTCCAAACAACAACATCTGATATGTTTTCGAAGTAAAATTGAAGAAAACTGCATCGAGATAAGTAGCCAAAGACTTTGAACTTTCCCTAGTAAAATCTATCGGATATACTTAGCCAATCAGTAGCAAGATGCTTTGAACAGTCAACCGTTATTGTACACCTAGACAATAGAAGTCACACAATTTCCTTCGAACACAATTGGTTCTCACGTTTGTGTCCATTTTGGCCTTGGACACCTCCTGGTTCATGAGCGGTTTTTAGAGAATTAATCTTCACATAACTCTCCTAGAAGCGGCCCCTTCTCACCCACATAGGTGATTTCCATAAAGAGTATTCTGCTATACTCCACTTGAACGAATCAAGATATAGAAATCATTAAAAGCGTAACTTATCCTATTTCGCGGCAGTTATGCACTGTCTCATCATAGGAATGGGTAGGAAAAATTTCCCCCAGTGCGCACTAAGTTTTTCACAGTCCGGTTGTCCCATTGAACCTAAATCTTGGGATCTCCAATCAATTAGGTTGGGTTGCCACCATGAAAACTTTTGATTATTTTATCAGTTTTAATCCCATTCCCTTCGATGAACTTTCGACTTGCTCTCTTGTTAAGCCTTTAGTTAGCGGATCCGCGATATTCTCTTTTGATTTCACATAATCTATAGATATAATACCAGTAGAGAGCAACTGTCTAATGGTATTGTGTCTACGACGTATATGTCGAGATTTGCCATTATACATAGCATTCTGTGCCCTACCAATTGCTGATTGACTATCACAATGGATACATATAGCAGGCACAGGTTTTGTCCAACACGGAATATCTTCTAGAAAATTTCGTAGCCATTCGTCTTCTTCCCCAGCTTTGTCCAATGCAATGAATTTTGATTCCATTGTTGATCTAGCTATACATGTCTGTTTTGAAGATTTCCATGACACTGCAGCACCTCCAAGTGTAAATACATATCCACTTGTTGACTTGGAGTCTTTAGTATCTGATATCCAATTTGCATCACAGTATCCTTCAAGTACTGCTGGATATCTTGAATAGTGCAATCCAAAGTTTTTGGTATGTTTTAAATACCCTAAAACTCTAACAATTGCCTTCCAATGCTCAGTACTTGGATTACTCGTATATCGACTTAGCCTACTAATAGAGTAAGCAATATCAGGTCGAGTGCAGTTCATGACATACATTAAACTGCCAATAATACGAGAGTATTCCAATTGAGACTTACTATCACCAGTATTGGAAACAAGATGCATGCTTGCATCCATAGGTGTTTTCATAGGGATAATGTTATATTTCTTGAATTTATCAAGAATCTTCTCAATGTAGTGTGATTGAGATAAAATGAGACCTTCCGATGTTCTAGAAATTTTAATTCCTAATATAACATCGGCTATTCCCAAGTCCTTCATTTCAAACTTACTTGTCAACATCTTTTTAGTAGTTTGAATTATGGTATCATTATTACCCATAATCAGCATGTCATCTACATATAAACATACCATGACATATCCATTTAGAGTGCTCTTGACGTACACACATTTGTCACACTCATTAATTTTGAAACCATTTGACATCATTACTGTGTCAAATTTTTCATGCCATTTTTTAGGAGCCTGTTTTAATCCATAAAGTGATTTAACAAGTCGACACACTTTCTTTTCTTGTCCTGGGGCCACAAAACCTTCAGGTTGTTCCATATAAATTTCTTCATCTAAGTCACCATTTAGAAAAGCCGTTTTAACATCCATCTGATGTATATTCAAGTCATTTAACGCTGCTATCGCAATAAGCATACGTATGGAAGTAATCTTTGTTACTGGTGAATACGTATCGAAATAATCAAGACCTTCTTTTTGCTTGTAGCCTTTAGCGACAAGTCTAGCTTTATATTTGTCAATTGAACCATCCGCTTTCATTTTCTTTTTGAAAATCCATTTACACCCCAATGGTTTATTACCGGGTGGAGGTCTACTAATTCCCATGTATGATTTTGTAGTATGGATTCAATTTCACTGTTAACTGCTTCTTTCCAAAAGGAAGCTTCAGTTGATGACATAGCCTCTTTAAAAGTTTGAGGTTCATTTTCTAATAAATATGTTAGAAAATCGGGTCCAAATGAAGTTTTCGTCCTAGCCCTCTTACTTCGTCTCGGTTCTTCTTCATTTATTGATTCTTGATCTACAGCCTCATTATTATCACGAGGTCTTTTTAGTGAATTTGACTCACTTTGCAAGTTGTAAGGAAAAACATTTTCTAAAAATGTAGCATCCCTTGATTCAATAATCGTATTAACATGCACGTCGGGTATTTCAGACTTAAATACCATAAATCTGTATGCACTACTATGATAGGCATAACCAATGAATACACAATCAACTGTTTTCGGTCCTATCTTAACCTTTTTAGGTTTAGGAACCACTACCTTAGCCAAACATCCCCATACCCTTAGATATTTATAGTTAGGTTTGTGACCTTTCCATAATTCATAAGGTATCTTGTGCGTTTTTCGATGTAGCAATTTGTTGAGAATATAATTGGCAGAAAGCAAAGCTTCCCCCCACAAGTTCTTCGGTAATCCAGAACTTATCAACATAGCATTCATCATCTCCTTCAATGTTCGATTCTTACGTTCAGCAATGCCATTAGATTGAGGAGAGTAAGGCGCTGTAGTTTGATGAATAATTTCATGTTCCGAACAAAATTGTTCAAACGGAGAATCATATTCACCACCTCTATCACTTCTTATTGCCTTAATCTTTTTGTTAAGTTGATTTTCAACCTCTAATTTATAGTGTTTAAACACTTCAATTGCTTCGTCTTTGCTTTTGAGTAAATACACATAGCAATATCGAGTGCAATCATCGATTAAAGTGATAAAGTACTTATTACCGCCTCTAGTTTGCACAAACTTTAAATCACAAATGTCAGTGTGAATTAAATCTAGTGGTTTGGTACTTCTTTCAATAGAACGAAAGGGTAAACGAGTCATTTTTGCTTCTATACATATATCACATTTGTGATTAGGATCTAAATCGCACTTTGGTAATAAATCCAATTTGATTAGTCTACGCAAAGTATTATAATTTACATGTCCTAATCGTTCATGCCAAATATTAAATGACTCAAGCAAGTAAGAAGAAGATGTAATTTTATTCATAGGAGGTACAACAGTCATTACATTCAACTTAAAGAGCCCCTAATTTAGGTAGCCCTTCCCAACAAACATGTCATTCCTTGTAAGTACAAATTTGTCCGAGACAAATACTAATTTAAACCCGTTTTTGCTTAACAAGGAACCAGATACTAAATTCTTTCGAATATCGGGCACATGAAGAACTTCGTTCAAAGTAAGCTCCTTTCCACTTGTCATTTTCAGCACAATCTTTACATCTCCTTCAACCTTGGAAGATGAAGAGTTTCCCATGTAGAGTTGTTCCTCATTACCCGTCGCTTTATAGGTAGAGAACATCCCGCGGTTTGAGCATATGTGTCGAGTGGCTCCAGTATCCACCCACCATTCCTTAGTGTTTCCAACTAAGTTGCATTCAGAAACGATCGCTGAAAGATTCATGTCTTGTACCTTATCGGAAAGGTTGTCATGTTCTGTTACATTGGCCTGATGAGGTTTTCCCTTGACATTCTTTGGCTTCCGACAGTCCTTGGACCGATGTCCCGCCTTGCCGCAATTGTAACAGTTGCCTTTGAACTTTTTAACAGTTTTCGAAGAACCAGATTGCCCTTCGCCATTGCGCTTCCTCTTCTTGTTAGTCTATAAGCCTCCTTCCACAATGTTGCCCTTTGATTCCAACGAATTAGATGCATCATTCCTCTTTTCAGATATGCGGTTGTCTTCTTCTATTCTCAACCGAACAATGATATCTTCAAGTTTCATTTCCTTCCGCTTATGTTTAAGGTAATTCTTGAAGTCCTTCCAGGAAGGCGGTAACTTCTCAATCAGTGCAGCAACTTGAAATGATTCACTAAGTTTCATTCCTTCAGCATGGATGTCACTGAGTAAAATTTGAAGTTCTTGAACTTGGGATATGACAGTCTTGTTATCCACCATCTTGTAATCCAAGAAACGACCGACAATGAACTTCTTCGTACCGGCATCTTCAGTTTTGTACTTGGTGTCCAAGGATTCCCACAGTTCTTTTGCAGACTTCGCATTGCAGTACACATTATATAATGTGTTGTCCAGTCCGTTGAGTACATAATTTCGACACAGAAAGTCGGAATGTTTCCATGCATCAACCGCAGCCAATTTCTCAACATCAGAATCTTCCTCGGTGTATGAAGGCGCATCTTCTTTGAGAAATTTTGCCAAACTTAATGTTGTCAGATAAAAAAGCATTTTTTGTTGCCAACGCTTAAAATCTGACCCATTAAATTTCTCTGGCTTTTCTATACTACTATTAGGGAGTGTAGTAGTAGGAGTTGTCATTTCTGAAACACAATCAGAAGGTCAACGAGAAGGAGTAGAACCAGAATAAATGAAAAAATTCAAAATTCGTTTTAAGATTGGTATTCCTGGAATATCTCCTTTCGAACAATCTGACAGAATTAGCTTAATAACAATCTGCACAGCGTAATGGTATGATCAACAGAATCAGTAAATTAATTCGAGCCCACCGACTTCACGATGTTTCCTTAAAACGAATTTGCTGCCTTCAAAAGGTGCTTAAGGCGTCCAGTAATCGTTTCCCAGGATAGAATGAATTTCGTCTCCTACGGAAGCAGCACAGCAATCTGCAGGAGTTCCAGCGAACTCAATGAAATGTTTTTTATTTCGAAAATAATATCAGAACGAGATAGAGAGAGGGAGAATGAGATTCAATGCAGAGAATAATAGCAATGAAAAATGGTGTATTAATTTTGGCAACGGGCTTGGCTATTTATAGAATTGTTCGTGGCCATTCGAACACCCTTCTAGTCATTTCAGAACAGTCGCCACTGTTCAGACAAGCCCAGAACCGAACAGACAGCAAGGTTCGGTAATAAGTCGGTTGACAGTCCAAACCGTTAACAGACCACCCAAAATAATTACCCGAAAATAAGCCCATTAATAAAAATTAATTTTATTATGTACCCAAGAATTTGATTAATTACAATTTGATCTAAAATTAAATAAATTTTGTCCAAAAAGATAATATAGCACAAGGACGCACCCGCACCCGGACCGGGCTCGGGCACGAGCACGTGCCGAGCCGACCGGTCGGACGGCTGCGGCGGCGCGCGCGTGTGGGGTTTGGACCGACTCCCATAGGATATAGGTCTCCCCTCTTTTAAAGACTATTGGTACCCCTTGGGGCCCAAACCCAATTCCCAACCTTACACTATATAAACCACATCAAAGTTTCATAACTTTCCTATGTGGGACAAGTGTGTGGGAATTTTCCAATAAATCAAATTCGTCACTAGTTCATAGTTTCAAGTGGGTTACTTTAACATTAAATATTTCATTCAATACTAAATGGTTTTCGACAAATAAATATATCATGTTGATCCTTTTGCGGAGTAGAACATGAATATGCTAGGTCCCGTTGAAATTAAGGCACGGGTCCCACTGAAATTTGGGCTCAAAGTTGACCCATTTCGCTAGTAGTAAAACCATTTTCCAACAACCTCTGCTCATTAAAAGCAACATGTTGCCTACAAAATTCAAGTCATCGGCGAAAGAAAATTCTGTCTCTAAAGCCACAGTTTTTTTTGTAGTGCATGCTTGGCTAATCTTAAAAGCAAGTCAAAAAGTCTACTTTTAAACATCTCATTAAACTCAATTAATTTTACTATCATTTTTCCAGCAACAATCCATTCTACAGCAATGAATATCGAGACAAGGAGTATATGAATGATTCAAATTTGAAGAAAGCTGTTATCAGTATTTACTAACAAACAAAATGTGTATAAAGCTTTGATGTAATTATTAATGAACAAGAAGACATGAGAAAACCACTTCCTATGTTCTTGGAGAGAATATAAGAACTTCTCATCCGTACAAAATCATATTTGTCTCAAATCAGCGAGAGGAGTATGTGTATAAAGAGGTCCTCCTTCTTGAGGTTTCTTAGAAGTATTTGTTGGAATTTTGTGTTGGAAATTGGTTGTGACCAATTGAAATGATTTAAGTGGAAATTCCTTGTTTGGTGAATGAGAAATTAAGCCAAACTTAAACCACTTAATATTTGAAATTATTGGAATTGTGTAGAATATTGTGGAATATTCTAGAGAATGTAGATGAAAAGATGTGTCTTTTCATATGGATCATGTCTCTTAAAGAGCATGACTTTTGGTATGAGTAACTTCCAATATTTATGATTATTCAAGAGATGCTTAAAGAGCATGACTTTTGGTATGAGTAACTTCCAATAATTATGATTATTCAAGAGATGTGTCTCTTGATATGGATGTTCCAACTACTATATATATGGATTCCCTATGTGTTTGAATTTACAACAACTACAACACAACTACACAACAAACTATTCATTTGATAGTTTCATATCATTCCATTCCATGGTTACTTTAGTTTTGCATAAAACACTTTGTAGAAGTGACTTTTTCTTGCATCAAAATCATGGTTATGGTAGAGAGGGAACTCCGTTCGAGTTCGTGGGTCAAAGTCATTTGGAGTGCTCCTATGGCTTGACGTGGTCGTTGTATCTTGGGAGATGATTGCCAAGAAACCGTTAGCACCGATGCGGGGCAAATTCATCTTAAGGACAAAGTGTCAAACACTTGCCTCGACCGATCGCATAACTTGCATCTCATCTTTCTTTTCCGATTTCATTCCAATTTAGTATTTTGATTTCGGAAAGTAACTAATATTCTTTTGATTTCATGCAAGGTTTGAATTGAAGAACAACATGCGTTCACTCATATTGGGAAGTGAAGAATTCATATTATTATATTCGAAGTCGGTAAATCGCTATTTTATTTTCTCAAATCAGATTTCGGTAAGTCGAATGATGTTTCGATTTCACGCATATTAATGACATGCTCTTGATGAATATAATATGCACATTATCGGTGTAATATCTCCCACAGTATTCTTCTAGCCTCTTTATATATTGCTAGCTTTTATATTTTCACTCTTTATCTTCAACTAACTTGATCTTCAAAGTTCAATCCAAGCATAAAAACACTGTACTCCATTACGAATATATTGTAATCATAATGGAGTCTTACAAATTTCTATATAATAAAGTAATTGCTTATACAAATGTGTGTGCACTGTTAATACACAGAATGTAAAGAGAGTGCATTTTACTCTTTCTGCAGCCATCATTTAAATAGTTATATTTTATCCACTACTTTTTACTCGGTGGTGATATAAAACAAAAATTGCAAAATAATCGATTTTTTTTTTTTCAAATATGTCTTTATAATTAATGATCGAACAAAGAAAATCTTCTTTCGTATCAGATGTACAAAATTAATTATCTTCATTTTTCTTGTAATGAATAAGAAATTAATTTTAATTAGTTAAAAACACAAAGAGAGAAATAAAATCCTTTTTTTTTTTTTTTTTTGCAATGTTATAAAACGGATAAATGGAATTATTACTCTTCTAATTAAATAGTAGTAAACACGTGATTTGTACGTTTTATGTATCGGATAAATGATATGCATAATATTATTGAATTACTAATATTGTTTTTAAAGTGGTTGAGGTAATTGATATTGTTAATAAAAAAATTAAAAATGTTAAAAAGAATATATGTGAATAATTTTTTTATGAAATTAAATATATAATGTGAAAATGTTGAATAAACTAAAATGTAATGTTTTGATTATAATAAAACGTCCCACAGTTTTTCTTCAATTTATTCTCTGCTTTTTACTAAGACTTTTATTTTTTACATTGAGACTTTGTCAAAAAGTGCAACATATAGTTGCTCATGAAAGACAGAAAGAGTACATGTTCAAGAAGATATTTTCCAATAGTAGGCATGTTTGTCTTTTAGTCTTCTTAATGATCATTGCAAACATTGGAAATTGTTTCCTCTTGAATTTGAATGGATATCCTTCATCATTTGTTGAAGTTAATGGGATGTGCGGTTCGAGCATGTTGTCCAACAATTATTTCTGAATGCATAATATGACTCTTGAAATTACGACAAATCAATCTTGTCATGCTGTAAAAGATCGTTGGATGGGTCTAGATTCCTTAAGAGCATTGCTGGATAGTTGTTTTTTAAAAATTAACTTATGTGTTGGAATATCATTTTGCAACAATGTATACAGAAACTCCTCTTCGTAAAATTGATTTGCATCATCTATTGCTTCGTCAAAACTCATAGATCTTTCACTTTCTCTAGGAAATAACTTAATTAATTTGTTATTCAGGTTGTCAACATACTCATTCTTGGTTGAAAGAATTTTACATATTATCATATAATCAGAAGGAACTGCATTTTTTGTTAAACCTGGGAACACTGCATTGATTAAATGTGACTCCAAAGTTTCAGCATCATCACATGCTATAACTATCTCCTTTGGTAAGTTGATGAAGTTGTAACGCCCCAAATTTTATTGACTTAAATTTGAGGTGTTACCGATATCATTTCATAATGCAAAAATATATAATTGAAAATTTAAACATTTAATTTATTCAAATCTTGGTACACCGAATTTAAATAAAATTAGTCACGAAATACAGAACATTGATAGAAATAAATAAACACAAAAATATCTAACAAAGTTTACTTGTAAATATTCTCCTAATTAATTTTACTTGCACACCGCTCAGCCACCATCCACGTTGACCGATCTAACCTAAAATGTTAAAATTTTGAAGGATTGAGTAATTTGACTCAGTAGGATATATGCGTCCAAAATAATACAATATTTTTTTAAATATAAATTTATAACATTTCATACAATCATTTCATTAAGAGCAGTCGGTGATCAATCCAATGCTCTAACACATTTCTCATGCAAGCATTTGAGAAAATCCGAAGGAAATCTCACATTTCATTTCATTTCATTGGGACCCGCAGGTCAATTCATGAAATAAATCATGGAAAAATAATTATAATATTGTAAGGATAAGAATCACTTGCACATAAGTATCCTACCTCGTTTGATAACAGAATTGTTGGAAGAAAGTAAGAATTTCACGTTCCCAAAACTTTTCCTCTCTTGCCGTGTCAATATGTGCACAGTGTGTTCCACCCCAAAATCCATCCATAATATTTATATTATATTCTACACGTTTTCTACAAAGAAGGCTAAATTTGCTATTTTCCTTTTAAATTAAACAAGTGCATGAAAATCCGGCAATTTTCTTGATTCCGAGTCGAGGAGAGTTACAGATTGATAGTGAAAGGTCATGATTGCCATAATTCAAGTCAAGAGATTTGTCCAGAATATATTGTATAATAAATCATTCAACTTTCAGAAAGGAAGCTACTCATAAATTTCAACTAGTAATACGTAGCAAGATTGGAAGGGTTTCAAACCAAACAAACGTATAAAATTTTTGATTTCAACAAAAAGTGGTCTTCCAATAAAAGGGACTTCAATTTAGTTAGTTCCCTAAATTGTATATTGCCAATTAACACATGCATAATTAAATCTTCAATTTGCTAAAACAAATATGGTAAATAAAAGAAACAGATTTTGATTACTGTGAATCTTAAAATCAATTAACTTATTTGATAGGATAAAGATGAATAAATTGCATTATATAATACTACTATACAATACACGTGGCCACACACCATATTTAATTTAAAAAAACAAAATCAATTAATAACCACTTCTATAAACTGTAATATTTTAGGTCTAACTTATCCGATTAAACCTTTTTCCCGAGCCTAATATACAAGACTAATTTCGAGTTGTCCAACGAGCCCAAAATTGATATATTTATCATTACCCTATCAACATCTAAATATTTGGCCCAAATAAAATATAATTCAATATATATACACTTTAGTCCATCTCTTCCCAAAATATTAAAATGTAGCACATAGAATAAATAAATTCTATTTTATAAAAAATTTGGGACTTTACAATCTTATCTAAATGGTACCAGGATTCAACTTAAGTCTCACATATGATGAAGGTCTTGGATTCGAATCTTGGGGGATGCGTCAGAAAGTCGTGATGGGTAAGATTTGTAACGACCCGATCTCGCACCGTAACCGTCTTGCTCAATTGGTACCAAGATTCAACTTAAATCTCCCATATGATGGAGAATTGGGTTCGAATCCTGAGGGACGCATCAGAAAGCCGTGAGGGGTAAGATGGGCCCGAGCTCTTCCAAAGCGGACAGTACGTACGATATGATGACGGCTTCGGCGTGAGATCGGGTCGTTACAGAAGTCATCCTCAATGTAAGGTTTTGTTCCACTACCAATTTGGAACTCATATTGTGCAATTCGATTGTCATTTTGAGAAGGCATGTTTTCATTTAGTTGCAGCTTTTCCATTTTCTTCCAAAGATACGATCTAACCAAAATTTGATTAATTTTTTGTTGTCATGTTGATCTTGGAATGACGAAAACTTGTTTACCAAATGGTTTTGAATTATCCAAGATATCTCTTAAAGTTCTATCAAAAGTTTCTCTTGTGTTTTTGTTGGTCATTGGTGATTCATCTCATATTATGAGTTTTGCTATATTTTGATTTGTCCACTACACAAAAACATTTAAGATTGTGTTGATACCATTTCATTTTGTATAACAATTTCAGAAATCGATGGTATCAAATAACAAGTTGATGTGTAAAATATTTCAATTTCTTATTGAATTTCACCATAACTTCTTCGACTTATATACTCAAAATTGTTCATATACCAATATAATAGGAAAAAAAACTCAAAACAAATCAATATGTTAATATAACAGTCATATATAATAATAAACTGAATACACAAAAATTAATAAAGCATATAGTTAGTATTTCATGAGATAAAAATCTGCATGAAACAAATAAGCCCCAAGTCCTTCACTATTTTCTCAAATGCACCGGAAGCTTACCCAATTATTGAATCCAAACCCGCCAAAGCCTACATCTCATCGTCTTTAAATATTATCATGTACTTGAAAAAACCTATGAAGAAATTGACAATCGACGATAAATGCAAATGGGAAATAAAGGTTCTTCAAGAGTGGTTGGCAAATAGATCAAACACTTGTAATATTTCATATCAAGGAAGGACATATTAAATGTACTTCATGTTCCAGAGATGAAGAGGAATCATGTTAGTTGAACTAAGTATTAAGTCCAATTGATCTTATATCATCTCGATCTCATCCATTCGATCAATTTTCAATTGAAAACCTCTTTGGGACAAGGAAAAGCCCACTATCTTACATTCTTTAGTTTAGACGCTCTTTCAGTGTTTCTGACTAAAATATTTAGGTTTGGTCCATTATTTTTTCGATGACTAAAATATTTAGGTTTGGTCCATTATTTTTTCGATAGTGATGTTCTTTCCATACCTTCTGGTCTTCTCCTTACGCAAAACAATTCTATCCATGACCTACTCTAGTGCACAAACATGACCAACATCAAGGAATACACCACTCCCATGTAAGTACACTATCTATCACTCACTCTTATTCTCACCAATGGCTCTCTACCTGTCGACGCCACTACATGTTGGCAAACTATTGGCGTCTTACAATACCTTTCCCTTGTATGTCCAAACCTGCCCTTTGAAGTGAATAAATTTTCTAAAACCTTACACACATATCATCTGATTTGCAATGGAAGCGAGTGTTGCATTATTTAATACTTAAGATTCACTATGGCCTGCTTTAAAATAAACACTATGGACCTCATCTTCCTGCCTTCTCTGATGCCGATTGTGATGGCCGCACATCCACATCTGCTTACGTTGTTTATCGTGGTAATATTCTTATTTGTTATTGCACATCAACCTCCACAGCTTATGTCTTGTAAGCTAGATCACGCTAGTTCTTTATACTCTTTTGATGAATTTAGATTTGAATACAAATCGTAACCCACCTTCCATACACTTTCACATGAATTATCATTTGATATATTGTATTAGAGTTACTCACTTTTGTCTTTATATTCATAGTGTGTGAAGAATTAAATCTACACATCAGCTCATCATCATATTCATACGGTTGTGTGGCATCAACGGCATTTCCTTACTGTCCATTTTCTGTTGCACCAGAATAGTGGCATTGCTTTCTTGTTATAATAGATCCCAACATCCTCCATAATTTATGGATCTAACTACGGCTGTACACTCTAGAATGTTCTTTGTAATCTACAAATGGTATGCAACCAAGGCAATGAAACATATAGCATTACAATTGAGCTGCTCCTGCATTTCTAACTTGGTATTAGAGCACTAACAATGGCCAACCCCAGTAGCACACCTCAAAACATTGATCCCAACCTCGGTCCAGTGTCAAGCTCGAGTAGCACCATTGCTCCAATGCAGGGAAGCAACCGTTTCCCACCTTTTGGTGTAAATCTGACTCAAATAGCCGTAATGAAACTTGATAAAAACAACTACCTGCTCTGGCAAAACATGATTCTCCCTATCATCCATGTGCATAAGCTTGAAGGCTATATTCTGGGAACAAAGGTGTGTCCTCCAGAATTTACAACCACTCAAGTCACTGGTGATGCAGGAACCAGTGTTGAAATGATAAAAAAATCCAGAGTATGATCAATGGATGTCAACTGATCAGTTACTAATGGGGTGGCTCTACTTTGCCATGACCCCTGACATAGCCATGAGAGTTATGGGAGCTAGCAACTCCTATGAACTATGGACCGCAGTTAAGGAAAGCTATGGAGTCCAAAACAGATCCATGATTACCTTCCTAACTGGCGAACTTCAGAAATCAAGGAAAGGAACTATGAGTATTAATCAATACTTGAACAAAGTCAAGCTACTTGCAAATAATCTTGAGATAGCTGGAAAGGCAGTCCCTCACTCAGACCTGGTTACTCAAGTTTTAACAGGATTGGATGAAGAGTACACACCAATTGTTGTACAAATCAACAAAAGAGATCATATTACCTGGGGAGAACTGCAATCAACCCTTATGACCTTTGAAAGCAGACTAGAAAATCTAAATTTAGTCAGAAATGAATTGGCTGGAATTAACCTTGATCAAACATGTGTCAATTTCTCTCAAAGATCAGACTCCAATCATCACTACAAGTTGTACAGACAAAATCTTGGAGGAAGGTTTTCAAACTACAATAATTTTAGAGGTGGAAGAAAAGGCAGATTCAACGGAGGAAACTCAAGCAGCAGTGACAGAGCAATATGTTAAGTGTGTGGCAAGGTTGGACATAAAGCCAACATCTGCAACTACAGATATGATGAAAGATACTCAGGCACGTCACCTAACCAGAGAAGCTTCTACAGCCCCTCATCAATAGCAATTGTCGCATTCCAAGTACTATAAGTGATCCAGCCTAGTATGCTAATACACGAGCCAGCAATCACATAACAGCAGAAAAGGAAAATATCGACTCAGCCAATGAATATACTGGTAAGGAAAAAATCATTGTTGGTAATTGAAATAGACTGCATATCTCACATTTTGGCAATACTCACATCCCAACTTTGAATGATAAAATGCTTGTGTTAAACAACCTCCTGCATGTGCCTTAAATCAAGAAAAATCTTGTCAGTGTTTCACAATTAATTGCTGATAATCAATCATATATGGAATTTCACTCTAACTGCTGTTTTGTTAAGGACAAACTAACGAAGAAAATAATGCTGCTTAGTAAGCTTAAGGAAGGGCTGTATCAATTGGATCTTTCTCACCAAAACTCTAAGTTTCACTCACTGAAGTCTGCTCATCTAAATAAGCACTACTGCTATGCCTCATCTCTCACCCCCAGTCATGAGTCTAATCCTAGTCAAGAGTCTAGTGAAGAGTCTTTAAATTCCCAAATTGATGTATGGCTCAAGAGACTTGGACATCCATCCATTCAAGTAGTGTCTCAAGTGCTCAAAACCTGTAATCAAAGAGTGAATAAAAATGAAGTTAAAACTTTTTGTGAAGCCTGTCAATTTGGAAAATCTCATCGACTACCATTTCCTTTATCCACCTCACATGCTAAAACTCCTCTCGAACTCATTCATACAAATTTATAGGGCCAATCACCAATTCAATCCACATCGGGTTTTAAATATTATATAACCTTCTTAGATGACTTTAGTAGATATACTTGGATATATCCCTTAAGACAGAAATTTGAGGCACTAAATATATTCGTCCAATTCAAAAAATTGGTTGAAAACAATTTTGCTAGCAAGATAAGAACCCTGTAAGCTCACTGAGGAGGAGAATAGAGATCGTTCACCAGGTTCGTAGCACAAGAAGGGGTTGAATTTAGGCATCCTTGCCCTTACACATTTGTACAAAATGGAAGAATTGAGAGAAAACATAGACACATAAATGAAACAGGTCTTACCCTCCTAGCTCAAGCTAAATTACCCTTAAAATACTGGTGGGAAGCCTTTCAAATTGCCACTTACCTTATGAACATAATGCCGACACCAACACTCAAAATGCAATCACCTTTTCAAGCTCTCTACAGAAAAGAACCAGACTACAAACTATTAAAGATCTTTGGGTGTGCCTGCTACCCGTGCCTAAGGCCCTACTAAAAACACAAATTCAGCTTTCATTCAATAAAGTGTGTCTTTCTTGGGTATAGTGAATCACATAAAGGTTTCAAATGCCTTAGTTTAACAAGAAAGTCTACATTTCAAGGCATGTAGTGTTCAATGAACTTGAGTTCCCTTTTGAGTCATTATTCTCAGCATGAAATCAATCCAACTCTGCTGAACCTGAAGCTATTGTGTCATACTTTCAATTCTTCCCTCAACAAATCAGCTTGAATTCCACATCAAGTCCAGTTGATACAACTCATCCCGAAGCAACCATCACTCTGCATAAAAGGTTTGAACATTGGTGAGGCTGAAAACAGTGATGAAATTTCCACCAAAAGTGTAAATGAGTTGGAAACTGTAGTTGAGTTGGCTCAGAATGATGAAAGATTTGAATCAAAACATCAACAATCAGCTGGCAATAAACTGGGAGACCTGAATAAACAAAGAGTAAATAATGTGATCAAACATCCCATGATCACAAGGGCAAGGGCTGGAATCTTTAAACCCAAAGTATACCTTGGTGAATAAATTAAAAACAGTCCTGAACCTTCAAAACCTAAAAATGTCAATGAAGCACTCTTGGATAAGGACCGGAAGAAAGCTATGGAGGAAGAGTTCAGTACATTGATGAAGACTAAAACTTGGAAACTTGTGCCACCATCACCAACATACAACATGTGGGTTTTCAGAATAAAACGAAACACGGATGGATCAGTTTAAAGGTTTAAGGCAAGATTGGTTGCAAATGGCTTCCATTAGGCTCCAGGCATTGATTTTTGTGAAACATTCAGCCCAATTATTAAAGCCTCAACCCTGAGACTTATACTCACTCTGGCAATCTCTAAAGGATGGATAATTAGGCAAGTTGACATCAACAATGCCTTTCTAAGTGGTGAACTAGAAGAGGTGGTATACATGAATCAACCAGAACAATTCATAGACAAAGCAAAAACTAATCATGTTTGTAAACTAGAAAATGAACTCTATGGATTGAAACAACCACCTAGAGCTTAGCATGAGAAGTTAAAAACAATGTTGATGAGCTAGAAGTTCAAATAATCAATAGCGACACTTCCTTGTTTTACTTCAAAAATGAAAATAGATTATCTTCACACTTATATATGTAGATGACATCGTTGTGACGGGAAATGACACGAAGAAAGTGCAAGAGTTTATAAAGGAATTTGATAAGAAATTTGCACTGAAGGATATGGGGCAACTTCATCACTTTCTGGGAATTGAAGTGATATGGCATGATTCAGGAATTCATCACTTTCTATAGAACATCAAGCCATGTATTACGCCCATTCCCGCAGGCAAAACCATGTCCAAAAGCGATGGAGAAACATTGAAAGATCCCCCAGTTTACAGAAGTACAGTAGGGGGACTGCAATACCTTTCACACACGGCCTGACATTACCTTTGTTGTTAACAAAATTAGCCGGTTTCTGCAATCACCAACATCTATACATTGGCAGGCCTTGAAAAGAGTACTGAGATACCTCAAAGGGATAATAAATCAAGGATTGTGGATACAAAGAAGTGACATACTAAATTTAAGTGGATTCTCAGATGTAGATTGGGCTTCATATCCAGATGATAGAAGATCTACGGCTGGATATTGCATCTACTTAGGTGATAACTTAATAGCTTGGTCATCAAAGAAACAACACGTGGTAGCTAGATCAAGCATAGAATCAGAATACAGAGCACTTGCCTCAGCAGCCTCTGAAATAGCTTGGATTCAATCTCTCTTTAAGGAACTTGAACTACCTCAAGTGTCGACTCCAATATTATGATGTGATAACATGAGTGCAGGAGCCTTAGCAGTCAATCCAGTATACCATGCTGGAACAAAACACATTGAATTGGATATTAATTTCATCAGGGACAAGGTTCTTGCAAAGGAATTGGAAGTAAAATATGTGCCTTCCTCTGACCAAATTGCTGACCTGCTCACCAAAGGCCTCACTCACTCAAGGTTTGTCTTTTTAAAGGACAAGCTTGGAGTTACCTCAATACCATGCAGCTTGAAGGGGGGTGTGAAGAATTAAATCTACACATCAGCTCATCCACCTAAGCTCATCATCAGATTCATACGGTTGTGTGGCATCAGTAGCTTTTCCTTGCTGTCCATTTTCTGTTGCACCAGAATAGTGGCATTGCTTTCTTGTTGTAAATAGATTCCAACATCCTCCTAATTTATAGATCTAACTAGAGCTGTACACTCTAGAATATTCTTTGTAATCTATAAATTGTATGCAACCAAGGCAATGAAACATATAGCATTACAATTCAGCTGCTCCTGCATTTCTAACTTAGTGTTACTTTATAAAGAACGAGTACTCTTCACCATTATGGATTTAATGTGGAGAATATATTTTTATCGTAACTTTCAATATATAATTAACTTTGTTCCATTTCATTAGACAAACTTTTGTATGACTTTCTCCTTATATATTTTTTAAATCATACATTTTATAGTGTGCTTTGAATAAACGTTACAATTTTGAAATATCTAGTTAAAATAGAAAAGAAAAATGAAGGGGTTTCGTAATTAGTCATAACTAAGAGATAATATTGATGCCAAATTATTTTTCCTCGTTTCATACGTTGTAACTGTATACTAAAGACTCATTCTATAGTTACCAGAGGATAAATATTCATTTATTTTTGTAAAACCTACTAGGAATCTTAACCATCGCATTTTCTAATATTAAACGAAAAGTTAGGAAAAAATGATAATGATTATTTATGGAATAGTAGTAATTAACTATTATGACATGATAAAGTGTTATATTCAATTAAATGTACCTTTTCAGCTCCCTATATTAAAGTAGAAGATAGAGAAAATCATAGGCTATTTAGGAATGGTAGTTTGTTATTATAACAAAATAATTAACGGTAAATCGAGGACAAAAAAATAATTTTTTATATGTAACATATAACTTAAAAATAAACGGCAACATAATTCAATATAAATGATTACAGAATAAAAAATGGTAATGAAACCTGATGATGGACTGCATCTGCATGCATACAATCGAGAACGACTTGCCTTTGTTTATGCCTTAATTTAGCTCGGTGAACATATTATTTATTCACACACTTCGTAAGATCCACAACAAAGTATCCCTTTTTTGTTCACACACTTCTTAGGACCCATATTTTATAAGCATTTGAAAATATGAAACAAAAAAAGCACCTAAATACCTAATAGTCATCTACGATATAAACCTGATTAATTAGGCTTGTGGGACCTATCTGACGCCATGAGTGTACCCTACTTTCCAAAAGAAAAATGAGCTATTACACACTATCACATAATCAAAATAGAAAAAGGCTAAACATCTTGAGAATTTAATTATACATGCACAATGGAATTTAAAAAATTTTTCAATTCCTTTCAAAGAACGTCTTTATCTTTAGATAGAAATCCTAATTAGGATTATACCTTTAGCAAAATTTTCAAACTCTTTTGAGAATTTTGATCACGAACAATCCCGATCTTTACTCCTCGTTGTCAATATTGATCTACCAAGATCTTTCCACACTACAGTTGTTCAATTATCAAATCTCTGATCTTAATCCACACAGAGAACAAGAATGAGATATTGAGTTTTTTCTTATGCTAGCAAGATTATTATATTTTGTTGCGATTTAATTGCAATTGTAATAATTGTGAAAAACTCAAACCAAAATTGTTTATTTATAGATATTTAAGTGGGCTTTGACACATCCACTAAACAAAAGTTGATCCATTAGTTAATTAATTCAATTAATTAAACTTGACCAAAAATTAATTAACTTAAGCCTATTAATACACAATCCAATTAATTAAATCTACAAATATTTCATACTTGTCAATTAATTATTTCTTAATATCATTTTTTTAGTTCTCTCTTTTGTGTATAACTCATTAGGTTTCCAATCATGATGTTCGATTATGTGAATTATTATTTTGATTAATCAGATGCTTTCTGATCTAGGCCCCTCAGAGCGAAGAATGAGATGAATTAAAACTTTTCTTTTTAAATTATCATTAATTCAACTAATTAAATAATTGACATTCTTCGTCTCCGATTCACATCATGACATAAATGTGATGGGAGATATCAAGTGGTGTGACAAAATTAAACTTGTTTGAAACTATAATCTTATTTTCAATATGATCCCATAAATTACAATATATGGAGATGTGTCAATCTCAATTATTCAATCATATCTTTCATCTCGCTCTTAAGTCAAAAATCATGGAAACTCTTTTAGACTTACGTACTTACCTTGGCCATGCATTTCTATTTCAACTTAAGCGAAAGAAATATAGATCAGGAAGACTTTCTATCTAAGAATAACGAATCATCTATAGATTATTTACAACCTTCATATAATTCTTGATATACCCAAACGATAACGTATTCGCGATTGTCTTTATATTAGACACTATGGAGACATCCAGTCGAATGATCAATTTCATTATCGAACGTTAGAGATTAACCACTGACACTCAAATAGCTGTTCATGTGGAATCTCTAGAGCATGTCTCTAATGTTTTATTCTCCAAACAAAATATCCACATGTCTATTTAAATGTCACTATACTTTAACTTATGAGATCTACTACTTACTACATAAGTGAAGAATGCCTCACGTGTAGGTTTATAAATAATAAATATGTTCGCTCTTATTATTTCTTACAATCACAGATAATTTAAGATTTAGTCTTATATAATTTGTGTCTCATAACTACAACTCCTCGTGATTAAGAAGTTACTAAGACTCGAATATTCGGATTGTGTTAATTTATAAAATGCATTAATTATATTAAAGGCGTTTCCTTGAAAAACAATTGGACCAAACAACACTAACAAAACTCTCTCTCTCTCTCTCTACTCTCTTTGATCTTTCTCACTCCAAAGCTCCGAGAGTTTCTTCACAAATTTTTCAACAGGGACAATGGAGATTCAACAATTCTCAGTGGATGGTAAAATGTATCTAACGCCCGTTTCTTGGGCTCTACGGGAGGAAAGAATAGTAAAGATTGAGGTATATATGCACAATGTTGTTTTTTCATGATTTTTTTTGTTTCAGTTTTTACTTTCCTTTTTTCTGCTATTTGTTTCCATATGTACGTTGCTTGTTATCTTGAAGGTAGGAGGGTTAGCTCTATTTCATTCTCTCTCTCTCTCTATTTTTTGTTGTTATTTCAATAGTTATGCCTACGACGGTGAGGAATTTTTGTTGTTTGAATAGCTTGTGCTAAGAAAAGTTTCGGGTTATATTTTTAAATTGGTTAACTAATTGGTCATATATCTTCACAATCTCAACCGCTCAATCAATTCTTCGTTGAAGACCTCTTTGGGACAATGAATAACCCCACTATCTTACCTCCATTCAAACACTCTTTCAATGTTTCCCCTTCATTCCGACATTCATTCACACACTGCCAAACCCAGGGGTGGTCCTCGGGGCACGTGCCCCCCCAACTTGAATTGTTTTTTTTTTTTTTTGTTTTCTATGTTTTGTTTCAATTTTAGAAATCATTATAAGACGTGAAACAAAATCGAAATATTGTATTCTTAATACCATTTCGAAATACTCACAATCTAGTTTTTTATGTCGTTAACAGCGCGCGAAACGATCAATTGCAACAAATGTTACGACTTGTCAGAGTAGGCAGTTTAAAATTAGTATTTCAAGAATTTCGATAATATGCTAACTTTAAAAATTTTTCGACGATCGTACGATAGTCGAATTTACAAATCGCTTATATCATCGCGAAACTCGTTTCGAGGACTACATTATAGGCATATCGAATAGTTCAAATAGATATCGAAAATAGTTAAAGATGCGTCAAACGTACGTCTTAAAAAGAGGCGTTTAACTCGCATTTTTTAATATAAAATTTAATTATTTCATTAACATTTATTATTTTTGTGATACAAATTTCTCAATGTAATTTGCATTATTTTATTAGGAAATTTATATGGGATATGACATCAAAAAATTTCGAAATTTTACATCTAAAAAAGTCATATTTCATGTAAATTTTAAGATGCAAAATTACATGGGTATGATTTTTTTTTTATGTAAATTTTCGATTGTAAAATTTATCTCAACTTTTTTGCAAGTTCGATTGTGCCTCTCTAACTTTAATTGTCTGCATCCACCCCTGCATTCAGATATAGGTTTTGTCCATTATTTTTTTGATGTCGATGTTCTTTCCATACCTTGTGTTACGGGCCTGTGTCAGACCCGCCACCTCGCCCGCCACGTGCCCACACCCGTGGCCCAAGCCACGTACCGGACGAGGTGATTAAACCAAAGGACGAACTGATTGTTCATGCCGAGGTGATTGCATTAGGAACCAGCTGAACACGCGTCAGCGAACGGACCGGACTCATCCACGAGTACGCAGTGGATGCAAAGGCCCGCACTCCGCTTCTACAACGCTGCAACACTTCACCTGCCACACTTCGCCTCTACAAAGATCCTTTATACAGAAATCTTCCCAAAGTCAAATCTCTGACTGATGGGACGTGCGGCAGGTTCTCAAACGGTCAAATCAGCAGCCTGTGGCTGAAACATTCAATACCAGTCGACCTATGAAGGGACAGAGTGACACCTAGGATGGGACGAGCCTTGAGGATCCGGTAACACGTGTCCCCTCATCCAATGGCCCTCCTCTTTCCATTCTTAGTATAAATATCCCCTCATTGTGCCAAAGAAAGGATTGGAATCCCTTTTGCTCTCCTACATACTGCAAAAACCAAGTATCATCCTTTCCCTCATATTTGTCAATATTATCGACACTATATCGATAACCTCCCCGGCGAGTGTCCTACCGCCAGTGAAACCCTTACCGGTCGAATATAAAACTGACTTGACCGTCGAAGTGCTTGCGACTGCTCCCACCCCCTCCGGGAGAGGCCACGAGTGACTGACGGCGTGCTACGTGTGCAGGAGGAGCTGACTTGAAGACCTATCCTGTTGGCCACGTGTCCGAGCCATTTTTCGAGGTCAACAGATTGGCGCCGTTTGTGGGAACTAACTTAACCACGAGTTCTCCCACCAAAAGTTGCTTAAATACCCGGTTGGCGCTTCCCCCTTGGAAAAAGAGTCGATTCTTGAAAAAAGAGTCCTTTCCAGCCGCTTCGGACCATGAGTTCCAGTGGAGATGATAATGCGAGGGCAAGGGATATCTCTGAAGAAAAGATCATTCGAACCAATGTTACGCAACAGCGGCCTCATCACCGCTACCGTAGAGATAGAAGAACGGCAGCACGTTTGGCAGCCGAAGTGGCCCAAATGGCCACTAACATGAGGACCATCACGGCTCAGAATGCAGCCATGCAAGAACTACTCATGCAAGTACAAAACCAGGGCGGTTTTCAAGCCCCGCATCATCCACAGCAATCGGGACGTAGACAAGCTGAGGCGAAATCCAGCAGGAGAACCCACGTGAGTCCCTAGGGAGAGGCTCCTGTGGAAAGGGATGTGGGAATGGACACTTCGAGTTACACCGCTGCCCCAGGCGGTGGTCCCCCTGCGGGAGATAGTTTCCCTCTGGAATATGAACGACCTCAAAGGTCTGTCAGTGTTTTCGATCGAATCGGACGGGCACCTAGAAATAGGAACCAACCCCCGCCGCAAACAACTCGCCAGCAGGGGCATGAACAAAGCCAAGAGGTCCAAGCCCCTCCACCTAGAAATAGGCGGGAGAGGCGAAGCTAAGTGGATTGGGGGAACAGGGCTGAAACGGCTCAGCGTCCACCTCGACAGCAGGCAGATGGGAATGATTCTGACGGACCCTGTAGGTCGTATGAGCTTGATGACGATGATGACAATCTGCCCTTCTCCAGGGAGCTTCGCACATTTCCGATGCCTCACAACGTTGTTCCTCCTAAAAACCCAAAGTATGAAGGAAAGGGCGACCCGGAAAAACATCTCAACAAATACAAAACACAGATGAGCCTCAGAGGCGCCTCGCCAACTTTGAAATGCAGAGCCTTCCACTTAACTCTCGGCGGTTCTGCCGAAGTGTGGTATAGTAGGTTGGCACCACTCAGTATACGGAGCTGGCCGGATTTGAAAAAGGCATTCTTGAACCAATACCTCTCTAGAAAAGAGGGGGAGGCTCCTATTCAACCTTTGCAAGACATGATGCAAGCAGGAGGGGAGACCCTAAAAAATTACCTTGCTTGTTTCACTGATGAGATAACCTACTGCGAGCAGGTCACGGACAAGGAGGCCCTTTCAGCGCTGAAAGGAGGACTAAACATGAATACACTGTTTTAGAGGGATGTCCGAAGCAAGAACCCTTCGACATATGACGAGTTGGTGGAAATGATGAAAGTAGAGATCGTCAACGAAGAAATGATCGATCACAGAAACAGGGCTGCCCAAGGGCTTCTACCACCTCAGAGGCAGATAGGCAGGGGGCCCACGTCCCAAATAGTGAGCCAGCAATGGACTCAAGTTGGGCACACAGTGACCCCCACCTCGGGACAAGCGTTAGCCACTGCCACACTCAATGCGGTCCCCACCTTGGCCTACGAAAATGCTGGCCCAGGCGCGAGCAACCCCGCTAGAAATACGGGGCGACCCTCCACCTCTAGAAATAGGGGAAGAGGAGGAAGGCCTAGAGATAGGCCCCCAGAAGCGCGGCCTTATTGCACCATTCATCGCCATTATGGCCATGATACCAGGGATTGTGCGGGCTTAGGCAGACCTGCAAGCAACCCTCGTAACAACAGGGAACACAATTATGAAAGCAATAATCCAAGGCGCAGTCCCCTAAGGAGGGGCGAGACAAGGCAGCACTCTCCAAGCCATAGGAACGATGATAGGGAAAGGCCTCGGAACGGGCAACACCCCAGGAGAGATTTGGCCCCCTCGAACGAGCAGCAACCAATTCGTGAAATAGACACCATCATTGGGGGACCCCACGTGGGAGGTGAATCAAAAAATACTCAGAGAAATTATACCAGGGAGGCGAAAACCCCACCTATGGTCAGTTACCTGGTGAACCAATCATAAGGTGGAAGGGCTGCAGAGCCCATAACCTTCACCCAGGAAGATACTACAGGAGTGCACTTCCCACACTGCGACGCCCTGGTAGTCAGAGCCGTGGTGACTCACAACGGGCTGAAACGCATGCTGGTGGATAATGGCAGCTCAGTCAATATCCTGTTCGGCACAACTTTTGACAAAATGGCGGTGGATCACGAGCTAACACCCATGTGCTCGCCTCTCTATGGATTCACTAGAGACAGCATTATTCCCAGAGGAAAAATCACCCTTGCTGTCGAAATGGAAGCCTCGCCCCAGGTAGCACATCACTTCATGGAGTTCTTAATGGTTGATCGCCGATCCGCCTACCACAGAGTCCTGGGGAGGCTTGCCCTAAAGGAATTGTGGGCAGTCACTTCCATCCATCACCTCTGCATGAAGTTCCCAACCGAACGATGGGTCGCAACTGTTCGAGGTGACCAGATGGGATCCAGGGAGTGCTATCTTAACTCCCTTAGGAAGGCAGAGCCTCGAGTCAACATGGTGCTGGATACTGAAATGACGGAGGTCCCTGAAGGGCAACCTCCGACACAAGATGTAGTCATGGCAGAGGCCAGATCCGAAATATCTTTGGAGGAACTGGACCCCAGGGTGGTTGAATCGGAATCACAATCTGCCCCAATGGAGGAGCTAGAAACGTTCCCAGTGGACTCCCAAGACACATCCAAGGTCTTACAGGTCGGAAAGGAGTTGAATGAGGAAATTAAGGAGGAGCTGAAAAGCTTCCTTCGACAAAATTCCGATGTCTTCGCATGGAGGCATGAGGATATGATTGGTATAGATCCCAAGGTCAGTTGCCATCGCTTGCAGGTCGATCCGAGCTATCCTCCACATAGACAGAAGAGGAGGACGTTGAACACCGAAAGGTATGAGGCCCTGAAGGAGGAGGTGGAGAGACTTATCAGTAATGGTTTCATCCGTGAAGCCAACTATCCGAAATGGATTTCGAATCCTGTGCTTGTGAAGAAGCACAACGGCAAATGGAGGGTTTGCATCGACTTCTCAAACCTCAATCAGGCCTACCCAAAGGACAGCTTCCCACTCCCATGGATTGACCAACTTGTAGACTCAACTGCTGGGCACGAATTGTTAAGCTTTATGGACGCTTATTCGGGCTACAATCAGATACCGATGTTCCCAGGCGACGAGGAAAGCACCTCTTTCATTATCGATAGGGGGCTCTACTGTTACAAGGTGATGCCCTTTGGCTTGAAGAACGCTGGGGCAACCTACCAGAGGTTAGTCAACAAAATGTTCGCCGATCAGCTCGGCAAAACAATGGAGGTCTACGTTGATGATATGCTTGTGAAAAGCCTCATGGCTAAGAAGCATATCGAACACCTGGCTGAAGCCTTCAAAACCGTAAGAAGGTATCACATGAGGTTAAACCCCTTAAAATGCACCTTTGGCGTGGCTTCCGGAAAGTTCTTAGGTTACATCGTGAATCAACGGGGAATAGAAGCCAACCTAGAAAAAATTAAAGCCTTAATCGAGATGAGGTCACCTCAGAAACCCAAGGAAGTACAACGGCTCACTGGCAGACTAGCCGCACTCAATCGCTTCATCTTAAGGGCCACTGAAAAGTACCTGCCCTTTTTCAAAACCCTCAAAGGAGGCGGGAAGTTCCAATGGACTCCAGAGTGCGAGGAAGAGTTCCAAGAGGTGAAAAACTACTTGGGGCGAGCACCCCTCCTCAGCAAACCAAGGGAAGGAGAGCCCTTATTGTTATACTTAGCCGTACCTGAAAGCTCGATCAGCTCAGTTCTTGTGCGGGGATAAGCGTCGCACCAACTGCCAATATACTATGTGAGCAAAGCCTCCCCGCTGAAGTGAGATACCCAGATATGGAGAAATTGGCTCTTTCATTGGTCATCGCCTCTCGAAAATTGAGGCCGTATTTCCAAGCCCACAGCGTTCATGTTTTGACAAATTTCCCACTAAGGCAGGTCTTACAGAAGCCAGATGCCTCGGGAAGGCTACTGAAGTGGGCAGTAGAGCTCAGTAAGTTCGACATAATCTATGTGCCCCGCACAGCCATCAAGGGTCAGGCCCTGGCCGATTTTGTCGTGGAATTCGCCAAGGCTCCTGAAATTGAAGTAGATATGGAACCAGCAGAGCCTCCCACTTGGAACCTCTTCGTCGATGGTTCCTCCGGAGAGACAGGCTCCGGGGCTGGTATGGTGTTGGAAAGTCCGGAGGGGCACAAGCTTAACTGCGCAGTAAGGCTCAGATTCAAGCCCTCCAACAATGCGGCTGAATACGAGGCTCTCCTGGCCGGACTCCGGCTCGCCAAGGAACTGCAAGAAAAAAGATTGGTTGTAAACAGTGATTCGCAGCTAGTGGTGAATCAGGTCAATGGTAACTTCGTGGCCAGGGACAAACATATAGCGGCCTACCTAAAGCTGGTCATGAATTTCCTGCCCAACTTCGAAAAATTTGAGCTAATCCAAGTGCCTCGCCAAGAGAATTGCCACGCCGACGCCCTATCAAAGCTGGCTAACAGCAAGGATTCAGAGCTTCTGAAGGTGGTCCCCGTCGAACACCTAGCCGAACCGTCTATTAAGCAGGGCGAGAAACTAATGTGGATTGAGAGCACCCCACCATGGATGCTACCCATACTGGCCTATCTGAAAGAGCAAAACTTGCCAGAAGACGAAACCGAGGCGCGGAAGCTTCGAAGGAGGGCTGCGCACTTTATACTACAGGATGATATCCTGTACAAACGCGGCTTCTCCTCCCCCCTTCTCAGATGCACAGGAGGGGACGAGGCGAATTACATCCTCAGGGAAGTGCATGAAGGCGTTTGTGGAAATCACTCCGGTGGAACATCTTTGGCCCACAAAATACTTAGGCAGGGATATTACTGGCCAACCCTGAAAAGGGACGCCACTGAGTTCGTGCGCAAATGTGATAAATGTCAACGCTTCTCCAATGTACAGAGGCAACCATCTCAAGAGCTCACAGTGGTATCAAGCCCCTGGCCTTTCGCCAAATGGGGTGTTGATTTCATTGGCCCCTTGCCAAAAGGAAGAGCGAGTGCTCGCTTCGCCATAGTCGCCATTGATTATTTCACCAAGTGGGTGGAAGTAGAACCTCTAGCCAAGATCACTGAGGCCAACACCTCCAAGTTCCTTTGGAAAAACATCATCTCCCGGTTCGGCATACCTCACTCCCTAGTGTCAGACAACGGCAAACAATTCGACAACAGGAAGGTCCGGGACTTATGTGATGAGCTTGGAATCAGAAAGCATTTTTCCATACCCCATCACCCCCAAGCAAATGGGCAGGTCGAGGCAGTCAACAAAACCATCAAGCTCACCCTGAGAAGGAAGCTGGATGCCTCCAAGGGCGCCTGGGTTGACGAGCTTCCCCAGGTCTTATGGGCCATCAGGACCACTTGTAAAACCGCTACTGGGGAAACTCCATTTTCCATGACTTATGGAGCCGAGGCTATAAGCCCTGTGGAGGTTGGCATTCCATCCCCTCGACGCATCCACTTCGATGAAGTGACAAATGATGAGTTGAGAAAGCTTGAACTAGACTTTCTCGGAGAAAAGAGGGACGGATCTCAGGATAGACTCGCCTCCTACCAGCGAAAAATGATGCGCTACTACAACGCCAAGGTGAAGAAGAGAGTGTTTCGCATTGGAGACTTAGTGCTTCGTAAAGTCTTCCCTCCGACCAGAGATCCCGGCACAGGGACTTTGGGACCAAATTGGGAAGGGCCTTATCGCGTGATCGCAGAAATCAGGCCTGGAACCTATAAAATTGAAGAACTGAATGGGAAAACGATGCCTCATCCCTGGAATATTGAACATCTAAGTATTATCAGTAGGGAGTATTATCAGTAGGGAACGTGTACTGTTGAAAATGTTGCAATCAAATAAATGAATATTCTGTTCACTTTGTTCCTGCATCTGCACACATCATACAAACTTGGCAAGGTGCAAGCCCATCCAAAGGGTACACCCCCAAGATATTCTGCCTAAGCCAGAGGTGGTGCGGGTGCCATCCTGGACGAAGCAGCGCGCACACATCATACAGACTTGGCAAGGTGCAAGCCCATCCAAAGGGTACACCCCCAAGATATTCTGCCTAAGCCAGAGGTGGTGCGGGTGCCATCCTGGACGAAGCAACATACGCACACTGAGTAAGTCCGATGCGTTGTTACTTGGTTCATTGGCATCTTCCGTTTTATTAAGCGGTTGAGTAAGTCCGATGCGTTGTTACTTGGTTCATTGGCATCTTCCGTTTTATTAAGCGGTTGAGTAAGTCCGATGCGTTGTTACTTGGTTCATTGGCATCTTCCATTTTATTAGGCGGTTGAGTAAGTCCGATGCGTTGTTATTTGGTTCATTGGCATCTTCCATTTTATTAAGCGGTTGAGTAAGTCCGATGCTTTGTTACTTGGTTCATTGGCATCTTCCATTTTATTAAGTGATTAAGTCCGATGCGTTATTTGTTCGAAGCTATTCAACGAGACAATGAAACAAACGAGAAGAAAAGAGGCAACAACACTTGGACGAAATAAAATTCATTATCAAATGAAGAATACGGGCCGAAGCCGTTACAAAAATTTAATCTACACTTACAATTGCCCCCTCTCCCACCTCTTCCAGGGGGGCCTCCTCCCCCTCTTCAGCTGGCTCCTCGGCTGCAGGCCTGCCCCTCGTAGGGCCGCCAAACTCCTCTTTGATTGGGCAAAGGTCCAACCCCGGGTGACTCTCGTACAGGTGAGACATCACCTCCTGAGCAGCCCAGGAAGCCCAGAAGTTGGCGAAGTCATCATACTCAGGTGTCTTGTCAAAATTTGCCTTGTAGTCTTCGACTGTCGCCTGCCCAGCTGTCTTCACCTCGGCCCTCAACGAGTCAATCTCGCCTGCTTGGGCCTCGTACAGGGTCCTCAGCTCGACCTTCTGTTTGTTGGCCTCAACGAGAGCATCCGAAGCGATCCTCTGGTGATCATTGGCTGTTTAACTCTCTTGGTCAGGGCCGCTACTTGATAGACGGACTCGTAGAGCTCGTTCTTCAGCCGATTCACTTGGATCTCTGCCGAATCCAGCTTAGTGGTAACGGCTATCCATTTTTCTTCGACCTCTTCCACCTCCTTCTTTTCCTTGGCCACCTCAGCTTCTCCTCGAGCTCCTCATTCCTTTTACGGAGGCCTCGGACCAAATCCTCGGCAGCGGCGCCCACACTTAGCACCCTGGCGACGCAAGCGTTATTTGCTGCCAGCAGAAACTCAATGTCACATGAGGCGGCGTATCTTTGCCAGTCCTCCGTCCAGTACTTCCCATGGATCCGCGCGGCAGAGGCTGTTTCGGGGGACAACATTTCCAGCACTGCCTCAGAAAGGTCCTCATCTCGGCTCCCCAAGAAGTCGGTGGCCTTACCCCGGGCCGAAGCAGATACAGGTTTTTTCATTTTCTTCTTGGCTGGGCCCTCGGAGAAGTAGGCGGTTATAGGCACTACGGCCTGTGGGATGGTCGATGGGGCCGCCACGATTTCTCCGGGCTGAACGGCGGGGGGGGGGGGGTCTTCTTTGCAGGAGCTGGGGCAGGCGCCTTCACCGGGCCGGCTCTCTTTTTTCTGACGAGGGAGGCTCCTTCTTCCTCCTCGTCCTCTGTAGAAGGCTAGGGAGCCTTACTGAGCGGGAGCAGACGCTCCGACTGCTTCTTATATGCAGCCGATCTCGTCTTCAACATCTTCGCTTCCGCCACACTCCAGCGGATCGTCGCGAAGTCAGGCCTCGACACCTTCTTATTCGCAAAATTTCTTACAGAAAAGAATTGAGACGAATAAGCACTTGTCATGAAAACAGGGCAAACGAAGAACCGAGCCTACACATTTACCTTGAGTCGACATCAGCCCGTGAGCAGTGAAGTGGGTATTCTTGTCGATGATTTCTTTGTAGCTCCTCTCCTTCGGAGGTAGCTGGTAGAGGTGGCATATGATATCCCACTCCTCCTTGAAAATCTCGCACCTCGGTAGAGAGCTTGCAAACGACGTATATTAAAAACATGAGCGAATGTGCAAGTAAAATCAACTCGGGAAAGAAACTTACTGTAAGTCGAATATGTGGTGGGGACGGTAAGAGACGCCATGGGGTCGCCCTCCATGGTGTCCCACCTCCCAGCTACCCAAAACCAGGAGCTCCTCCAGCCCTTAACGGAGGTAGGCAGCTCGGTCACGAACGGGGCGTGCGACCCCCAAGGCGCCAAGTAGTACCACCCCTTGCTTTCCTCCCCCCTGCTACGCACTTCGGCAAGAAAAGGGAATGAAACACACTGAATGGCATGTCCACCCCGATGCGGCCCGGCGCCACAGCATCCATGTTCCCACCATATGGGACCACGCGTTTGGGTTCAACTGGGTCGGAACCAACCCGTAGGATTGGAGTACTAGCCTAAAGAAAGGGTGGAAAGGGAGTCTTAGCCCAGCTCTTAGGAGGTTTTCGCTCATCGCTACGCACCCCGGCCTCGGGTAGCAAGCTCTCTCATGGGGCTCGGGTATTATCAAGTCTATGTTATCTGGGATTCTAAAAACGACCCTACACCTCTCCAAAACCTCCTTGGTGATGCTGGAAGGATAATTAGAAGCCCCCCATTTCACCGAAGTGTCTACGGGAGAGGCTGGTCTTCTCCAAATATTCTCCCCGGCCCTAATGGCCCTACTCAGCTCGTCCGAAGACACCAATACCGGTTCCATCAACCCAGAATCCCCCTAACATCTCCTCCCCTCACTCCCCGAGGCACTCACAGACTGTTCGTTTTCCATGACCGAGTTTTGGGAGAATTCAAAGAAAAACGAGAAAATGGAAGAAACTGAATCAAGCTCCGTTACCTAGTTCAACGACCGCCGGAGTTCACAAGGTCGATTGCCGGAATAGCTCAGGTGATGCCGAAGATTTGACAGGGGTCGCCGTGAAATGTAAAGTAAAAAAAAACCGCAAAGTGCTCTCCAAGTCTCAAAATTTTCGCGAAATGAAGGTTTTAAAATGAGAAGGATGGGCCTTTTATAGGCACTCCAAACTCACCCCAACCGTTGGATCAATCTAAGCACAATCTGGACCATCCAGCACTCAAATGCAAGGATCTCCGTCCAAACCAATGGTCATTTGAATTAACGGTCCTGATGAGGCAGTGAGCCACACGCTTGGTTTAAGCACGTCGCCTTGAGTAATGGGAGCCGTCGTCATTATTATCATTTATATCAAAGGAGGCGTGCCTTGGAAGCAAGCGAACGCCTCCCCATGATTGCCTTGGGAAGATGCAAGGGCTTCCAAATCATTAGCACAAAGCTCAAGGTCAATCTATTTCGCCTCGGCTACATCAGAAGCAGTGTTGCAACAGCTCTCCAAAGAGTTGTCAACCCATTTCGCCTCGGCCACATCAGAATGTAGTGTTGCAACAGCTCTCCAAAGAGTTGCCAACCCACCCCACATCAGAATGTAGTGTTGCAACAGCTCTCCAAAGAGTTGCCAACCCATTTCGCCTCGGCCACATCAGAATGTAGTGTTGCAACAGCTCTCCAAAGAGTTGCCAACCCATTTCGCCTCGGCCACATCAGAATGTAGTGTTACAACAGCTCTCCAAAGAGTTGCCAACCCATTTTGCCTTGGCCACATCAGAATGTAACTTTGCAACAGCTCTCCAAAGAGTTGCCAACCCATATCGCCTCGGCCACAGTGGGATCACGTGTTGCTACGACTCCCACCACTAACGACTCATCCCCGTACCTCCCAGCTCGGAATTGAAAATCCTTGTATTATATACATATTCATACACGGACTTGTGGGACTATTGTTACGGGCCTGTGTCAGACCCGCCACCTAGCCCGCCACGTGCCCACAATCGTGGCCCAAGCCACGTACCGGACAAGGTGATTAAACCAAAGGACGAACTGATTGTACATGCCGAGGTGATTGCATTAGGAACGAGCTGAACACGTGTCAGCGAACGAACCGGACTCATCCACGAGTACGCAGTGGATGCAAAGGCTCGCACTCCGCTTCTACAACGCTGCAACGCTTCACCTGCCACACTTCGCCTCTACAAAGATCCTTTGTACAGAATTCTTCCCAAAGTCAAATCTCTGACTGATGGGACGTGCGACAGGTTCTCAAACGGTCAAATCAGCAGCCTGTGGCTGAAACATTCAATACCAGTCGACCTATGAAGGGACAGAGTGACACCTAGGATGGGACGAGCCTTGAGGATCTGGTAACACATGTCCCCTCATCCAATGGCCCTCCTCTTTTCATCCTTAGTATAAATATCAACTCATTGTGCCAAAGAAAGGATTGGAATCCCTTTTGCTCTCCTACATATTGCAAAAACCAAGTATCATCATTTCCCTCATATTTGTCAATATTATCGACACTATATCGATCACCTCCCCGGCGAGTGTCCTACCGCAGGTGAAACCCTTACTGGTCGAATATAAAACTGACTTGACCATCGGAGTGCTTGCGGCAGCTCCCACCCCCTCCGGGAGAGGCTACGAGTGACTGACGGCGTGCTACGTGTGCAGGAGGAGCTGACTTGAAGACCTATCCTGTTGGCCACGTGTCCGAGACATTTTTCGAGGTCAACACCTTGTCTTCTTCTTGTGAAACATAAATATATCCGTGATCTCCTCCACTATACATACATGACCAACATCAAGGAATACACAACTCCCTGTCCAGTACATTATCTTTCACTCCCACTCTCTCTGATGGCTCTTTACCTGTCGATGCCTCTACATATTTGCAAACTCTTGATGTCTTACAATATCTTTCCCTTACTCGTCCAAACCTTCCCCATGAAGTAATTAATAAATTTTCTCAAACTTTATACACATATCGTCTGATTTGCAATTGACTGCTGTCAAGCGGGTGTTGCATTATTTGATACAAATGATTCACTATGGCCTGGTCTAAATTAAACACCGTGGGCTTCATCTTACTGTCTTTTATAATGATGATTCTGATGACAGCATTAACCTCTGCTTACATTGCTTATCATGGTATTAATCTTATTTCTTAGTGCATATCAACCTTGGGCTATTATTTAATTTCTCTTATCATGTAAGTGCAAAATACATACATTTGCATTATTGCGTTCAAAGACTAATGAAAAATGTACTCTCCAAACTGAAAATAATAAAATAAACGTAGTCCCACTAACCTTTCGTTTCCCCTAATTAGTGATTCTTGGAATAATTTTGTATTTCATATATATAATAGTTCTTTATACTCATTTGATGAATTTAGACTTGAATAGAAATCATAACCCACCTTCCCACACTTTCACATGAATTATCATTTTATATATTGTACTAGAATGGCTTCACGTTCCATTGGATGGAAGTATAGAGCACTGCAATGTTGGCTGGTGGACGATAATTTGAGCTTGGATTCTACTCATGCTTACCTTGTTGGATCCTTGTTCGTTTTCTGTTTATATTGAAGCTTTTTACTTCATAAAGAACATATACTCTTCACCATTATGTATTTTAATGTGTAAAAGATAGTTTTACCAGAAATTTGACCATATAATTAAGTTTGTTCAATTTTACTAGGTAAACCTTTGCATGATTTTCTCTTTATATATCTTTAATCATACTAAGCTTTGAATAAAATTTAAAAATTTAAAATATATAGATATAATAGAAAAGAAAAATGGACGGGCGTCATAATTATTCATAACTAAGAGATAATATTGAAGCCAAATTATTATTATTATTATTATTTTTTGTCGTGTAATAGATACTAAATTGTACATTAAAGATTCATGCTACATTTACCACATGATAAATACTTATTTATTTGACTAAAAGATGTGAAGAATCTTAACCAACACATCTCCTAATATTAAAATAAAAGATATTTACAAAGATAATGGTTAGTTCTAGAATTGTAGCTAATTAGCTATAGCAACATGATAAATAGTGTTATATTCAAGTAGTTATATATTTTGGAGATGTAGTTCATTAACTATAACAAAATAATTAACATTATATAGAGGGAAAAGATCAATTCTTTATATATAACAAATAATCTACAAAATTAAACGGCAACATAACAACAATAAAAATGACCATATGATAAAAAATGGTACATAATTATGTCAATCGACTGCAAACATACAATAAAGCACGACTTGTCTTAGTGTATGCTTTAATTCAGCTCGTTGGACTTAATATGCATTCTCAAATTTTGTAGGACCCACAACTTACATAGTACTCATATTTTGTAAGTATTTGAAATTACTACCGAACAAACACCAAAGTACCTAATAGTCTCCTACGATATAACCAAGGTAATTTAGGCTTGTGGAACTATCTCACTACGCCAAAAAAGGCCTTTTGCAGCGGCAAAAAACGCTGCAAAAGGCCTTTTGCAACGTTTTAGAGTGTGTTGTGAGGGTCAGTGTTGCCGTTGAGGGAAGAGTCTATGGCATTGTTTAAAAAACGTTGCCAAAGACCCTTTGGCAACGTTTAAAAAACGTTGCTGTAGACCCTTCCTTTGGTTTTTGCAACATTTTACAAACGTTGTCGTTTGTCTTTTTAGTATTTTTTAAAATTAATTCGCTTTTTTTTATATACTTGCCTTCCTATAATGAGAAGTGACACACATCAAAAATAATATACGGCATTTTACTTTTCATTTGTTGAAGGTTAGGTCTAGCTTCATCCTAAGTTGATTTCTGCTGTTATTACTCAACTTCCCTCTTACATTATAAATTGAAGTAAATCATTGACTAAAATATATTATTAATTTGAAGCAAAAAGTGATAGAGATGGCATTGAAATTCACCCTGTTGGTTTTGCCACTGCTGGCTCACATTGTAAATACCCAGCAGCCTGCAACTTTTGATATCGGAAAGTATGGTGGCAAACCTAATGCAAATATCCACGAGTTATGTAAAGAACTAAATGTGTGACAATTCCTTCTTTGGTTTATTACATATTTGATATACTTAATTTTTAAAAAATATATGGCAGGCTCTATCAAGTGCTTGGAAAGAGGCATGTGCAGCTACAACTCCAAGCACAGTTGTGGTACCAAAAGGCACATTTTTGTTAAATCAACTGAAATTGGTAGGCCCTTGTAAGGCACCTATTGAGCTTCAAGTCCAGGGCACCATCAGAGCCCCTTCAGATTATACTGTACTGCCCGACAAAAACGGAGAATGGATAACCATAAATTATGTCGACCGTTTGACAATATCAGCAGAAAGTGGGATGATTAAGCCCTATTTTCTTTGAGGGAAAAAGAAGGAGAATGAAACTAATTCATTATGAGCTGCAGTTTTTGCTGCAAAAGGAAGGGCTACAGAGTCAAATGCTGTAATGGTAACTTCATATCCAAAACCTTCTACAGAGTCAAATCCCTTCAGCAAGCCCGAGAACAAAGATTGATAATGAAGTGCTTGCGGTAATTAGGGAAAGCAGATCGAGAGAAAAATTAAAAAACTGAAATCATATAGACTTTTTAAACTTCCCCAAAGTGTAATCCCCATAGTCGAGAGTCTAAATCCAACTTGTTTCTTTTCATGATTGATATGAACTCCTACTGAATCTCAAAATACTAGTTGTCGAAAACCAAAATACCCACCAACAGATTTTCCTCGTAACACATAGTAAAAATGTAAAATACGCAATCAAATACACATAGCAAAATGAAAAAAATCCTTAATGAAATACACAAATAAACAAACCTTAATTCTGCTACAGATGGTAGTCGGAGTCGCGCGCTTTAGCTTCTAATTGGAAATGAGAAATTGGGAAGTGTTCACTTTGACGGAGTTGGAGTCAAAGTCGAGTGCTTCAGCTTCTAATTGGGACTGACGAATTGGGAAAAGGCTCCACTTCGTCGGAGTAGGAGTCGGAGTCAGAGAATGAGACGAAGTTGCGCGTATTGGCACCGAAATTGGAAATAAAGAATTGGGAGAAGGGTTCCTGCCTGCCGGTTTATGCAATTGGGTAAGTGAATTGGACCTTTCGTTATTGGGCCTAATTTTTTTTAGGCAATAATCACCCCAAGATCCAGCACGCCTAATCCTCCTTAATTTTTGCAACTTAATCAATGTTGCTAATCTTACCTTTCGCAACGTTTAATAAACGTTGCAAAAAGTTGATCTTTCGCAACGTTTATTAAATGTTGCAAAATATAGACCCTTTTTGCAACGTTTATAAACGTTACAAAAATTTTATCCTTGCAACGTTTATTAAACGTTGCAAAAGGATAAACTTTTGCAACGTCTAATAAACGTTGCAAAAGGAAAAACTTTTTGCAACATACATCAAATGTTGCGAAATGTGACATTAGCAATATTCCCTTATCAAATGTTGCCAAAAGTCAATCATATTAACCCAATAGCAACATTCACTTATTAAAATGTTGCGGTTGACCCCTTTAGCAACACTTAACTACCAAATGTCGCCATATATGTGTTGCAAATGGTGTATTTTGGTGTAGTGTCTAATGCCATGAGTACGCCCTAATCCACTACAAAAGTAAAGAGACAGTTTTGAGGGCAATGTTCCTAAGAAATTGTGCCCTCCAATTTCTTTTTCCATTCTTTGCCTCTTTTTTTTATTCACGGGACATTTAAAAACGTCTTTTTCCACGATTCCAAAACCATGCCGTTTTGTGTACTATATTTAAATTAAATGTTGTGTCACTCACATGCCATATCTTCTTTAACACGCCATATTTGTCTCAGACGTCATATCGTTTCAGCTTTCCCGTTCCTTCCCCTTTCCTTTCCTTTTTTCTCTCTCTTCATGCGAAGCCCTCACCAACAGCTCCACGGTGGCCATGCCACCTCATCTCAACTGCTCTGCCCACAGTGGGAGATCCTTAAGCACTTGATTATTCGACATCGGTGGAGGAGTTGAGGTGCAGTTAAATGAACTCAAGCTCCAGACATCTCTTCTTGACACCCTGGATTCCAAGCCTTCCTTCTTGGGTCCCTCGTCTTAAGTTAGTTTAGTCTGTAATGGCTTTACTTTTACGATTTCGAAACTGAGTTTTGTGTTCTGGGTTATGAGAAAACTGGATGATATTTGACGGGATTAAACTATTCATTATTCGTTTAAGGTATTTCGTGATTTTCTTTTATTTTTAGGTATTTGGAAGTGAAATTAGTTTTTTTGTAGCAGTTTGTTTGATTCTAGTGTCAAATTATTTTTGCAAACCGTTGCTTGGAATTGGGGCAAGGGTAGGGTTTAGTTACCTGCAATGCTTTTGGATTATTACGGAAGTATAATTGACTACAATATTTTCGGCTAACTAATTAGCTTGACAAGCTTGTTCCTCTTCCTTTTTGGGGATTCAGAAATATATAGTGTATGTTTTCTTAGTTTTAGTTTTGTTACAATTTGTTTGATTTAGTGTAATTTTTCTGTTACGAAACCGGTGTTGGAAGCTAGGGCCAAAAGTATGCTGGGAATTTACTTAATCATGCACAGCGGAAATAAAACAATTTTCAATTCCCAAACGAGGATCTGCAATGTGTTTAGATAGAAACTGTGATTAGAATTATACCTTTGATGAATTCCACAAACTCTTTTGCTTTTTCTTGAATTCCAATGATCACGATCTGCAATCCAAGCTGTCCAATTGTCCAGCCCCCAATGGTGATCCACACAGAGAACAAGAATGACGGTTATGTTTTCTTTTCTTGTGCTAGCAAGAATAATAAAATCCCTATTGTTTTCAAAACCCTAGTAGTTTATTAATATAAGTCCAAATGGGCTCGACCCAGCTATTAAACTTAACCCGGTCCAATATTTAATTAATCAAATTAATTAAATCTGGTCCATGAATTAATTAATCCATTTAATTAATTCGGATCTATTAATAAACAACTCAATTAATTAATTATCCAACACTTGTCAATTAATTAATTGGTAAATCTCATTCTTCTGATTCTCTTTTGTGTGTGACCCATTAGATTCCCGATCACGATGCCGAACGACGTGAATTATTATTTTGATCTAATCAAAATCGATAAATTAAAACGCCCCTTTTAATTTATCACTAATTCACTTTCGTTGTCCCAGATTGACATCTAGCAATGTATCAGGGCAATACATGTGACGGAAAATATCACATAGTATGACAAAACCAAACTTGTTCATTTACCGTGAAACTATAATCCTTTCGTCAATATGATCCGATCAATTATGAGATATGGATATGTGTTAATCTCAATTATCGATCATATCTTTTATCCCACTGTTAAGTCAATGTACGTCGAAAACTCTTTTCCGACTTATGAGTTCACCTTGGCCAAGGATTTCATTATTAACTTAACTAGATAAAATGTAGATCATAATCTCTTACTATCTAAGAGTGATGAATCCTCTATTGATCATTCACAACCTTCATATGATTCTTGACATACCCGAACAATGCTGTATTAGCGACCCTTGACAGAGAAACATCCAACACCACCAAAGTATGTCTGTCTTCATATAAGGTACTATGATGACATCAAGTCAAAGGACCAATTCCACTACCGAACGTTAGAGATTAACCACTAACACTTAGATAGTTATCCATGTGGAATCTCTCAGCGGGCCTCCAATGTTTTGTTCTATAACAAAACATCCACGTGTTCATTCAAGTGTCACCACACTTTAGCTTGTGAGATCAGCTAGTTACTTCACAAGTAAGAATGCCACACGCGATAGTCTATCTGTAATAACAATATCCGTATCTCGTTATTACCTCGACCACGGACGATTCAAGATTCAGTCATATGTAATTTGTATCTCACAATCACAACTCCTTGTGATTAACAAATCAACAAAACTTGAATCTACGGATTCTATTATTTAATTTATTAGAATATTAATTCAATTAAATAATAGATATTGCCATATATATGCATTGATTACATATATTCAAAGTGTTTATGTCCAAAGTTGATTGGACTTAGGGCATAATACTTACAAACTCCCACTTGCACTAGATCCAATCACTTATGTATCTTATATCATAAGAGTCTACATGACGATCATGTTTATGCTGCAACAACTCTTTGTTAGTGGATCTACAATTTAATAACTTGTGGGAATTCGTTCTTTATTTACGTCATTTCATTGTATTATCTTTCCAATGAGATAACACTGCCTTAACATATGTTTGGATCATTGATGAGACCTTAGTTCCTTCGCTTGCACGATGGCTCCATTGTTATCACAATGCATAAGCGTGTGATCAACAATGTTAGGAACTACTCTAAGTTCAGTAATGAACTTTCTGATCCAGACCACAACTTTTGTTGCTTTGTAAAGCAATGATGTATAAGGCTTCCATTATTGAATCAACGGTTATTTGGAACATTTCCAACACACTGATTAAGAGTAAACCAATATCCTATTTGAGATGTGCTATTATTCCAGTCTGACTAGAAGTTAGCATCATTCTATCCATGAACTCTCAGTTCATTTTCTCTATATAAAATCTTCTCGAGATTTTATCTGTATAGATTAGGATGAGTTAAGTAATCTTCTAGATATATCTCTATAGATCAACTTGTTTCTACCACATCCATCACGGAGAAATTATTTGACAACCATAATTTCAACAATTGAAATATAGAGACATCGTTTCCTATAATATGTCTCATACATATAATATCAGGAATGCGACAATGCTCCCACTATCTTCTTGTAAACGCACATCTTGTCTTCATTTTTGATAAAATCAAATATTTTGACTTTTTGTATCAAATCGAAGATTGTAGCTCCAAGAGGCTTGTTTCAATCCATATTGACATTTTCTTGTAAACTCATTTATAACCTATGAGTTCTAATCCATTAGGCAAGTCGACCAAGGTCAAACATCGGTTACATACAACAAGTCCATCTCTTTAAGTTAACACTTGACTTTATTTCTATGTAATTAGTAGGTTCATTATCCTTGATTAGTAATCATGGATTCGTACCTTCTAGGAGGTCAAATGATCCTACAAGATTTACACTGAGCTAACGTGTCCTCAGAAGTCTCCACTTCCTGATCAAGAGTATGTCCCTCAGCTGGTGTGGGATAAGACTCAGGTTTATCTATTCGGTTAATTATATCCGTGGACTCTTGAACTCTTTCAAGATTTATTCTACTCCCACTGTCTCTCTTAGAGTAAGACATGTCTTGAGATGAACATCTTCTTCTCAACGAGATTATAGAATTGATATCCAATTATCTCTTGGATATCCACAAATATATAATTATCGGATTTAGTCTCAAACTTATCCGATTCAGTGCGCTTCACATAAGTGTCACAACCCAAACGTTCATATGAGATATGTTGGGCCATTCCATAACTCGTATGGAGTTTTTGTCAACCGATTTAGATGGGGCACGATTTAGTGTGCAGCACGTGGCAATCAGTGCATGATCTCAAAACGATTTTTGAATGCTTGCATGGCTTGTTCTCAATTGTACTATATCTAATAGTATACTATTCCTCATTTCAAATGCACCATTATGTTGCAATGTATGTGGAGGAATCCACTGCATGAGAATCTAATTCTCTTTTAGATAATCTAAAATTCTCCATTTTAGATATTCTTTACCTCGAACAAGTTTTAGTGTAAGAATATATTTACCTATTTATTTATCAACTTTTAGTTTGAATCCCTTGAACATTTCAAGAGATTCATGCTTGAATTTCATCAAATATACATGATCATTTCTGAAATGATCATTAGTAAATGTGATGAGATAAGATAAACTTCACCTGACATTAATTGATGTGGATCTACATACATCACTATGTATTAGACCTAATAATTGTGCAGATCATTTTCCTTTTCAAGTAAAAGGAGATTTGGTCACTGTGTCTTACAGACATGATTCGCATTTGTCAAATGATTCAAAATTATTTGACCAAAATATACATCTCCATGTAAGTTTGGAATTGCATTCTCATTTATATGACCAAATCTGCAATGCCAGATATAGGTGTTATTCAAATTATCATTTTTATGCCTTTCAATTTCTATACTCATTATAGAACAATCAACATTTAGAATATAAATGTCATTTTGTAATTTACCATAACCATTAAGATCTTATCAAGATAAAAAGGAACAACAATTGTCCTTAACATTAGAATAATTCATGTAAAAACATGAAATTTATTTAATGCTCTTAATAATGGTGAAAACAAAATTAACATTTCTCTAATTCTAATATCAAACATAAAGGCAACAGCAAGAAATATGCTTCTACAGGCAATGCAACAACTTTTGCTCATTTTCAACGTGTATGTCAACTTCTTCCTTTTGCAGCGATCTACTTTTATTTAGTTTGTGCATATTTATACAAATATGAGATCCATATCTAGTATCTAATACCCATGAAACTAAGCAAGTAGATATAAGCCTTGCAATTTCATTTCCAATGATCTACCATTCCAAAATGATAATAAGGATCATCAAATTTGGTATTGTCCTTATTTGATTTAACCCTCTTAGTCATCTTGGTTGCTTTCCTAAAGCATCCTTTAGACTTCCATATAGGAAATTATGACTAAGATTTGTCCACTACAAACACAGATATTGGACTTAACAGTTGTAAGCATGTTCAGCATCTCAATGAGCGTGCTTCGAGTTTATGCATGTTAAATTCATAATTAGTTATGAATAACTCTCTGACAGAGATTGCAGAACCAAGTCTATACTTAGTTCATTGTTCATGACTGAACGCAATTAAGACAACTTCTCAAAGTAGTCTGCATCTTCAGTACACAAACACCGACTGAAGATTCTTCTGTCATTAAGCACTGGTATAGTTGCTAGGAAATATCATATATTTCCTCGTATGATTGTTCATCATTCAACATATTGAGATGAAAAATCATGTGTTAGCATCTATACTCTTATGTTGCTTTGTAACTCAGGTGACATAGTCACAAACATCACATATGTTGTAGTATTATCGTCATCACTGTGTTTATTATAGCAGCCACCTCTTCTTTTATCGAGTCATCAACAGGTGTCTCTAGAAAGGGCTACTCAAGGACACAACCAATTTTTCATGCCTGAAAACAATTCTCAGATTGCGGCGTCAATCAAGAAAAATTTGCTTTGATTGTTGGCATACAATATGCCTCTCAAATTTATGTGGTTACTCATGATTCAATAAATGTAAACGACGAAAAGTAAAGAAATAATATATATAATGCATGAATTAATTTAACATGGCCTTTTATTAAATTAATTTCGCTCCCACTGTTTAACTCAAATTTATGACCCTCTCACATAAATTTATGGAATCCATACTTGATTCCCAGTGGGCTGGAATCCCATTTATTATATTAAAATCTTGAGTGTACTCAACAAGCCCTAATAAAACATTTGGGTTGATACTATTATCAATTGTATCTCCATACAACTCCCAGATCATTAAGCTGACAACTCTTTGTCTTCACACATCTTATGTGTTAGCTTAACATGCCTCTAAAATTCATCTCCTTGAGTGTACTCAACAAGAGATAAATATTAGTTAAGTCAAACCCATCATTCAGAAATATCTAATATTTCTAGTGTCAAATATATCCCTAATAGACCAGCCTTGAGTGTACTCAACAAGCTAAGATCGATTTATGACTCTCGTTTTTCTCTATAATGGTGGAAGGCGAATATAAATATGACTTAATATTTTAACATGCCTCTAAAATTTATCTTCTTGAGTGTACTCAACAAAAGATAAATATTAGTTAAGTCAAACCCATCATTCAAAAATATCTAATATTTCATAGTGTCAAACATATCCCTAATGAACCAGCCTTGAGTGTACTCAACAAGTTAAGATCGATTTAGGACTCTCGTTTTTCACTATAATGATGGAAGGCAAATAACAAATTGACTTAATATTTTTAACGAGTGATTTTTCATGCAAAAGGTCTCATCGTAATAATTATATATATTTTATTATACATCTAACATGCAAATAAACATACATATAATAGTGTGGACGATTATGGACTTATACTATCTACTCTTCCCGAGCCATAAGGAAGACTAGTCGGTCAGTTCCTAGGGGGTATAGCATTGATTCATACAAATGCTCCATCTCTATGGTCTCCTCCTCTTCTTGTATCTCCAATTAGTCTAGCTGCAACTTGTATCCTATACTAGTTGGCACACAGGCCTAAATAATATTGGACACGCGGGCCCATAATAATAACAACAGACACGCAGGTCCAAAATAAATAAAAGCTCGCAGGCCCATAAAACAACAAGAATAAAACTAACCATTCAATACATTCACATGGTCGAGTCCATAATCATCCACTAATAAAACATTCATCATATAAATGCATTCCTATATAATATCTAATATTATATGCAAACATGTTTCAAGTTTCTAGCAATTAAAGTCGTCTAAACTAATTTAGACAAATGGATCGGAACAATTAAATAATTAATTAATCAAATTAATTAATTAATTTAATTAGCGGACTTATTTAATTAAAATCAAATTTCAATTAAATATCAAATTAGAGTCCAACTCTAATTCTACAAATATAGGGCGGGAATATTTAATTAAAAATAAATTTTAATTAAATACCAAATTAGAGTCCAACTCTAATTCCAATAAAATTTTAGGGCAAGACAATTTAAATAAAATCAAATTTTAATTAAATGTCAAATTGAAGTTCAACTCTAATTATAATCAAATTAATAAGGTTGAATTTAATTAAAATCAAATTTTAATTAAATACAAAATAAGAGTCAAACTCTAATTCCAAGATATTAGGGTGAACATATTTAATTAAAATCAAATCTTAATTAAATAATAAATTAGAGTTTAACTCTAATTTTAAAAAGCATTTAGGAGGAGACAATTTAATTAAAATCAAATTTCAATTAAATGTCAAATTAGAGTCCAACTCTAAATTCAACAATATACTAGGGTGGATAATTTAATTAAAATCAAATTTTAATTAAATATTAAATTAAAGTCCAACTCTAATTTAATATGAATTAACATTTTAATTTAGGATAAAACTCCTAAATAAAATAAAATTCAATTCAGGGTCAAAGTTTAATATTTAAGTTAAAATCCAATTTTAACGAAAATATAAAAGTCGTCAATTTTTAAATAAAATTTTAAACGGGTCAATATTAAAATTTTAGGTCAAACCCATTTGAAATTCAAGTTTAAAACCATTTTAATATTTAAATTCAAAACTATTTTGAAAATTGCAAAGTTGACCCTTGGTTTAAAATTACAAACAGGCCTTCAATTAACTTAATAGTTTGACAGGTCCCCCTTTTAAAATTTGCAAACTGACCCTTAATATATAATTGCATGCGGGGGCCTCCAATTTCAGAAATTGCACAAGAAGCCCCCGCCTCCACCCTCTCACCCGTCTGAAAACCATAAAACCTTACCCCCCTTTCCCTGTCGTCGGCCGAGCGGTGGATCGTCGCCGCTGTCATACAGCGGTGACGCTCTACCGCTGTAGCAGCAGCGCTTCGCGCCGCTGTAACGCAGCGCGAAGCGCTGCCACTCCGTCGCAGAGGCGAGTCGCCGCTGCTTTCTCCCAAAAGACGGCTCGGTCTTTGCTGCTAGCAACGGCACACAGCGATGGGCGCTTCTTTGTGTGGCGGCGCCGTCGCCACCCTCCCCGCGCGCAACGAGCAGCTGCTGGCTGTTTCGCCCTGCCGCCTCGCTGGCGGCGTTTGGTTGCTGCCAGCGAGTTTTCAGATCCGACTTTTTTTTTTTTTGAACAGATTCTAAAATGTGAAAATCAAATTTTCTCAATTGCTAGAAACGAGAAAAACAATAACAATAACAATCAACTTTTGATTGTTACAAGATGCAAAACAATTTCTAACAAACACAAAGTAGGCTCTGATACTACTGTTGGGAATTTACTTAATCATGCACAGCGGAAATAAAACAATTTTCAATTCTCAAACAGGATCTGCAATGTGTTTAGATAGAAACTGTGATTAGAATTATACCTTTGATGAATTCCACAAACTCTTTTGCTTTTTCTTGAATTCCAATGATCACGATCTGCAATCCAAGCTGTCCAATTGTCCAGCCCCCAATGGTGATCCACACAGAGAACAAGAATGACGGTTAGGTTTTCTTTTCTTGTGCTAGCAAGAATAATAAAATCCCTATTGTTTTCAAAACCCTAGTAGTTTATTAATATAAGTCCAAATGGGCTCGACCCAGCTATTAAACTTAACCCGGTCCAATATTTAATTAATCAAATTAATTAAATCTGGTCCATGAATTAATTAATCCATTTAATTAATTCGGATCTATTAATAAACAACTCAATTAATTAATTATCCAACACTTGTCAATTAATTAATTGGTAAATCTCATTCTTCTGATTCTCTTTTGTGTGTGACCCATTAGATTCCCGATCACGATGCCGAACGACGTGAATTATTATTTTGATCTAATCAAAATCGATAAATTAAAACGCCCCTTTTAATTTATCACTAATTCACTTTCGTTGTCCCAGATTGACATCTAGCAATGTATCAGGGCAATACATGTGACGGGAAATATCACGTAGTATGACAAAACCAAACTTGTTCATTTACCGTGAAACTATAATACTTTCGTCAATATGATCCGATCAATTATGAGATATGGATATGTGTCAATCTCAATTATCGATCATATCTTTTATCCCACTGTTAAGTCAATGTACGTCGAAAACTCTTTTCCGACTTATGAGTTCACCTTGACCAAGGATTTCATTATTAACTTAACTAAATAAAATGTAGATCATAATCTCTTACTATCTAAGAGTGACGAATCCTCTATTGATCATTCACAACCTTCATATGATTCTTGACATACCCGAACAATGTTGTATTAGCGACCCTTGACAGAGTAACATCCAACACCCCCAAAGTATGTCTGCCTTCATATAAGGTACTATGATGACATCAAGTCAAAGGACCAATTCCACTACCGAACGTTAGAGATTAACCACTAACACTTAGATAGTTATCCCTGTGGAATCTCTCAGCGGGTCTCCAATGTTTTGTTCTATAACAAAATATCCACGTGTTCATTCAAGTGTCACCACACTTTAGTTTGTGAGATCAGCTACTTACTTCACAAGTAAGAATGCCACACGCGATAGTCTATCTGTAATAACAATATCCGTATCTCGTTATTATCTCGACCACGGACGATTCAAGATTCAGTCATATGTAATTTGTATCTCACAATCACAACTCCTTGTGATTAACAAATCACCAAAACTTGAATCTACGGATTCTATTATTTAATTTATTAGAATATTAATTCAATTAAATAATAGATATTGCCATATATATGCATTGATTATATATTCAAAGTGTTTATGTCCAAAGTTGATTGAACTTAGGGCATAACACTTACAAAGTACAATTTGAATAATGAGAAATGCTTTTAGTTTATATGAAATTATATTGGCTACTAATTCTTTTGGCTAAATACTTAGCTCGACAGAACTTGTTTATTGAAATTGGATGTGCTATTATAATCTTTTTACTTCCATTGTTTTGCGTTCTTTCCTTTATGGAAATTCAGAGAAGTATAGTGCATGTTTTATGCCATAATTGGACGAGTAATGTTTAAGACCCATTAAATAATTACTCTGCCAAAAAAATGTTTAGCTAATTTTATACAAGTCCTACATTAACATTGCAACAATATGCTGAAGAATGATGATGGTCTTAAGGCTTTTTACCATATAACTTAGCATCCTTCAATTTGGATTCCCAAATGTTTTTACAGGATAGAATTGTAAATATTTCCTCTAGAAATTATTTCGCCACAAAAAAAGAGACGAAATTGCACACCAATATAGAAAGTTCACTTTGTACATAAGATCTCGAGAAGATGTGAATCAAAACTTCATGGAAACATTAATTAGGTTGTTGACATGAAAAAAAACATTCTTGGTGCATAAATTGTGGAAGTATTTAAATTTTTTTATCGTAAATATTTTATGAATTCTTACATTATTTTCTATTTCCCGATGAACACTACAAGCCTGCAAGCGTCTAAGTTGTATAGTACCACACGAAACCTTAAACAAGTCGACATTTTCTCACCAGTCATGTCTATCTCCATGTCAACCACCTTATTATTATTATCCCCATCAAAACTTCCATTCACATGCTCTCGCACTTTTAAGTATAAAATTAAGGTATCTGAAGCCTCCCTGCCACTAAATTTGAGATAAGTATATTTTCTTCGCTCACTATTTTTTTCTCTTTACTCATAACGAATTAAATTACCGCATGATTTCTTGTATTTACACATTAAGTATATTTTCTTTGCTAATTATTTTGTTTCTTTGTTGGAAGTAAAAATCCTATTTGTAACTAAATCAACCATTTGGATTCTGATAATTTTTGTCATACTGCATTAGGGTACTCATGTGACGACCCTAGTTCTAAAGATTCGAGTGTCACTAAGATCATATCTTGAACACCATATTTCACTTTCAAAACCTTGAAATTTTATTAAATAATATCATGAAATAATAACGGTGAGCATAAATTAAAATTTGACATGAAATAACATAAAATACAAGAAAGTTTTAGCGGTCTTAATATCTAAATCAACAATCAAGTTCTTAAGTCAATAAAAGTAAGCATAGTGGGTCTCTTTTCACTTACCACTAAGCCGCTTTCTCATGCCTTGATTGCTGTGAACCATTAATTTCCAGAAAGAGGTATAAGGAAGGGGTGAGATAAAATCTCAATAAGCATATAAGTAATTTTATTAATATTGTACAGAATTTAAGGAACTACATACATATATACAGTCATACATACATAGTGAGACATGAAAATCTATACTGAACATAGGTGGTATGGAATTTTCATGCATAGTGCTACTATATTTTGGTCCAAACTTAGCACATACATAAAAGAACTCATAATTAATGTTCCAAAAACCTAATGTACGCATATGATCCCATAAAATACTTATACACTTACCTATATCTTGTGAAAGTCATAAGATAAATACTAGAATATATTTGGGACTTCAACCTTTGACCCACGCACTAATGAATGTTGTATATTCTTGTTTGTGTGTGTTTCACAGATAAATGAATGTACTTGAAAATGGATCATATGGTGCTTATTTATAGGTACGACCATGATTTGGGAGTTCTAATTCAATTGAACTTGAATTTTAAAAGTGATCAAATCTTATCATTATCTCAACTATATTTTTGTTAATGAGATAAAATAATGAATTTAAAATAACAAAAAAAATATCTCCATGATCCTAATTGGCACTTTCTCGTAGCTCAAACCATGCTATAACTCATTGGACAGATGGTTTTGAATCGTGGAAAAACTCAAGGACTTTATCGAGGGTAAATATTTTTCCCAATGTCCTCCAAACTCAAGGACACATGTTCAAAGCATATCTTCTAGTGTTTGAATCGTTCGCTCAGACTGCCTATCTATCTGAGGGTTGAAAGCGGTACTAAATTTTAGCTTAGTTCCCATAGCTCGGTGTAAACTTTTCCAGATGTTTGATGTGAATCTTGGATCTCTATCTAATACAATTGAAATGGGCAAACCATGTAACCTTACTATCTCATTCACATATAACTGAGCTAACTGGTTGATTGAAAATGTCATCCGAATTGGCAAGAAATGAGCTGATTTGATGAGTCGATCCACGATGACCAAAATAGCCTCATAACTTTCTATTGACTTTGGAAAATTGACTATAAACTCCATCATTACATGCTTCCACTTCCATTCGGAACTTCTAACAGTTCAAGCAACCGTGGCTGTTGTTGCTGTCAACTTTCACTTGTTGACATCCTAATTACCTTCGACATACTCAGCTTATATCACTCTTCATGCCTTTCCACCAAAAGACCGCCTTAAGGTCTCAATATATCTTTGTAGCTCCGAATGTGCTGAATAAGGAGTAGAGTGAGCCTCTTCTAATATTTTCTTTTTCAACTACTCAAAGTCCGGCACACACAAACGTCCATGATAATACAAAGTCTTGTCCTTATCCATGGTAAAATCATTTTGCTTCTTTGTATCAATCTCTGACTTAATAAATTCAAATAACTAATCGATTTTCTGATGGTCCTTAATCGTATCACGGAGCGTTTGCCGAATCAAAAGTGCTGCCATCTGAGCAATAGCATTTGGTGGTGTTATGCCACTTCGAGACTTAATCTCTCGAACTCCTTCCATAATGGCTCTTACATGGTCAAAGCCGCCACTTGACTTGTCACTTTGTGACTCAAGGCATCTGTTACAATATTCACATTCTGTGGGTGATAGTGAATTTTGCAATTGTAATCTTTTACCGACTCAAGTTATCTTTTCTTCTCATGTTCAACTCCTTTTGAATGAAGATATACTTGAGACTCTTGTGATTCATATAAATGTAACACTTACTTCCATCAAAGTAATGCCTTCAAATTTTTATTGCATGGTCTACTGCAGCAAGTTCTAAGTCATGCGTGGGGTAGTTTGCTCATGTGACTTCAATTGTCTTGATGCGTAAGCAACCATTTTATTGTGCTACATCAAGACACACCTATTCCCTGCTTAAAGGTATCACTGTGAATCACAAAAATCGATAACGCTTTAGGTATAGTTAACACTTAGCATTCACTAGCTTATGCTTCAGTTCCTCAAAACTCTACTAACATTTCTCTGTCCAACCAAACTCTGCACACTTACATATTAATTGTGTCCTGATATCTTGGAGAATCCTTCAATAAACATCTTATAGTATCCTGCTAAGCTCATAAAGCTACGAATTTTTCCTACATTGGTTGGGCTCGACCAATTTAACACTGCCTCCACTTTGCTTGGATCAACCTCTATGTCTTTGACTATGACAATATGTTAAAGGAATGCTATGCATTTCCAACCAAAACTCACATTTCTTGAATTTGTCATAAAGTTTCTCCTTTTTCAAGACTCCCAGTACTATCCTTAAGTGCTCTTCAAGTTCTTTGTTACTTTTTGAATAGATTAGGCATCGATGAACACGGTAACTAAGTGATCAAGGTATTCACAGAAGACACTATTCGTCAAATCTATAAAGATTCCATGAGCAATGTTAAGCCAAATGGCATAACGAAGAATCGTAGTGTCCATACCGAGTTCCAAAGGCTGTCTTTGATATGTCACCCGCCTTCATTCTAAATTGATGGTAACCAGATTTTAGGTCGATCTTGGAGAGCACCACTACATCCTGAAGTCGATCAAACAAGTCCCTAATCCTAGGAAGAGGTTACTTTATTCTATAATTAATGGACATTCTCATCGTGCCATCTTCTTTTTAACAAACACCCGTGCTCCCATGGTGAAACACTGGGTCAGATAAATCATTTTTCTATAGATTCTTCTATCCTTTTAGTTCATGCAACTCTTTCGGTGCCATTCTATAAAGAGCCTTGGAGATGGTTGTAGAACTGGAAGTGAGATTGTGAACTCTACATCCCGTTCTGGCAGGCAATTAGGCCGTAGGTATGGTTATTACAACTCATCCCTTGCACATGAATTCAAAATGATCCGTTGTTTAGACAAGATGATCGCTCCAGTGTGGGGAGGGAAATTTTTGATTCCCCATTCTTCCGCTATGCTTCCCCAATTTTCCAACTTCACAAGCCCATATTTTAAACTCTTTACGAGTACAATTTTGCATGACTTTCTTGGCTTTTATTATCGTGTTTTCTGTTTGATAATTATTTGTCCTTTTTTTTCTTCATGGCTTATTTAATTTGAAACAGGTATGAAAATAATGTGTTGGAGTAATAATGTTTTGTAGGTACCACTCAAAGCTCAAATATTAATATTGATGATTGAGCTTCTTCCAAAGCATTCATCACTAAATTTAGAAAGAGATCTCTCGAGACCCAGCATAGGTTAAAAGAGAAATTAAACATTTTACCGTAAAAGTTCTCCTTGGTTTTTCACCGGAAGATGAATGTTGTATTACAAATCAAGGAGAACTTTTTTTTTTTTTGAAGATATTAATTGCTTTTTAAACCTATGGTTGGGTTTTGGAAGAGGCTCAAAGTGTATCCTCCAATAGGTATTCAACACTTAGAGGTAATTTCCTTAACGAACATTTACTACCACATATTCTTCTACTTGTCAATAAAAAAAAAAAAATAATAATAATAATATATATATATATATATATATATATATATACACTCTATATATTTTTTACCAATTTAATGTCATTTTAAATAATTTTCCCTAAAATGTTTAACTTAGAACTCTCCAATCAAGGAACAAGTATCATTTGTCCTTCCTCCTCTCCAATATCTTATATTTATTTGTTCTGGCAATAATATGTAGTCCATTCAATTTCTTCTTTTGGAATTATCTCACACAGTTGGGGGAAATTCATCAAAAAGTCTGCCAAAAGGAAGAAAAAATGGAGAAAGGAAAAAAACTGATACGAATGTACTGGTGTGTGTAGAATTTTCTCGTGCTCTCTCATTCTGCCACGTGTATGTATTTGAGCTTGTGTTTGTATGTTCAATGATCATGTATACGCAAGGTCTATAATATAAGATCTGACTGGCAATTTTTATGGCTGACAGAGAATGGCCAGGTATATGCATCAGTCTGCCGAACTTCTGCAATAAATAACCCATGATGCAGCAACCAGTGCTATAGGGAATAATGCCAAAGCCTACATGATTGGTAATTATTTTATTATCAATGATGCAACAGTTATGGAATTTTGATGAGGTGATTCGACAATGTGAGCAAACTGTTGATATTTGTGAGAACCTTACTTCTGCTAACATGGATTATTCCAATTGCAAGAGCTCTCATGTGAGGTTATGGAGAAGGCGCCTACAATCCAAGTCCTACTATCATTTGGGAAGGCTTCACATAGCTCTTTATTTGATTGAAAAACAAGAGGAATTGAATTTTATTGGCACGAAGCAAAGCTCATTATCCATCAAGAACCAGGTTGAATTATATTTTTAACTGTATTTGTTTATGCTGATCGCATGTCTTACTATGTAGGTATACTAACATGAAACAGGAAGCCTTAATTCTTTTGGCTACCACTGTATCCGAGCTATTGCAATTGAAGGTATGTCAAGTTCTATTTAACTTTGTTCATCCATTTGGATATTGATTCCTAAGTTGTTAAAATATCTGTTGTAGATATCCAAGCATGAGAACTTTGCAAACTTTGAGCAGTTGTTTTGATCGCTTACAAACTATGCAAAGAATTTTGAAGTAGAATGAAATCCCTTATATTAATTCAGAAAGCTCAATAGACTTATCTATTCCAATAATTCTCTATGATGTATCTAGATTTTTTATGATGCATTCCGAATTTCCAGGTTGGATATGCTATGCAGAAAAAAACTCTTGGATGATACATACTTCCATATATTTCTTCAGTCAAAAGCCCCGAACAAATTATCGGAGCTGCCATTAAGAACCACATATGCCAAAAATTACGTCTATGGTGATCTATAATCTGCACCATCTTTGTTAATGTGCTGAACATTTTATTATGGTTTCAAGCATATTCAACGCAATTGCGGACTTCTATCTTGATATTGGGGTCCAATAGCATACTTAAAGTGTGTTTGGTAGGGATTTTTGGAGGAAGAATTGATTTTTGAATAGTGATATGATGGGAAATATGTGGTTGAAAAAAAAGAAAAAAGTATTGATGTGATGGAAAATATTATTTTATTGAAGAAAGTGTGAGAATTGATTTACTGTTGAAAATGAGAATCTGTACCAAACATGCCCTTAAATACTAAATGCAACTTCAGTAAGATGGCTCAAAATAAGTCATAAGAAATATAAATGGTTAATTTATTTGTAGTAAATTTAAGGACGAGGCATTGGTTAATCATGCAAAGTAATATAATTTCTGAGACTGAAAGTAACAACGTTAAAAAATATATATATTGAAGCCACGTTTTAGTTGCAATGGACTAATGCAGTTTCATTGAAAACATTGTCTTGCTGTCACAGTGAGTGAAGTTGATGCACTGTATGAACTATTTAAGAAAATAAGCAGCTCAAACATCGATGATTGTCTCATTCACAAGTAGGAATGGCAACCATGTTTGTCAGCTTGGAAGGGCCTGCGGCACGGCCCAAAAAAGCATGAGCCAGCTTGACTTGAGACTCTGTAGAACCAAGCCTCATTCTCGGGCGTAGGCCCAAGCCTAAGCCAACCCGTGCAGCTGGCCAAAATGGCCCAAGCCTAAGCCATTCTTTATTGCCTGGAATTGCAGGCTGCTAAGCTGCCTGCTTTTGGTCGACAGCTGCAGCTGCTGCAGCAGGAAGGAAAAAAATAAAAAAATAGAGCCCGCTTGGCTCAGCTCAAGCTGAAAGCCCGAACCCAGAGCCTAAGCCATTCTTTATTGCCTGCAATTGCAGGCTGCTAAGCTGCCTGCTTTTGGTCGACAGCTGCAGCTGCTGCAGCAGGAAGGAAAAAAATAAAAAAATAGAGCCCGCTTGGCTCAGCTCAAGCTGAAAGCCCGAACCCAGAGCCTAAGCCATTCTTTATTGCCTGCAATTGCAGGCTGCTAAGCTGCCTGCTTTTGGTCGACAGCTGCAGCTGCTGCAGCAGGAAGGAAAAAAATAAAAAAATAGAGCCCACTTGGCTCAGCTCAAGCTGAAAGCCCGAACCCAGCATCTGTTTTTCAGCCGAGCCAAAGCTCGGCTCAGGCCAAAAAGCCCGAGATATTTTTTACCTGAGCCACGAGTTTCGATTTGCTTACATCCCTATTCACAAGGTAATATTGCATTTTTTTGTCAGGAATTTCTTGCCTAATTGTTTGAATTTTAACATTTTGTGTACGGTCTCAATACATCATTTTTACAATTCTGCTGCCTTGCAATACTTAGCAACATATGCTTAAATTTGATGTAACTAATGCTTAACACAAATAATTGTTTTTATATCTACACTATTGCGTAGCCAACTACACTATGACACATGCCTTGCACGTGAATCTCACTAGTTTCTAAAAGAAAAATGAGCTTTTACACACTATCATAAAATCAAAATAGAGAGGCCAAACATATAGTCCCTTGGATCTTTCTCACTCTAAAGCCCTCAAGCGTTTCTTCTCAAATTTTCCTACAGGGACAGTGGAGCTTCATTACTTCTCAGTGGATGGCAAATTGTATCCGGCACCAATTTCTTTGGCTCTACCAGAAGAAAGAATAGTGAAGATTTAGGTATATATGCAATCTATGACAACTATATTATGATTAGACTACAGTTTCTAATCTAATTTTTTTATTATTTAAATCAACTATATTACATGTGTGTGTGTGGGTGCGAGTTAGATCGCATGAATTTCCCTCTAACTAAAATACTCTTTATACTTCAAATATCGTTAAAACAAAGATAATATGAACTGGATTTTTTAAATTTTTATTAACTAATGTATATGCCTTTAAATATTGAAAAATTCGTTCAGTGTATAACAACAAGCTAACTATGAAAATCATTAAGAGCTTGTTTGAGTCCCATTTTTTCAAAACTTATTTTCAACCCCAAATTCTTCAATAAAATAATTTTATACGTAAATCAAAAATTTTCCTTCTTTTTTAACCACACATTTTCCATTATTCTAAAATATATGTTTTCCCCAAAATGGGGCTCAAACAAGGGCTAAGTTTGCAAATGAAAATTGTAAAAAGTGATAAATGCATGCTAATTTCACGTGTGCATATCATATGACTCTAGATTTTTTTTTTCATTAGATTTGAAACCAGTGCTTAAATTTTGGTCAAAAACATTAAATATTGTTGTGATAATTATACCCAAAATCTCTAATATCAATTGTTGGGAATTCAAGGATCACGTATCGCTCGATACCACTTGATATGAAACCAACTACTGGATTGAGACGTTGAAGTTATATGGCACAATAATGAAGTATATGATCGCAAGCAAAAGAATAAAAGGAGATAGTAAAATAAGGTAGAAGAATTGTGAGATTTTATTACATCACAAATAATGAAAATTAAGAAATATTACAATGATCCTAAAGGCTAGTAATCACTTTTCTCACACTATAAAATTGTATAGAAGAGCCTAATATTTATATGCAACTATGTAGGGCGACGTCTAAACCCTAATAGATGAGTTTTAATTAAAGTAGAATGCAAAAACTTTGTTAAAATGTGAAAAGGGCCCAGTCAGATAACCTTGTTGCTTGAGTGATAAGCTAACGACAGGCTAGTGACAGGTGCATCGCTTGAGCGCTAGGCGGGTGACAGGGGAGCGACCAAGTCTCGGGAAAAAAACTACAGGTGTTGCTTGAGCGGCCAACTAGCGGTAGGCTAACTAAAATACGACGACTTTTTTTCGCCGTCTATAATTTCAACATCTTCAAGTCCAATACAAATTTCAACTCCCAAAAGGACTTCTAAATAGAATTTCAACTTGAATATGACTCTAAAAATATTCGAAACTGAATTCCTCTTAACGTGTACTTCAATTAGAATTCTTCAATTACTTCAACAAGGAATTCGGATGCCTAAATTCTAACAATCTCGGAATCTCCATGTCGACACGAATTCCACTTCAACGAACAAAGTTCCAAAACTTTTCCTCCTAGAGAAGAAAATTTGTCTGCAAGGAATGAACTGACTCTTCAACAATAACTAAAACTGATTTCTCAAACAAACAAAAAACACTCAACCTCTTTCAATGAATCCAAGCACTACTCTACAGAATTACCTCAAATTTCAAAAAAAATCATAATGATTTTAAAATTTTCCGAACTAGGCTATAACATACCCCAAGGGAGAATCAAGCCCAAATGCTTTTAAAAAAGGCCCCTTGCTAGATTGTACACATTTACTACACTGAAAGCATGCTCAACAAAATCAGCATTCTTATACCTTTTTCCATTGGGTCCATCCTTAACAATTGAATATAATAGCACCGCAAGTGATGGTGGCAAAATGGCATTATCCATATCTCCTGAACTCATTGAGCTATATTTTTCATATCTGATCGTTTGCGAGCTCCTAAAGGTATTGAACCAAACTGAATGTCCACCATAGTATTGAACATGTGATGATTGACTCTTCTAGATCTGCACGACCCTGTAAGATGTATTGAGACCTTTTCTATTCCTCCAATATAAAGCTTCACCTCCACTAAAGAACTCATAACCCTTTAAATCAAGGATTGACAACGAGATGAGATTCTTCTTCAAATTCGAAACATGTCGAACCTAGCCAAGTGTTCTAATTGTCTCATCCAATAGCTTCAATTTGATCAAACCAATTTCAGCAACCCAATAAGGTGTGTTGTTTCTCATAACCATGACGCATTTGTAAACGGTTTCATATGTAGTAAATAAGTCCTTATTAGGACACATATGAAATACACATGCTGAATCCAAAATCCAATCCTCCTCTAGTTTAGACTCGATATCAGAAATAGTCAAAATATCTCCCCAATTACAATGTTCTCTGCGAGGTCTACTTCACTTGAAGTCTCTGATTGCTTTTCATATCGACTTGCGGCCAACCTTTCTTTATTCTACAATTTGTAGTAATTCTTCTTCATGTGCCTCTTCTTTTTGCAGTAGTTACAAATCTGAATACTGAAGTTAGATTTCAATCTGACTCTTCCAGAACCACCATAAGAAGCCAGACATTCTCCTTCTCTGGCCTCAAAAACTAGATGCTTCATCTTCTCTTTTGAGAACAAAGCATCATACATCTCATTTATGGTGAGAGTATTACGACTATACAAGATTGTATCTCTAAATTAAGAAAACGAAGCGAACAACGAGCACAAAAGGATCAAGGTCAAATCTTCTTCACCATACTTTACATCAAAAGTTTCCAAATTAGCGACTATCTCCTTAAAGATAGTCAGGTGATCTTTCAATGATTCTCCTTTTGCCTAAAGGCTAGTAATAACTTTTCTCACACTATTCTAACACTATAAAATGTATAGAAGGCTAGTAATAACTTTTCTCACACTATTCTAACACTATGTTGGGCGACGTCCAAACCCTAATTTATGAGTTATAGTTGAAATAGAATGTCAAAAATATGTTTAAAAGGGAAAAGGGCATGAGCTGGATTGACAGGTCCGTTACTCGAGCGCTAGGCGGGCGATAGGCTAGTGACCAAATTTTGGGAGAAAATCTGCAGGTATTGCTCAAGCAGTTAGCTAGCGGTAGGCCAGTGAAAATACGACTTTTCTTCCAGTCCATAATTTCAAGCTCTTCAAATTCAATACAAATTTCAACTCTCAATAAGGCTTTCAAATACAATTTCAACTTGAATAAGACTCCAAAAACAATCCAAACTGAATTCCTCTTGACGTGCATTTCAATTATAATTCTTCCATTATTTCAACAAAGCATTCGGGTCACATTCAAATTCTAACACATATTATCTATCATTATTTAATCAGAATGAAATATTGTGAATTGTATTGCTTCCAAATTAGTTCACGTCTCTAACAACGTTTATAAACCAAATCACAGCATACATCAAACCATCAAATAGTCGTAGTACATATTGCTATTTCTTCTTTTGATTATTTCATATTAAATTTATATATGTATTTTAGTACTTTGACTCTCACAACATTGTCGTAGATAACTAAATAACAGAATCTTATAAATCAATATTTAGTTTTTTTAAAATATTTATTTATTTACAGACAAACCTACAGTAATTAAATAACAGAATCATATAAATCAATACATATATAATCATGTTTCCCATCATTTAAAGAACCAAATGTATTGAGTGCGGTCCAATACAATATGCCAAAATGTGGAGTAATCTTTATACTTACTAAGAAAATCATAAGCCTACTCAAGTAGTTAATTGCAAAAATACCAAAAGTATCTACTACTAAACCAAAAACAACTGATTAAAATAGTACAGAATAATCGATCCATGTCGAAGTTTTATTCTTTGATCAACATCTGGCTATCCCAAATAATCAATACCTTGTACATCACAAAAATAAATAATAATAGTATAGTTAATAAACTTACAGCGAGCATGCAAATAAAAAATGATATCCAAAATAATAGAAGCACTAAAATGAGCAATCACAGAGAACAAGTAGTCAACCCACAGTGCGAGGTTTTTTGAGAGGAATGTGAAATATTACGTTGGATAATGAAACGAATAAGCTAAGCTAAAATAAAAAGAAGAATTTGCTCAAAATCGAAAATTTAATTGAATGTAAATGAAAGTAAAAATAGAATAAAAAACAAGTGAAGCATACTTCTGTTGTGATAACAGCTAATACATTTTGAAGAACCTAGTTGGCTATGCAATTGTACTTCCTAATGCATCTTTAAGAGAAAAAGCACACGTGGGGACGATATGAGATAACATTATCAATCTCTTCATTAACCCAAACTCTCCTAAATTCATCACCAAGTACTACATGATGCAATAGATAACATGGAATTGTTGATGCAATTTCGCCATTTGCAAGAACATAAGCTTTTGATATTTAAAACAAGTCCTACTCTAGCACTACCAAAAACTCAATAGGTGAATATATGTCTATATTTCCAGACATAGCAATTTGCCTAGTGAACTTGATCATGTTATAGAATATTCCAGAAAAATTACGATGGCTGGAATTCTTATATGCTGATATGATGGATAGTAAGAGAATTGGGACTAGTACTGGTCCTGAAAGCATTAAGAACCCTTTTGATTACCTTATTAAACTGCACAATTCACAGACGAAAAACTTTAGATTTCGTGATGGTGTTGGCTGCCTAGGAAGTTTCTGAATCTAGGAGATTTAAATCAAGCAACGAGGACCTTCTTCTTCCTCGAACAAAAGTCTTGTTACCAACCAACTTTTGCCATCATTCTTCCAAGAAGAGAAGTATTTTTTTGGCTTTTTTTACCAACTGGCAAGTTTCCTGTATTTGTAGTTTCCATCAAAATCTTCCTGTATATTTAAAACTTTGACAAACATGCTCATAAGATGAATTAAGTATATGATTATATATACAATATTTTTTTGTAATGTTTTCCAACGATTATTTACTCACTCAATCAATTGAAATCTTATTACTCTTATTAATTTATCTGTTCTTTTTCTGTAATATAATTGTGAAAAGAAAAATTAATTATACAAATAAAAAGTACAGAATTCTCTCCTTTCCTTAATCAATATTGCATCCAAGTTATTGATTCACAGATTTGATAATTTTACTTTTGCCCAAAAAATGTTGCTTAAGGTGATCTAATCTCAACCCCGTTCTTCAAAATCTCGAAGGCAATTTCAAATGATTTTGGGTGTTCACGTTTGTGGTAAGTGGCTTTGAAATAATTTCAATGTCATTTCTACTCTTTTTATATGTTTGCTTGCTCAATCTCTTTAGCTTTCCACCGAAATGCTACTCTTTTTGTATCTTTATGCCAAAATCATTTGATCTTACCATAATCATTTGTGTAATATTTATAGGTTGTGCTTTTATATCCAAGCAAAGATACATATTTGGACGGTTTGGCATGAACCTGTAACTGGTGGGAGGCGACTCGGCTAGTCATAACGGTTCATTGCATTTTTTCTTTTATATATATATATTGTTTCAAACTTTAAGTTAGGAATTGAAATGATATGCTTGCAATTTCATGTAGGTTGTTTGTTAGTTTGTACATTAAAATTTTAACTTCAGCATTTTTTTTATTTTTTTAGTTTAAAGTTTCCAAGAAAAGAATAATTAAAATAAAAATCATAATTTTTTGAAAAATTTTAGATGAGTTTGTCCACAAGATTGACCTCGATCCAATTAATGAACAACAAGACATGAGGAAACCACTTCCTATATTCTCGGAGAGAATATAAGAACGAGAATCTGTACAAGATCACATTTGTCTCAAATCAGAGGAGTATGTGTATAAAGACGTCCTCCTTCTTGAGGTTTCTTAGAAGTATTTTTCTAGCCCCTTTCTATATTGCTAGCTTTTATATTTTTCACACTCTTTAATTGATCGTCTAAAATTTGACTTTTTAGGATCATCCATCTTCTAAAGGCCACAATGGTCATAAAATCGTAGTTCGCTTAATATAGCTTCAAGCTGTCACAAAGTAGTTTTTAATAGATGTTAACTACAACGTACTCCATTATGAATATATTGTAATATTAAAGGAATCTTACAAATTTCTATATAATAAAGTAATTGCTTATACAAATGTGTGTGCACGAACAATACACAGAATGTAAAGAGAGTGCATTTTATCTTTCTAAAGATATCTTTTAAAAAGTTATATTTTATTCACTGCTTTTATTCGGTTCTGATGTAAAACAACATTTGCCAAAACAATCAATTTTTATTTTCACGTCCTTATAATTAATGATTGAATAAAGACAGAGAAAAAGAAACCGGATTTAAAATAATTAAGCACACCATATTGCAGCAAGTAACTCACATCTCATTTATTTTAATAGGTTTATCATTCTTTAAAAATTTAAATACTAGATGCCATGTGTTACCTTAAATATTTTATCATTGAAAGATAGTCTTCTTTCGTCTCAGATTTATAAAATTAAGTATCTGCATCTTTCTTGTAATGAAAAAGAAATTAATTTTAATAAGTCAAAAGCATATTGAGAGAGAGAGAGAGAGAGAAAAAATAATTTTACATTTTTGCAACGTTATAAAATGTATAAATGGAATTAATACTTTTCTAATTAACCACCAGGAAGCACATGCGTTACACATTTTATGTATATAATATTTCTGAATTACTTATATTGTTTTTGAAAGTTTTTGAGGTAATTGTTATTGTTAAATGAAAAAATTAAAAATGTTAGAAAGAATATGTATGGATGATTTTTTTTAAAAAAGAAATTATGTATATAATGTAAAAATGTTGAATACACTAAAATGTATTGTTTTGATTACAATAATATTTCTTTATACACAATAGTTTTTGTCAACATTCCACAACTTTTCCTCTTTTTATTTTCTACTTTTACGGAAACTTTTGTTGTTTGCATTGAAACTCCGTGACAAAGTGCAACATATAGTTGCTCATAAGAGAATATATGTTCAAGAAGATATTTTTCAATAGTAGGCATGTTTGTCCTTGAGCCTTCTTAATACGTATTGAAAATTGTTTCCTCTTGAATTTGAATGAATATCCATCATGATTTGCTGAAATTAATGGGATGTACGGTTCCAGCATGTTATCTAACGATTATTTCTATATGAATAATATGATTCTTGAAATTACATCAAATCATTCTTGTTCCATTGTAAAGATCATTGAATGGGTCTAGATTCATTATGAGCATCAATGGACAATTTCTTTTCAAGATTAATTTATATAGTGGGATATCAATTGGCAACAATGTATTAGGAACTCATCATGGTAAAATTAATTTGTATCATCTATTGCTTTTTCAAAACTCACAATTTTTTTTACCCTCTTGGAAATAACCCAATTAGTTTGTCATTGATATAGTCAACATACTAATCTTTGGTTGAAAGAATTTCATGTTGTGTCATATAATCAGAAGAACCTGCATTTTCTATTAAACATGGGAACACTACATTGATTAAATGTAACTCTTAAGTTTCAACATCATCACATGCTACAACTATCTCCTCTGGTAAGTTGATGAAGTCATTATCAATATAAGGTTTTGTTTCATTACCAATTTAGATTAAGTATTGTATAATTTGATTGTCATATTGAGCATGTGTGTTTTCATTTAGTTACAGCTTTTCCATTTTCTCCCAGATATACGATCTATCCAAATTTTGGTTAAATGTTTATTGTCTGGTTGATCTTGGAATGATAGGTAGTACTTGATGAAATCTCCTCCGAATACAAAAATCTTATCACCAAATGGTTCTGAATTGTCCAAGATATGTCTTAAAGCTCAATCAATGGTTTCTCTTGTGTTTTTGTTGGTCATTGGTGTTTCATCTTATATTATGAGCTTTGCTATATTTTGATTTGTCCACGATACAAAAACATATAAGATTGTGTTGGTACCATTTTATTTTGTATAGCAATTTCAAAAATCGATGGTCTCAAATAACAAATTGCAGTGTAAAATAATTCAATTTATTATTGAGTCCTCGTTTGGACTCCATTTTATCAAAAATTCATTTTTTTTCAAAACTCATTTTCAACCATACATTCTTCAATAAAATAATTTTGCACTTAAATCGAAGTTTTCTTCTTATTTTTAATCCACACATTCTCCAAAAATTACTATTCAAAAATACATTCTTTTCTCCAAAATGGGGCTTAAACAAGGGCTGAATTTCACCATAAATTATTTAATAATTGAAGTCATGTAGTGAGACATGTACACTCACACTTGTTCATATGCCAATATAATAGAAAAAATCAAAAACCAATCAATATATTAATATAGCAACAATCACATATAATAATAAACTGAATACATAAAAATTAAGCAAAGCATATAGTTGTACTTTATAAGATAAAAATCGGCATGAAACAAATAAGCCCCAAGTCCTTTTTCTCAAATGCATCAGAAGCTTACCCAATTTTTGAATTCAAACCCACCAAAGGCTCTCAACATCTTTTACTATTATTATGTATTTGAGTTACATATCAAATGAATGTAAATATTGGTTTTAATTGAAAAATGAAGAGTCATTTAAACGTATGGTGAATTAATTGTAATGTTTTTAAATGAAAAATCAAGGACATTGAAAACCAAGTTTAATATTATAAGTTTTAAAGTTAACTTAATGCATTAAAAATTAGGAGATTAAATGATGACATCGTTGACAAAAAATAAAAAATAAGGAAAAATTATAGAATAAATGAGAGTATATTGGGCATATAACAAAATATATAAGGGTAAAATTGGTATTCAAAAGTTTCTCTTCAATCCTTCTTTTGTAAATACTAGCCTTATGCCCGTGCAATGCACGGGCTCTGTTATTTTTAAGGTAATGTTAGCGTGTCGAATATTAATAGAATTATTCTCAAAGTTGAGTAAGTTTTCACCTAAATCTTTATTATTTAGACATACAATAGGTAAATAAAACTCATGGCTCAATTCACTCTAAATAACATATTCTTAAACGTCATTGTACCTGTGTGAGATTCTTTTAGGGATGGAGGTTTTCATGGCACATGAAGTAAGGAACATATTTCATATTTTAGTCACAGAAATTGATAACATAGAAAACCACACTCTAATATGAACATGGGATTAGATAAACAGAACCAAAATAAGCCAGTTAAGGAAGCTTTTAGATGTTGAAGTGGTGATGTCAATTCATTGGGTCCCTCCGTGTCGTAGAAAGAAAGTTGTTGATATGTTCCTAAACTTGAATTTAGGGTGTCCAAACTTATTTAGCACTCCGAGAGATCCATTTGTCTTTAGGTAATCAAGGTGAATTAAAGGATAACCCTCGAAGATATATAAGATCAGTTGGAAAGTTGAACTATCTCATAGTCACAGGACCAGACATCTTTCTGTGTGGTTAGTCAGTTTCTTACTTTTCCAAGAATGGTCAATGATGCAGTGGTGTATGTTTTTTAAGTATCTCAAAAGCGCATTGATGCCAATTGGGCTACATCTCCATTTGATAGAAGTTAAACATCAGGATACTATGTATTCACCTGCAGTAAAGAACTATCTTCGGAAAAATAAGCAGAAGAATGCAATCCCCAAGGTGATTAAAAGGTCTGAAGTATCAAGCAAAAGCTCAAGCTACTTGTAATTTTGTTTGGTTAAAAAATATGTCACCAAAGTTGGGATATGTATATTCTGACTAAGTTTATAAACTTCCAATTGAGTATTTCTTTTATAACAGTTATTCAAGCAACAAATGTAAATTCTACATACCAGTTAGCTGATCTAATCATCAAGCCACTGAGTGATCATAGGGGTTGTAACACTTGTAACAAGTTGGAAATATATTATACATGTTCCACATTGAGATAGAGTCTTAAAAGGATACAATAGGCCCCCAGGGCATATCTCCCAGTGGCAAAGGGGAGGGCGGTTAGGGCTCAGCGCGGTAGTGTGCAGAGTTCGATTCCCCGCAAGGTGGAATTGGCTTTGTTGCAAACGGGAGTTACCATAGGGTTAATAGCCCAGGCCTATCCATAAGCTCTCCACCCTGGCTCCTGGGAGGCACATCCTGCGATTTACCTCCTCCACAATGGTCCAGGGCAGGGTCGGTGGGGGCCCTCAAGGTTGGGGTTCAACCTTTTTCTTAAAAGGATACAATAGACCCTGCACATGTAGGATTAAGTATTAACTGTGGTAGCAAATCCTAGTTCCTTCTCCTAACGGTTTTTATTTGTTTGATATTCTGTAACCCGAATTTAGCAAAATGTTTCTCTTTAGCAACTTCAATTGTAGCAGAAAACGGTTTTTATTTGTTTGATATTCTGTAACCCGAATTTAGCAAAATGTTTCTCTTTAGCAACTTCAATTGTAGCAGAAAACCATTAGTTTTGAGGTAATATATTTTTTCATAATTTATTTATTTGTTTATTTTTGTTATGCAAATGGTTTGCCACTTCGAAACGGGAATCGACCTGTCCACGACCGCGAAAGGGAATTCTAATTTCCGTGTTTGTAAGAGTCGTGTCTATTGAAAGTTAATACTTTTTTTTTTCAAAAGACTCACCCATTCATAAGCATAAAGTATATTAATAATATAATTTATTTATAAGCAAATGTAACTTGAATTTTAACCTATTTTTAATATAAATACAAACAGTACATACCACACATGAGGGTGGGTAAAAAAAATAACAATAAAACAAAAAAAATGCAGTCCTCTCCACGTAGCACAGAGACTCCCGTGCGCACAGTGTCTCCGACTCCGTGCAGTGCGGAGACCAGCGTCTGCGCTGCACCCCCATGTGTGCTATGTACTGGTGTGTGTAGAATTTTCTCGTGGTCTCCCATTTCCCCGCATGTATGTATTTGAGCTTGTGTTTTTATGTCCAATGATCATGTAAATGCGAGATCGATAACATGATATCTGACTGGCAATTTTAATGGTTGACAGAGAATGGCCGAGTATATGCATCAGTCTGCCTAACTTCTGCAATAAAGAACCCATGATGCAGCAAACAATGCAATAGGGAATAATGCAAAATCTTCATGATAAGTCGTTATTCTGACAGATTACTTGAGATGAAAGGAGAGGCCCTTTGCGCTGTATGTTCCCATCAAATCTCTCAAAACCGACAACTTATTTTTATCAGAGTTGTGGTTTTTAATATTATTTTCTTCTTACTCCTGGCCTGACATTGGTAACTATTTCATTATCAATGATGTAATAGTTATGGAAATATGATGAGGTGATTCAACAATGTGAGCAGACTGTTGTTATTTCCAAGAAGAACCTTGCTTCTGCTAACATGGATGATTCCAATTGCAAGAGCTCTCATGTGAGGTTATGGAGATGGCGCCTACAATCCAAGTCGCACTATCACTTGGGAAGGCTTCAGATGGCTCTTCGTTTGATTGAAAAATAAGAGGAATTGAATTTTATTAGCACAAAGAACTCTGATGTTCGAACTCTTCGAAATGGATGAAGTACCTGTTTCGACACGACATGGGTATGGGTATAGGATATGTGTCGGATCCTCCAAGTTTCAACCGAACACTTTGTCGTTTCTGCTTTTTTCTCTTTCTTCTTTCTTTTCCTTTTCTTATTTCCCATGTCTGCTCTTTGTAAACCTAGCGCCGCGCTGAGAGGGTAGGGAAAGGTGGAGCCGCTAGGTTTTCCTTCTTTTTCTTCTTTCTTTCCCTTTTCTTCTTTTTTTGTTCCCCCTCTTTCCCCCTCTATATCGACGATTTAGGGTATAAAGAAAATGAGTTCTATATAGTACTACTTAGTTTTCCGGTACGTCTAAATTGCAATTAAATCCTCATTTTCTATTTTATATAACATTTAGTAATTAACTTCCTATAATTGAAAACTAAACCCCAAAATTATATTTTATTGGAGTCAATCTCTTATTCAATAGTCATTTCCTTCTTTGTGAACAATTGATTTTTGTCTATTTAAAATGACGTCTTGGTTTAGTAAAAAAAAATTTGAAGTTTGAAAGACGTACCCACGTACTCATGTCCGAAATTTGGACTTTTTTTAACCATGTCCTTATATCCTATATTTTATAAAATAAAATATCCGACACTTGGATATGTACCAATATCCGAGACCTAGCATCATAGACGAAGTAAATCACATTATCCATCAAGAACCAGATTGAATTATATTTTTAACTGTATTTGGTTGTGTTGATTGCATGTCTATGTAGATATACAAACATGAAGCCTCAATTCTTTTGGCTACCACTCTACGTGAGCTTTTGAACTTGAAAGTATGTCAAGTCTCATTTAAATTTGTACGTCCATTTGTATACTGATTCCTTAGCTGTTAAAATAGCTCTTGTAGATCCAAGCATGAGAACACTGAACGCATGTAGCTGTTTTGATCACTTACAAACTTTGCAAAGAATTTTGAAGTAGAATGAAATCCCTTATATTAATTCAGAAAGCTTAATAGACTTATGTATTCCAATTCTTTATGATATGCATCTAGAATTTTTATGAAGCATTGTTAAGAATTAGCATCTGCTGACTCTGCTCCACCTTACCTAATTGCAGCTCCACCTCATCACAATGCAGACAATGAGTCAGCACAACCTCCATGGTGTCTAAGCCGTTCCTCAGCTGTGCAATTGAACCACCTTTCTGTTGAATAATATTCCCAACATGATCCACTAAATCAGGAGCTGAATAACAGCATTTATCTTCTAGATTATTCTTTTGACATTATATTGTACTATATATACTCCTTTTGCTCAATGAAGATACTCATGGTTTTAGTCACTATCAATCATCTAGACTTAGAAATTTTAACTTGGTATCAGAGCCTCCTCAGCCATGGCAAATGCTGCGACCAACACTCCTCAAAATGCTGAACCTACAACAGCATCAGCCTCCTTCTCCAGCAGCACTGCTGCACCATTGATAGGAAATAGCAACTTCTCACCATTTGTTGTGAACCTCACTCAAACCATATCAGTAAAATTGGATAAAAACAACTACCTACTTTGGAAAAACATGATCCTCCCCATCATTCGAGGACATAGTTTAGAAGGATATATTCTTTGGACAAAGATGTGCCCCAAAGAGTTCATTGGAACTCAAGTCATTGGTGAAGCTGGCACCAGTATAGAGATGGTAAAGAATCCGGAACATAGCCAATGGATATCAACTGATCAGCTGTTGATAGGATGGCTCTACTCCTCCATGACCCCTGACATTGCTATGCGGGTGATGGGTACAGCCAACTCAAAGGAGTTATGGACTGCCATTGAAGAGAGTTACGGAGTCCAGAACAGATCAAGAGTCATCTTCCTTGCAGGAGAGCTTCAGAAGTTAAGGAAAGGTAATATGAGCATTGACCAATATCTGAATAAAGTAAAACAAATTGCTGATAACCTTGAAATTCCTGGTAAAATCATTAGCAACACAGACTTGATAACTCAAGTCCTAGCTGGGTTGGATAGGGATTATACACCAATAGTTGTTCAGCTAAATAGCAGAGATCACATCTCATGGTGTGAACTTCAGTCCACATTGATGACATATGAAAGTCACCTGGAACATCTTACTCAGATCAGAAATGAAATGGCTGGGATAAACATTGACCAAACCTCTGCAAACTTTTCACAGAGGTCAAACTATGGTCATAATCAATTTAGATCTGGAAGACCATTTTCTGGAGGAAGATCTTCGAATTTCAGCCACTACAGAGGAGGAAGAAGAGGAAGAAGCAGAGGATTCAGTACATATGGAAATGAAAGACCAGTCTGCCAAGTGTGTGGAAAATCGGACACAAGGCAAACATATGTAACTTCAGGTATGATGAGAGATATACTGGTTCTTCTCATAGTGCTGGTTTTTCTCCTGGCTCTTCTCCCCATCAAAGGATCAGTTACAACTCACCACCTGCTGCTCTCTTAACCACTCCTAACACAGTAAGTGATCCAGTCTGGTTTGCAGACACAGGAGCCAGCAATCACATAACCTCTGATAAGGCAAACATAGCTTCATCAAGTGAATACACAGGTAAAGAAAAGGTCATGGTAGGAAATGGAAATAAGCTAAGCATTTCACACTTTGGTACATCACAAATACCTGCTCTAAATGATAAAACACTGAGGCTAAATAAATTACTTCACGTGCTAGAAATAAAGAAAAATCTGCTTAGTGTTTCTCAACTTACCTCAGACAATCAGGTGTTTATGGAATTTCACTCTAACTGTTGTTTTGTCAAGGATTTGGAAACAAAGGAAGTGATGCTACAAGGGAAACTTAGAGAAGGGCTGTATCAATTGGAGATCCCTCCTGAAAGCACCAGTCAGTCCTATCATCCTTCAAGGTCTCGAAATAACTTCTGCTGTAACACCTCTTTAGTTCCTGCTAGTCAAGAGTTTTTAATCAATTCCAATCAAGAGTCTTCACCTGTCAGTCCAAATCAAGAGTCACTAGATATAGATCTATGGCATAATAGACTTGGCCATCTGTCTAGCTTAGTGATGACTCAAGTATTTAAGATCTGTAATTTGAAAACAAAGCAAAATGTTGTTAAATCTTTTTGTAATGCATGTCAGCTTGGTAAATCGCATCTTTTACCTTTCTCTTCATCTTTGTCACGTGCCAAATCACCTCTAGAACTGGTACACACAAACATATGGGGTCCTGCACCTGTGCTTTCAACTTCAGGCTTTAAGTATTACATAACCTTCTTAGATGACTTCAGCCGTTTCACCTGGATTTACCCTCTAAAACTGAAGTCTGAAGCTCTCAATGTTTTTATTCAATTTAAGAACCTAACTGAGAACAAACTAAGCCACAAAATCAAAACCCTTCAGACTGATTGGGGGGGAGAATACAGAGCTTTCTCAAACTACCTAACACAGGAAGGAATTGATTTCAGACATCCATGCCCGTATACGTCATCTCAAAACGGTAGAGTTGAGAGAAAACACAGACACATAACTGAAACAGGCCTAACTCTACTGGCTCAGGCTCACTTACCTTTAAAATTCTGGTGGGATTCATTTCACACGGCAACCTACCTCATAAATAGATTGCCAACCCTTGTGCTTCAACAACAATCTCCCTATAAAATTCTGAATCAGAAGGAACCCAACTATGGAGACCTAAGATCCTTTGGGTGTGCTTGCTTTCCCTGTTTGAGGCCATATCAAAGAAACAAATTTAGTTTCCACTCCACTAAGTGTATTTTTCTTGGTTACAGCAACTCGCACAAGGGCTATAAATGCCTCAACTCTATAGGAAAAATATACATCTCAAGACATGTGGTTTAATATCAATACTCAATCTGAGTTCCCCTTCGAGTCCTTATTTAATATCAATACTCAATCTCATCCTGCAGCATCTGAAACAACAACTCCTTATATTCATCTCCCATCAGATTTGAACAAATTCAACTCAAACTCCCTTGATACAACTCGGATCAAGGACCTCGGACAGCATCACCTGCCTTCAGACTCAAGTGACAACCAACATGTGAGTAACTTTCATAATTCTGGTGAAACTGATAGAATTGAGGTTGAAGAAGTTATTGAATCAGAACCTGCAGACCCAACATTCAGCTTGCAGGAGGATAGTACCACTGAGATTCATGAGTCACCAAGAATCGAAAATCAACACCCTATGGTAACCAGAGGAAAAGCGGGAATATTCAAACCAAAAATCCATCTAATCAAGTCAACTGAGAATGATTCCAAGGCATTTGAACCTAAGGATGTTGAAGAAGCAATGAGGAATCCTGATTGGAAGAAGGCTATGGAAGATGAATTTGATGCCTTAACCAAAACCAGAACTTGGAAATTGGTACCTCCCTTGCCTACCTATAACATAGTAAGAAACAAATGGGTATTCAAAGTCAAGTACAACACTGATGGTTCAGTTCAGAGACTAAAGGCAAGGCTTGTGGCAAAAGGCTTTCATCAGGCTGCTGGAATCGACTACTATGAAACCTTCAGTCCAGTTATCAAGCCTTCAACACTGAGAATAATACTCACTCTTACTGTGGCTAAGGAATGGATTATCAGGCAGGTAGATATTAATAACGCTTTTCTGAACGGAGAATTGGAAGAGACAGTCTACATGAACCAGCCTGAAGGATTTGTGGATGAAACAAAGCCTAATCACGTCTGTAAACTTGAAAAGGCTCTTTATGGTTTGAAACAGGCACCTAGGGCCTGGTATGACAAGCTAAAGACTACCTTTTTGAGCTGGGATTTCAGACAATCTGTAGCGGATACGTCCCTGTTCTACTTCAAGACTGAAAATCAGGTGATCTTTGCCCTCATCTATGTAGATGATATTGTTGTTACCGGAAATAATAAGGATCTGATTCAAGGCTTCATAAATTCACTTAACAAAAGATTTGCACTAAAGGATATTGGAAGACTACATTACTTTCTTGGAGTTGAAGTTGTGTGGCACAATTCAGGGATCCATCTTACTCAATCCAAATACATTACTGACTTGCTCAAAAGATTTGAACTCGAAAACCTGAAGCCATGTTCAACTCCTATCCTATTTGGCAAAACTATATCCAAATCAGATGGTGAATTACTAGCAGAACCTTCTCGTTACAGAAGTGCGGTAGGAGCTTTGCAATATCTCTCACACACCAGACCAGACATTACTTTCAGTGTCAATAAACTAAGTCAATTTCTCTAGTCTCCAACTGTCACTCACTGGCAGGCCCTAAAGAGAGTTCTTAGATACTTAAAAGGCACTATATATCATGGATTATGGATTCAAAGAAGTGATAGGCTGTGTTTAAATGGATACTCTGATGCTGACTAGGCCTCTTGCCCAGATGACAGAAGATCAACCACAGGGTATTGTATTTATTTGGGTGACAACTTGATTTCATGGTCCTCAAAGAAACAAAACGTTGTAGCTCGTTCAAGCACCGAATCTGAATATAGGGCACTTGCTTCAGCTGCATCCGAAGTAGCATGGATTCAATCGTTATTTAAAGAACTTGAACTCTCCTTGGCTGAAACCCCAACCATGTGGTGCGACAACATGAGTGCAGGAACACTGGCCTCCAATCCAGTTTACCATGCCGAACCAAGCACATTGAACTAGACATTCATTTCATCAGAGATAGAGTTCTTGAAAAGAAACTGGAAGTAAAATATGTTCCAACCTCAGATCAAATTGCAGACCTATTAACTAAGGGGCTGAATCACTCAAGATTCATCTTCTTAAAGGACAAGCTAGGAGTTACTTGCGTGCCGTCTAGCTTGAGAGGGGATGTTAAGAATTAGCATCTGCTGACTCATCTCCACCTTACCTAATTGCAGCTCCACCTCATCACAATGCAGACAATGAGTCAGCACAACCTCCATGGTGTCTAAGCCGTTCCTCAGCTGTGCAATTGAACCACCTTTCTGTTGAATAATATTCCCAACATGATCCACTAAATCAGGAGCTGAATAATAGCATTTATCTTCTAGATTATTCTTTTGACATTATATTGTACTATATATATTCCTTTAGCTCAATGAAGATACTCATGGTTTTAGTCACTATCAATCATCTAGACTTAGAAATTTTAACTAGCATTCAGAATTTTCAGGTGGATATGATATGCAGAAAAAACTCTTGGATCATACATTCTTCCATATATTTCTTCAGTAAAAAACCCCCAAAAAATTATTGGAGCTGCCATTAAGAACCACATACGCCAAAAATTATGTCTAAGGTGATTTATCATCTTCACCATCTTTGTTAATGTGCTGAACATTTTATTACTATTTCAAGCATATTCTTCGCAACTGCAGACTACTATCTTGATGTTGGGGTCCAACAGCATACTTAAATACTAAACGCTGCTGCAGTGAGAGAGCTCAAAATATGTAATAAGAAATATAAATGGTTAATTTATTAGTATTAAATTTAAGGGTGAGACATTGGTTAATCTTGTAAAGTAATTTTTGAGACAAAGTAATAACGTTAAAAAAATATCAAAGCCATGTTTTAGTTGCAATGGACTAATGTAGTTTCATTGAAAACGTTGTCTTGCAGTCACATTGAGTGAAGTTGATATAAGCAGCTCAAATATCGATGATTGTCTCATTCACAAGTAGGGATGTTGATCCCACTCGTCGGCTCTAGACTCAGCCAGGCTCGATAGGCATTCTCGGGTATCGGCCCGAACCTAAGCTAGTCCTTGTGTCTGACCAAAATGGCCCATGTCACCGGCCAATTGGCCCGTGACAAGGCCCTTATATGTAGCCGCATGCCTTTTGTAGGCAGCTACAGTATCTAACTGCAAAAAGCAGGAGGCTTGTAGCTACCTACTTGCTGGCTGCAAGCAGGCAGCATGCAAGGCTCGAGGCTCGATAAGCTTTCTCATGTGTTGGCCCGAGCCTAAGCCGGCCCTTGTGTCTGACCAAAATGGCCTGTGTCACTGGCCAAATGACAGGGCCATTATATATGGCCGCATGCTTTTTGCAGGCAGCTACAGTAGCTAACTGCAGAGAGCAGGAGGCTTGTAACTGCATACTTGCTGACTGCAAGCAGGCAGCACGCAAGCTGCAAGAAGGAAAAAAAAAACCCGAGCCATTTTTTAACATGCGAACCGGCTCAGCTCATTTACATACCTATTCACAGGTAATATTGCATTTTTTTTGTCAGGAATTTCATGCCTAATTGTTTGAATTTTAACATTTTGTGTACAGTCTTAATACATCATTTTTGCAATGCTATTGCCTTGAAACACTTAGCCACATATGCTTAAATTTGATGTGACACGTGCCTTGCACGTGCATCTCACTAGTTTCTAAAAGAAAAATGAGCTCTTACACTCCCTCGCAAAATAAAAAATAGAGAAAGGCTAAACATAGTCTCTTCGATCTTTCTCACTCTAAAGCCCTCTAGAGTTTCTTCTAAAATTTTCCTACAGGGACAGTGGAGCATCATTACTTCTCAGTGGATGGCAAATTGTATCTGGCACCAATTTTTCGGCTCTACCAGAGGAAAGATTAGTGAAGATATATATATAAATTCTGTTTGTCAAATGTTGTCTTGATTTTCTTAAATCTAGTTATGACTACAAGGGTTAGAAATTTTTGTTTTGTGCTGAGAGAAGTTTCAGGGACTATATTTTACATTGATTATCTAATCCCAAAGTAATAATAATAATAATAATAATAATAATAATAATAATAATAATAATAATAATAATAATAATTATTATTATTATTATTATTATTATTATTATTATTATTATTATTATTATTATTATTATTATTATTATTATTATTTGAAACTATAGTCTAATCATAATATAGTTGTTGAACGTTTTCTGTGTAACTATATTTTAAGTGGAGTGAGTTAGATCGCATGAATTTTCCTCTAACTAAAACACCATTTGTACTTCAAATATCATTAAAATAAAGATGATATGAACAAATTTTTATTTTTGTTACCTAATGTATTTGCCTTTAATATAAAAAAGTTCATTTGAGTGTATAGCAACGAAGCTAACTGTTTTAGAAGAACATTATGAAAATCATCAAGTGATAAATGCATGCTAAATTCACGTGTGCATATCATATGACTCTATATTTTTATTTTATCTTTTTTTGGGTTCATCAGTTTTGAAACCAGTGCTCAAATTTTGGTCAAAAACATTAAATATTATCAATTATTACTTAATCAAAATGAAATACTGTGAATTGTATTGCTTCCAAATTAGTTCATGCCTCTTAACAATGTTTATAAACAAATCACAGAATACATCAAACCATATAGTGGTCGTAGTATATATTGCTATTTCTATTTTAATTATTTCATAATAAATTTATATATGTATTTTAATAATTTGACTCTCACAACATTGTCATATATAACTAAATAACAGAATAATATAAATCAACATTTACTTTTTTAAAAAAATTATTTATTTATTTACAGACAAACCTATAATAATTAAATAAGTGAATCATATAAATCAATATCGATGGATGTATCCTTTTAAGAGGTAACACGTCAATCATTAGCATTATCCCTTTTGTGAGGTAGGCTATACTAATAATCATTATATATATTCAGAATCACAATTAGTTACATTAACTTTTGCGTTGTGATCTTATTTATAGGAAGATTGATGAACATATGAGAATGGAAAATCCTCAACCGTCTGATGCACAACTTAAACAATTACGTGACAACCGCTTTCCTCATTGGCTAAAAGAATATGTAAGATGCTCAATACTATACATATAACCGACATAAGCTATTAGTAAGCACATTTCATTTTCTCAAGTTTTGGATGATAGGAATATCGTGAACTCATCGCTTTGGGTCCTTCTTGTAAAGTGAACTGTTACAATGGGTACTTTGTGAATGGTTTTCAAATACGGTTTGAATAGAACGACTATGAATAGTGGCATGTGCGTTCTCGGAAGTTGTTATAATGATTATAGCACGACTACTATGGCATGTTACTTGAAGTTTGGAAAATCGAATATTTTGGACCTCAAAATAGGGTTGTCTTATTTAAATGAGATTGGTTTGACTGTAAAAATGGGATTTGTGTGCATCCACGATTTGACCTTGCTGAGATTAATCATAAGAAAATAGTAGTGAGAAATGACGTTTTCGTACTTGCCCAACAAGCTCAACAAGGATGCTACATGAAGTTTCCTTCAAATTATAAAGATAGACGTGACTATTGGGCAGTTGTGAAAACAAAAGCCTGACATGTGACTAATATTCAAGGAATCCTATCAGAAAATGACTATTGCAATACATTGATTGAACTTCCATTCCAAGAGGATCAACCACCTAATGTACAACCACCTTCAATAGATAAAAAACCTTAAGGCTATGTTTGATTTCCAGGTTTTTTTTTTTTTTGGCATTGGACACAACTTTTATCACCAATTGTAAAAAAAAAAAAATCTCTTTAATGGACATTTCCATAAATAAAAAAAAAACGAACACCAAAATATCCAAAATTTAAATATTTTTCCATGTAGAAAATTATACAAATCAAATACAATTAATTGACAATTCTTACGAAAACAATTCTAGGCAATTCAATTCCCTGAAATTCATTTCTTTTCCACCCAAATTTCACTCTTACAATCAAACGGACCCTAAATTTTCTTTCAGTATTTTGTTAGAAAATTATTTTGAATCAAAATTTTATTTTCAAAATTGACTAGAGTTATATCTCGGTAGTGGATTGGATCAACTGAAATTTTAATTGACAATAAAATAGTTTATGTTATTCCGCATAATTCTTCAAAGTTCGTATTACAGTATGACTCAATCTACCATTCGTACGGATAAAGCATTTAATTGTGTAACCTCCCAGACATAAGTTCCGAGGCATTATAGCCTGATATTAGAGCCCATACAATCTTTCGTGTAGACTTTGTGAAATAAAAAATTTAGATTTCTTTACATGTTAAAGTTTTATATAAATTTTGATCCACACGACATTGGGACCGGCATGTGTTCATGAAAATATCTTTCGAATTAAAACCATCATAAGTATGTGGTTCGTTAACAAGTAATAATGTGAATTTGAATTCAATTAACATCTCACATAGATTAATTTAGTTCAGTTTTAATTATCGCGACCTTAACCGAAATATGAATAATATGGTGTGTTTGTTTATGACAAAATTATGACTAAAATAATCTACTTATGTAATTATGAGTAAATTAACTAAACTAAATACAAATTGATGTATTTAATAAATGACAAACGCACTAGGATCCCAAATTCTCATGCAATAATTATTTTTAACCTTAGTTCTATGCTTTGACAACACAATTGAATTTTGACGAGTCAATGTTCCTATTTTATTTAACAATTTCTCTCGAATAATATTAAACCTAATCTCATATGATTCGACTATATCTCGATAACTAATGCGAACATACAAGAGTGCATGAATTTTTATGAACACTTAAATATTCAAATAAAGCATAGCGGTATTTTTATCCACTATCGCCTATGATGATTTACACTATGTCAAACCTATTTTCTTTCTTTCAAATGCATAAAATAAGTCACCAAATTTTTACAATTACCGTTCACAATAATTATAGAGAAAAGATAATCATGTAAATCATTCAAAATCCAAAAACGTGTTTTCAATGTCAAATCTGTAAAACTAAAGATTAAAATTTCATATTACCAGGTTCATTGTTCACTAGCACAAATAAATATAGCCTAACATGTTATGAAGAAGGAAACAAAAGAAATATTGAAGAATCGACATCACTCAATAAAGTTTGAATTGAATCTTCGAGTTTTGGAATCAATCTTCATGTTTCGCACAACGTTAATATTATTAACGGTTGGTTCTGTATGTTTGGAACCGATGATATTAATTAAGAATCCTGGCATGACTCCTTTCTAAGCATATTCTCCGCTTGCAAAGACGATACAAGGCGAGATAGAGACTTGAATTTTGCTCCAAAGAAACGGAACTCTTCCTCTCCCGGCTATGAAATAATAATTCTTTCTCATGACATCGAACGGTCGCATGTTTGAGTCCTAACCAATCCATGCCTAAAATAACGTCTAAATCTTTCATCTCCAAAAGGTATAAGTCCGCCTATAGTATTTTCCCGGCAATCTCTAACTCAATAGCTTTAGTCATCTAATTCATTATACGTTTTCACACATGCAAAATTAAACGTATTAACGAATAATGCAGAGATAAAAAAAAACTTGTAATCTCAGAGTAAAAAAGTATGTAAGTAGGTACATCAGATAATAATAAAATACATGTTATCACATTCGGATCCTGCTGTACCTCATGCTGATTTAGTGCAAAAACTTAGGCCTTTCCTTTCTTGTTCTTATCTTGATCATCATCCTTATTCTTTGGAGGCGCAATACAGTTTAAAGCAATGTGTCTCGACTTACCACACCAAAAACACATGGTCTTCCCAAGCAAGCATTCATCCCTGTGGAGTTTATTAAACTTAGGACAAGGTCCCACTCATCCCACCCACACGAACTCCTGCTCTTGATCTTTTATTCTGCTAGTTATGTATGTCCTTGTTCTTATCATTCCACTTTCTTTTTCCCAATGACTCGCCCTGCTGGGCATACTGCTCAAATGTAGTCCTCCTATATGAAATAGCATGAGCCCCCTGCAACAGTTCACCATATGAAGTGAAACGATGAGACATAATGATCATGCCGATCTCTAGGAATAGTCAATTTTCAAACCTGGTGATCTTCTTAACTTTTGTATCTACAAAGTGTGGGACAAATCTTGAGAGTTGCTCAAACTATCTCTCGTAATCAGTAAGCGACATGTCCTCCCATCTAAGCTGCAGAAACTCTGATTCCTTGAAATCTCTCAATGCCTATGGGAAATAATTTGCCATCACTTCGTCTTTAAACTGATCCCAAGTTGGGTTACGTTGCTGCTCTTCAATCCTAGTGTGTGAGACAGACTACCACCAATGACTGGCAACTCTAGCAAATGTAAACTCTGCGCATAGTACTTTATGTGCATCCGAATAAGCAATGTGTCGAAAAATGTGTACCAGACCTCTAATCCACTCCTCAATAGCCAGTGGGTCGGAACCTCCATCAAAGTTGGAAGCTTGTACCTACGAAACTGTTCAACCACTGAGACAGTTCCAGGGACAAACGGAGGTGCATTTTGTGGTGGAGGTGCTTGATTTTTCTTGCTCAACTATTGAACCGCTCACAATAAACTAAGCATTAAATTTGTGTGAGTATGTGGTGTCATTTCCTAAACATAAATATTAAGTCACTTGTCACTCACCAGTACTAAATCTAACGTGTTATACCTATATTATCATAATACATATTATGATTTTAACGGGAAAAAAAAAATACGCATGACATAAAAATTAAAATATACAATTTAAAAGATTTAGGTTATACTAAAAGTTTGAATAAATTCATTTTCTTACCCCTTTACATACCTTGGAATCCTCGGAAGTGGTCAATAGGCGGTCATTGAGTGCCAAGGATCCTTTGTATTCTTATATATTAAGAATTTTTTTAGAAAAAATATTTACATCATTTTTAAATTTATCTCTTAGGAAAATTATTAATTATTAACAAATATTACACAAGATTAAGGCTAATCACAAACATTTATTATACATAATAACTAAAACTTATATCACATTCTCGTATATAATTTTTTTTAATTGTTCATGATGAACAGTGATGTGAACTGTTCACTTTTCGTTTTTTTCCCATTTATTTTTTTTCTCCCCTTATCTCGGTAATTGTCACAGTGAACGGTGACATTTCACACCTTTTTTTTTCAAACGAATCTACAGAAAATTTAAACTTGGGCTCTGATACCAAACTATAATGACCCAAATTTTTGTTATTTATATTGTTACAAAAAGTTTCATTTATTCTTAAAAGAATGGTATGCAATAAATATAAAATTAATGTAACGTTATTTTACTCACTGTTATATAGAATAATTCTACATTAAAAAAATAAGGACTTTTTGACATCATATCTTATTCATTTCGTAATTAAATAAATATTTAAAATATCATAACATGAAATTTTTGGTTTCACCAATATTAAATAAACATATGAAAGAAAAAACATAACCAAATAAAATATGTTCCAAACTCTAAATAAAAAATCCACATAATAATAAAACTAAAACAAATACTGAAAACTAAATCTATAGTCACGTTACATCGGATTTAATTTATTAAGACCAATGAATCCAAGCACAACGACTACACCTCATCGTCCGTCATCCGACAATCCGTTCTAATCTGTGAAAGGTATGGAAAAAGATGAGTATATTGGAATACTCATTAGAACACAAATATTTTGTGGAATCTTGAATAAAAATATTAAATCATGCGTCAAAATATCATATCGTCATATCATATCTTAGAAACCGGTAAGAGCTCAATAAATACATATCATATCATATCATATCATAACTTTCATTAGCATAATATTTATCAATATGAAGAAAAAAAGTTAAACGGGACAAACCAATGCACCTCGTAATCCTACATCGCTTGATCCATCAAATTTTGAAAGAAGAGAACATGTTTCCAATTTTTATTTTCTGCCTACTGCTGCAATCGTGTGCGTATTTATATTCTAATATGAAAATAAAGAGGTAAATGTATAGTATTTAAGTTAAAAAGGACAATTGAATTTTTTTGGTAAAATAGAGTTACATAAAGTTGTGTATCACGCAAAGGTCACTATCAAGCATATTTCACTTCATCATTAACTCATCCAAAAAAAACAAAAACAAACCACCTTATGTCTATCTCACTCTACACGTGACTCCTACCCATTTCAAACTCAATATTTAATTTATCAAAACCAATTAATAACAATTTCTTTAAACTTTAATACTTAGGCTTCGCTTATGCGAATTAACTATTTTTCAAGCCTAATATACATGATTAATTACGAGCTATCCAACGAGCACCATATTGATATACTTTTCATCACTTTAACATTATCTAAATATTTAGGCTAAAATTTGAAGTTGATACATATATCACTTTAGTCCCCTAAATTTTCAAAATAATAAAAATATAGCATGTAGAATAATTAAATTCTATTCTATGAATTTTATTTTTTTTAAGAGTTTTTTCATCTCGTTTCTTGACCTCTTTTCTCACTTTTTCTTTTTACAATACTTCATGTATTCACTCAATCGGTCTTCGACTATTTCACATCGTCGTTTCTTTTTCCCAGTCATCTTTCGTATTTTTGCACTTTGATCCATGAACTTTAATTTGCTTCCATTTTAGTCATTTTCCGATTGTTTATCCTAGATTCCACTATGTCGGTCAATGTTATCTTACAAAACATAATTTATATAGAATTAAGTCATATTCAAATATATTTTCCAATAACTATCCTATTTTATGGCATAAATAAGTGTGTAAAACGCGCTTACCAAACTCCCAAACTTGAACTATTGTTTGTCCTCAAACAAAATTGTAGTTTAACTCTACATAAAACATAATCTAACAATCTGTCGTGTCTAAGGATTGGAATTCAATAATCAACATAATTAACAGCTTCAATAGTGCAAAATCAAATCAATTTCCACTTGTTATGTGCGTAACTCGACACGTGTGTGTGTAAACTAATGTAATCATATCAAGCTCATGATTGGCTCAACTCGTGGCCAGTAGTAGTCAAATATTTCCTTTCTTCGCTCTAAACTTATTATTTTACTCAATTTTCCTGATTTGCATATTAAGTTGAACTTATTTAATTCTACTTCTTACCCTCTCTTAGTTTGGTGGATCTTACTAATTTTATATTCTTAATTTGGTCAATGTAACCCATTTAAGAAGCGAACTATGGAAGCTCGGCCCATTTAAGGTTATGAAAGTACAAGCCATAAGTTATTTATAAGCCCAATAATTTAAGATATTAAGTTTAAGTAAATTTGATTACAAAGATTTAATGAATAGCTGTGTTGCATCAATGGTCATCTGCATGGTATTTCTTATAGGCAACCTAGGTTCGAATCATTATGCAGATATTTTTATAAAGTATTTTATAAAATTATTCTTGAAAAAAATAATAAACTCCTTATTGTTGCACATTAAGAACAATTATACAAAGTTAATTGGATGTAATAATTGTTTTACTAGTGAGCATTCATAGTGATAAGTTACAATCATATGAATAGTTTATTTTCTTAATTTTCTTTTATGTAATTGTTTTATAAAACTTTTATAAGAATTATTTTTTATGGGCTTAAAACTCTTTAAATTCCTAGTTAAAGACTCAATTTAACAAGATTAATAATAATAATAATATAACTCTCCCATTTATTTTTACACCAAAAAGAGATGTTACAAAACGAGGAAAATCATTTTTTAACTACACCTCCCCTCAAAATATATCTTTATGTTAAGTAAAGTTTAAAAGAATAGTAAGGGTGTGAAGGAGAAAGTGCACACTTTGATCAAGGAAAAAGATTTTCAAAAGAAAGAAAAACATAGAAGAGGGGTCGATTTCTTAAAGCTTTATAGGTACCATTGGGAAACAATATTCACCATCCAAATTCATCCATTTCAAGGTTTCAAATTGAGGCAGGTAGAGGTGCAAGTGTATATTTCATTTTCAAATTATGATTTTTCATTACACATTTGAATGAATTGGTACCTCCGGGTATGGTGCTTCGGCACTACTATAGTTTGAATGATCATTCTCCAGCTCTACGTGTTATGATTATGCTATAGAAATCGAATTTTGCCATAAATCCATCTACGTGCGATGGTATGAATTTATAATTCGAAATTTCTAATTTGATAATGAAATGCACCGATGATATCTATTGAGTTTCAAAGTCAAGAATTAATTCCCCTCCTACAGATTGATTTGATATGCATGGTGCGTGGATGATGATAAAGAATGATGCAACATGCTATGGAGATGCCGGCGACTTAACGCTTTTAATTCGATTGTGAAACATTTATGTTTTTCTTTATTTGATTTCTATGAACATCATATGTGGAACTATTTTAAGAACCTTTTTATAAATAAGTTATGTTTAAAAGTAATTATGTGTTATAATAAATTAACTTACAAGTCACCATTTATCACAAAAGAAAGTGTTAGCGATTTAGTGTTACTGTTTTTCTAAATTTTCAGCTTCTACCCTGAAATTCAAAAATTCATAACTCAATTGTTACTTGGAATTTTTCGACAAATTTAGTGGAATTTGATCGCCTCATAGGTTAGCTACTGAATAAACTTGGAATCATGTCAATCCGATATCGGTAGAATTTTATATGTTCCTTAAAGTAAATTGCACTGAGTATTGTTGCTATTTTCAGCTTCTGTCCTTGACTTTAAAAATTCGTAACTCAATCGTTACTTAGAAGTTTTGGACAAAAACCAGTGTCATTTGATAGCCTCATGGATTAGCTACTGAATAAAGTCAAAATCATGTCGATCCAACATCTGTAGAAGTTTATATGTCATTTTAAGTAAACTGCGCAGGGTTACCTTTTAAGCTGAGTCACAACAGGGTTTTGAAAAATATTTTAATACCTCATATGTTTCCGATGGAAGCTGATTTTTTTTATATATGTCATAAAATAAAGAATTTTCTACTTTAATATAAAGTTTCATGAAGTTTCAAGATCGATAGCTATGCAAACGAATTTATTTTTGAAATTGCCACTGAGATAGAAAACAAAAGCAGCAACATTTATTTTATTTTTTTCCCTAGAATTTCACGTCAATAATGTGACTTTATTTCTAAGAAATTATCAGATAATCCCTTAATACAAAATGATATTATTTAGAATTAAATAATTCTCAAATTAAATTCTTAAGTTAAATTTTTATGCTTTCCGCTAAAAGTATAGTTAATTATTTTATTAAGTCTACGTTCTACGGGGAAAAGTAAAGTTAATCTAGTGACATTTCGATCCATGAGGGTCGAGGCGTTACAAGTTCACACTTCAACAAGTCGAGAATCTCTTATATTTTTTACTGTCTCAACCTTTAAGATTAAACTAAGCTACTTGTCTCATATCAAAGATATAGTTCTATCAACCAAATTTCTTGGGGCTTAATCAATGTAATTGTGTTTTTTCTCAACTATAATTATTTTTCTTCTTTTTTTACAAACATCTTCTCATATACTTTAGGTTGTTGACTCCCAAATCAAGTGATCATAGGGCACCAAGTTTTAAACCCTTACAATCTTATTTACTCAAGTTATACAGGCTCGAAAAGATGATTTTGTTCACACATAAACTAGTGCTATGCCATTTTTCTTTTAGACATTCAGCCTTTAAAACCAATCCCTAACTTAAGAATTTCACTTCGTCTTCTTCTCATTGGTTTTAGACAATCCACGCAAGATAACTTCATGCACGAAACTCCTACTCATCTCAATGTTACCTTTTAACAACTCAACAACATCTAAACTACTCTATAGATGGATTATGGATTAATATAATAGAGGTTATTCGGGTTTAACTTACTATGTTCAACTCTTCTCTAAGTAATGAGCCAAATTACCAACTTAATGTGTAAAACATGAGTTTCATGCACAGAGAATGTCAAGTTTCACATAAATAAGTATTAGCTCATCTAATCATGCAATATTTCCACTATTCATAGTACATATTTATTTTAATATACAACATCATTACTAGTAAGGTCATCAAAACCACACTAGTACACAAAACAATGAACAAATACAAAAAAAAAAAAAAAAACTATTATTTCTTTTTACGAAAACAATCACACATAAAGCAATAAATTATTCACAAATATTGATGAAAAATCAAAGGTACCATGAAAATTCTGCCACTACCCAAGCTTATACAAAACATTGTCATCAATGTGTAGCAAATAAAAGTTAGTGAAATGCAGAATTTTAGGACAAAAACAGAATTAGGTACGAAAATAAGGGTGACGAATACTCCCCTAATTAATATGGATGTGGTGGTGAAGATCGTAGAGGGAAACTAGAGCCAAATGTGCCATCTGTTAAAAGTGGAGGCAGCTGTGCAAGAATTTGTCTCATCAACTCGAACTGTTAGGTTAGCTTAGCCTTTAAGCCCCTCATCATGCCAAAACCATCGTAGTCGACCCCGCATACCCTAAAGTAGTGTCTACTGCTCCCGAACCTTAGTCTCAATGCTGCTTAATCAGTCCCATGTCTCATTAGCCCTTAGTTATATAACATCAACTCTGCCCACATAAGTACTCAACCGCCCATTTTAAGGTCTCGACCTCTCTCCTTGCAGCTAAAGCCTCCCTATTGGCAGTAGCCGTAATATTCCTGGTGGTCAACATATCACTCCACACCATCTGGATATCAGCACCTATGGCTCCAAAAGCTTGCTGAAGACTATGAATATCTTGGCTAAAGTCAGTTATAGTAGCGAAGATCTATCTCAGCAACTGTGTATTGACATCACTAGGTAGTGGTGGAGCCTGAGGTATGTCAACATCGACGAACACCTGATCCCTGCTCAGCTGGCTGTTGTCTGAGACGCTTCCTTTTTAACAGCTCTCTATTTTTCTTCCGAGCTCTTTCATAAGCCTCCAATGTAGTGCACTTAATAAAAGCGCTGGGTATTTCTTGAACTTCCCTAAATAGGATATTTACACTAGAGCTCCTGCAGATCCTATTAATCAGGCTCGAGAATATCAAAGAAAGGTGGTGGTATTCCCAAACTCTTGAGAGTGAATCTGCTCATAGATGAACGTCGTCAAGTCAATCTTTTGACCCCTCACCAAGTGGTAGATAATCCAGCGTTGGGATCGTTGAATATTGTCCGATGTTTTATAGGATTAATATTGTGGCACATGAACAGTCGTAAGATATCTATTGAAGGTGTAAGCTCAATATGATGCCACTTAGGATTTTGCAATGGCTGTAGTGGCCAAGCATTCTCTCACCTAAGCAAAACATCTCCTACCTTATTCCAAGGGAAGTCACCTGGAATTGGGACAACATTATCCCAGGTTAGCTGATAATACTCATGTATGACCTCGATTAAGAACATAATCCACCTTTCCCTCGCCCATGTCTGATGTAAATGCTCAAATCCAAGGATGTCTATCTCACTATTGAAGTTGGCGTAAAATTTCCAAACGAGTCCTTCATATATCTGGTGTGGTTTCTCTACCACTTTTTCCAATCCACAATTCTGCACTGAGGACAAAATCTCAAACACTGGGAAATTCTCTAGTTTAACCGGCCTCTCCGCAAGTAATGCCCAATGGCTAACGATATTAGATTATTGAGATGTGGCCTCTTGATTCAAAAACATCCTAATACCCCCGTCCGGTCCCTGGATACAAGCAGTACCAGAAGTAGAGGCAGCTTTCTCCTTTCCTTTAGCTATTAGCTTAAGAAGCATCATGCAAACATAAAAAAATTGAAAGAATTAATCTATCGATGATGCATAAATGAATGCTATGTCACTTGAAGATAAGATAATATCATGAGTAACTAAATCTCTCAAACTTATGTCAAAAGACATGTATACAACGCTCGCACTCAATGAATTCAAGTAATGAAACCAAACAAAGCATAAAGTAACGTAAAGATGCCATGCTCGGTGAAATATGGGATTATCTAGAATAATTTAAAGTGTGGCCAAAATCAACTCAAACAATGCAAATTCTCCATTTGGATCCATAAGCAACCAAGAAGTTTCACCTCCAGGTAACGTTGAGGAAAAATCAAAATTTTCCCAAGCAATCTCTGGGTATATGAAAGAGTTCATATTTTTCTTACACATATTCAAATATGATGTCAAATGGACTTTGTTTGCGTTAGAAAACTGAGGGATGAAGTGAGAAACATGAAGTGACTTGTGCCTAACCATGTCATGCCTGCATGTGTCAACTCTAGGTGAGATGTGTTCTATTAGAATTTCAATAAATTCAAACACCCAGATAGTCTCACATGCATACCAACAATGTCAATTGGGAGATGAACCCTAATTCAGCATAAATTTTCACCTAGATAATTTATCAAACGCCTAGTAGGCAACTCTCTTTGTTTTAACAATTGGATGAAAATTTACTTCAAATCCAACCAACATATTCACAATTCAATCCTAAACAATTTCTTCACAATCTACCGAATGCCTATACTCCTCAATCAATCAAATCTATCCACAAAACAACAAAGTCTTCATTGTATAGAAAGGGGGCAAAGAGAGATGTCAACATACCTTAAATTCCTTGAGGAGAATTTAGAATGGACTGATGATGGTGGTGTAACGTGAATGTCTATGTGCGTGATATGGCCTAAAGTGGTTGTGTGTGTTGAATAAGGAAAATGGGCGTAAATGCAGTCAGGGAGTGGCCGTGTGTGTTGAAGAATGGGAAATGTCTTGTATGTGGGTGCTTTAAGATATGTTTCGAATTTTCTTTTTTCTTGCATATGTTAACTCTATGAGACCGTATAGAGTAACATAATGTGGTTGCATAGAACAAAAATTCAAGGCAATTTAGGCCCTGATGCTTTATGTGCGACAACATGATAGGTAGTACTATGTTGTCGTATAGACTACCAAAAATGAAGATTTTGCCTAGTTCAAAATTTTTGATCGTTCAATCATCCTCAAACTCTTGGAGCTCGAATTTCGTGCTGAACAAGTTAAAATGAGTAAGATGAGCATAAGAAATATGGAAAATTTTTAAAAATCACTAATCTCCCTGAAAACTTGTTTTTGGTCAAAATTATTTTCAAATTCTCGTTTTTCTATCGATAACTCGAACTGGCTTTCCACTGCCTCCAAAACAATTTAAAATAAATTTTAAATTGAATGGACCGAGTGTAAGCCATGTAGTGGTCCTAGAAACACTTTCAAACTTGAAAACACTTGTAGATCTGGGAAAGCTTAAAATTATATTTTGCCTCGAAATGCATGATTTTCACACCGAATCAACGAAGTAGCATACGACATCCCAAACTCATGTACAACACCTTTAAATCTAGTGTGGAACATGCGTTGACTCTTTGTGACTTATATAGACGATGAATGACCTAATATTACTAAAAACTATGAAACACATGAAAAATTCATAATCTAATGCATAAAGTGGAACAAATAAAATGGAAGAAGCGTTGGGTCGCATCCCAAAAAGCGCTTGTTTATAGTCTATAGCTTAATTTTATGGTGGTTGATTCACTTCGGTGTTTTAAGATGAACGGTGGACTTTTCCTTTGAGACTTCACTACTCCAATAAGGCTTCAACTACTATCCATTAACTTTAAAAGTCTCATTGCTTTCATGAGTCATCTCTGTAGCCCCGGATGGAAATACATTGGTAATTATGTATGGACCTAACCACCTTGACCTCAAAGTTTTTGGAAAAGCCTTGAGTCTAGAGTTGCATCACAAGACTTTGTGGCCTACCTCAAACTTTCTTCTTTGAATATGCATGTCGTTCCACTTTTTAGTGTGCGTCTTGTAGAGCTTTGAGTTCTCATAGGCTTCCAATCGAAACTCTTCCATTTCATTCAACTGAAATAATCTCTTTTCATCAGCTACTTTCAAATCAAAATTTAAGTTTCTTACCGCCCAATAAGCACAATGTTCTAATTCAACTAGCAAGTGGCATGCTTTCCCAAAAACCAAGCGATAAGGAAACATGCATATAGGTGTTTTAAAAGCTGTTTTGTAAACCCACAAAGTGTCATCAAACTTCTTAGATCAATCATTTCTCGAAGAGCTCACCGTTACCTCAAGTACCCACTTTAATTCCCGATTCGAAATTTCAACTTGCCTGCTAGTTTGAAGGTGATAAGGAGTAGCTATACGGTGTCGGATGCCATATTTAGCCAATAATTACTCCAACTGCCAATTATAAAAGTGTTTGTACCCATCACATATGATAGCTCAAGGTGAGTCATAACGAGTGAAGATGTATTTCTTTAAGAACCCAATCACCGCCTTAGCATTATCAGTTGGCAATGATACTGCTTCCACCCTTTTGGGGACATAATCAACTACAACTAGGATATATTGATTGGAGAACAACGGAGGGAATGGCCCCAAAAAGTCAATCTCCTACACATTAAAAAGCTCTACCTCTAGAATGTTATTTAAAAGCATCAAATTCCTTTTAGAGATGTTTTCCGTGCGCTGACATCTATCACACCTCTTCACAAACTCAAAAACATCTTGAAAGAGTAAAGGCTAATAGAACCCAGACTGAAAAACTTTAGTGGTTGTCTTTGATGCAACAAAGTGTCCTGTATATGCAGATGAATGACATTACTCCAGTATTTGAGGTACTTCATTCTCAAGAACATATCGCCCAATAGAATGAGTGTAACACCCCGACCCGCATGGATCGAAATATCACTAGATTAACTATACTTTAGCCGTTGACTTAATAGAATTAACCTTACCCTTAGCGGAAAGTTTAAACATTTAATTTATGAAATTTAAATCAACATAATTTGTTAAAAGAAAATAATTCAATACTATAAACAAAACAATTCAAAAATGTCTTTAGAATATCTTCCGTGCATGCATCCACAATTGACGTCAAATTTTAGGCAAAACTTTAAAAATAATGTTGCTGTTTTTTTTTCTATCTCATATGGGTAGTGACAAAATAAATTCGTTTGCATAACTATCGACCTCGAAACTTCGTGAACCTTTAATACAAGGTAGAAAACTCTTTATAATATGGCATATCCAAAAATTGGGCTCCATCGGCAACAGATAGGGCATTAAAATATTTTTCAAAACCCCGCAACAACTCGGGTTGGGAGGAAACCCAGCACAGTTCACTTAAAATATCATATAAAATTTTACACAAATTGAACTGACATGAATTTAGCTATATCCAGTATCTAGCCCCTGAAACTATCATATCCAATTTCTTTTGTCCAAAAACATCAAGTAACGGGTGAGATATAAATTTTTGAAGCCAAGAGTAAAAACTGAAAAACAGCAACACTCACCCGTGCAGTTTACTTAACATGATATATAAAATCCTACTAACATCAGATTGACATGATTTCAAGTTCATCCAGTAGCTAACATGTAATTTATCCAATGCCACTGATTTTGTCTAAAATTTCCAAATAATGAGTGAGTTATGATTGCTTGAAATCAACTACAGAAACTGGAAACCCAGCAACACTTTCTAGTGCAGTTTACTCTAAGTGACCTATAAAATTTTATTGACATTGGATTGACTTGATTCCAAGTTTATTTCATAGCTAACCTATGAGGCTATCAAATGTCACTGGTTTCATTGAAAAATTCCAAGTAACAACTAAGTTACGGATTTTTGAAGTCAAGTCAGAAACGAAATTTCTAGAAAAACAGCAATGTTACTTTGCTAACATCTTTTTTTTAGAATATAAACCAGCGACTTGTAAGATAATTTTCATAATGCATAACTTATTCATAAATAAATGTGTTTAGAATAGTTCCATAAACAACATTTCATAGGAAACAAATGATTTAAAGTAATCATTTTCGTAGTAAAATTGAAAACATTAAGTCCTCTCCATAGCACGTTGCATCATTCTTTACCATCATCCACGTCCCAATCAAATCAACCTGTAGAGAGGGAATTAACCCATGAGTTTGAAACTCAATAGATGTCATTGGTGCGTTTCGTTAACAAATTATAAAATTTTCGAACTGTAGATTCATACCGTCGCGTAGTAGGATTTCCGGCAAAATCCAATTTCTGTAGAGTTATGAATTAACATAATACATAGAACCGGAGAATGATCATTCAAACTATAGTAGTGTCGTAACACCGTACCCGAAGGCACCAATTCATTCAAACTTTTAACGAAAATCATAATTTGAAAACGATACAAACACTTGCACCTCTACCTACCTTTGTTAAAAGCTTTTGAAAGTATAATGTTGGATGATTGTTGTTGCTTCCCGACGGTATCAGAACTTTTAGAAATATGCTCCTCTCCTATTCTTTTGAAAATCTTTTTCCTTGATCAAAGTGTGCACTCTCCTTCATACCCTTGCTATTCTTTCAAACTTTACTTAACATAAAGATTTTTTTTTTTTTAGAGAAAATAAGTGTAATCTCGGATTTGAGGAAATGTGTTGTTAAAAAAATGCTTTTCCTCTTCTTGTAACCTCCCTTTTTAATGGAAAACTAAATGGAAGAGTTATATTATCATTAATCTTGTTAAATTGAGTCTTTAACTAGGAATTTGAAGAGTTTTAAGCCCAACAAATAATTTTATAAAAATACTTCATGAAAACATCTGCATGATGATTCGAACCTGGGTGGCCAATAGGAAATACCATCCAGATGACCATTGTGGCAACCCAGTTATTCATTAGATCTTTGAAATCAAATTTACTTAAACTTAATATCTTAAAGTATTGGGCTTATAAATAACTTATGGCTTGTACTTTCATAACCCTAAATGGGTCAAGCTTCCATAGCTTATTTCTTAAATGGACTATACCAACCAAATTAAGATATAAAATTTGGGACATTACAATGAGATCCTCCCAAAAATAATATTTCAAGTCGGTGAACAATATTTTTCTTTGATAACTTGAATAATATGGTAGAGTGATAAACTTGGCCAAATAATTTACTACATCAACATACCAAGGTGCCTCTTCCACACTGGACATCTGATCATCTAGAAAAATCTCATTTATCTATTGACTCTTTCTGCTCTCCAGGCTCAAGTCGAGATAAGTGATCATCTACCACATTTTCACTTCCCTTCTTCTCCCTAATCTCCAAATCAAACTCTTGGAAAAGTACTACACGATGTATGAGTCTCGGTTTGGTATCCTTCTTTGTCATCAAATACTATAAAGCAGCATGATCGGTATAGACTATGACCTTTGATCCCACAAGATATGATCAAAATTTATCAAAGGCATAGGCCACAGCTAAAAGCTCTTTCTCAATAGTGGCACAGTTGAGTTGTACGTCGTTCAATGTTTTGCTTGCTTAGTTGATCAATTGAAATATTTTGTTCTTATACTACCCCAATACGCCCCTACAGCATAATCACCAGTATCACACATTAATCTGAATGGAAAACTCCATTTCGGTGTAATGATCACTGGTAATGAGGTCAGCTTCGCTTTTAAAGTGCTGAAAGCCAAAAGAAATGCTTCAGAGAAATCAAAAGTAACATCCTTAACTAGCACATTACACAAGAGCTTCGTGATCTTTGAGAATATTTTAATGAATCATCGATAAAAATGGGCATGCCCAACAAAATTGTGGATGCCCTTAACTGATGTAGGTGGTGATAATTTCTCAATAACCTAAATTTTTTGCTTTGTCTACCTCAATCCCATTTGTAGAAATCCGATGTTCCAGCACAATGGCCTCATGTGCCACAAATTGACATCTTTCCCAGTTCAATACCAAGTTTGTCTTCTTATATCACTGTAATACCAAGCTCAAATGCTCCAGACATTCATCAAAAGAAGGTCCAAACACCGAGAAATCATATATAAAGACTTTTATAACTTTTTCAACCTTTTCAAAAAAGATCGCCTTCATACAACACTGAAAGGTGGTAGAAGCATTGCACAAACTGAATAGCATACTACGGTATGCAAAAGTACCATAGGAAAATGGGAAAGTGGTCTTTTCCTAATCATCCGATTCTATTTGGATCTAATTATATCCAGAATATCCATCAAGAAAATAGTAGTGTAAATGCCGTGTTAATCTTTTTAATATTTGATCAATAAATGGAAGGGAAAAGTAAGTCTTCCGAGTAGCAGCGTTGAGTATACAATAATCAATACAAACTCTCCATCATGTAACGGTCCTGTGGGAAATTAATTCGTTCTTTTCATTCTGCACCACCGTAATACCACTCTTCTTTGGCACAACCTGAACTGAGTCAATCTATGCACTGTCTGATATTGGGTAGATGATACATGTATCCAGGAGTTTCAATACGTCTACTCTAACAACTACTTTCATGTTTAGATTTAGCCTTAACTGACTGTCTACACTTGGTCGAAAAGTTTCCTCCATGAAAATCTTATACATGCACAGTGAAGGGTTGATTCTTTTAATATCAGCAATAAACCACCCATAGCTGTCTTCTTATCTTTTAGTACCTAAAGTAGTCTTTCTTCCTCTACCTGGCTGAGTGAATTTAAAATAATTACGAGAGTGTAGAGGACTCCCCCAAATAAGCATATCATAGATGAGGTGGTGTTGCTTGAGTTCCAACTTAGGAGGTTGTTGAATAGACGGTAGTGGCTTAGTAGAACCGGTTCCCAACTTCTCAAAATGACATTTATGCGTGTATGGTGGATTGGTATCCAAATACCTTGCACATGCCTCGATATCAAGAGAATGAATATGGGTTGATTAAGAATGTACAATGCATGCCTCATATGCATCCGATGGGTTATATAGCTAAAATGTGTCTTGGACCACCTTCTCAATTACATCTATCTGAAAATAGCTATCTAACTCAGTAGGAAATTTCATGGCTTTGAAGACATTAAATGAAATATGTTCCTCACCAAGCCTAAAAATCATTTGACCCTTTTGAACATCAATAAAAGCTATTCCTGTAGCTAAGAACAGTTGGCCCAATATGAGTGGAACGTCCTTGTCTTCCTCCATATCAAGAATGAGAAAATGAGCTGGGAAGATAAAGTTTTCCACTTTAATCAATACTTCTTCAATGATCTCTCTTGGATGAGTAAGGGATCAATAAGTTAGCTAAAAAGTTACCGTAGTAGCTTTATCTTCTAGCAGTCCGAGTTTCTTGAAAATAGAAAGTGGCTTCAAATTAATACTTGCATCTAAATTGCATAATTTTTTATCAAAATAAAAATCTCCAACGGTGCAGTAAAACTCTGTGGGTCTTTTAACTTTCGAGGTAGATTTTTTTGAATACTGGCACTACATTTCTTAGTCAACTTCACCGTTTCATGTTCCTCTAGCTTGCGTTTATTGGATATAATGTCCTTCAAGAACTTAGCATAGCTAGGCATTTGAATGAGTGCATCAACAAATTGAATGTTGATGCAAAGTTTTTTGAAGACCTCAAGAAATTCTGTGTACATTTTATCCAATTTCTGCTTTTTCAACCTCTGTGAAAATGGAATAGGAGCGGTTGCTTTAACCCATGGTGTATCTGAACTCTCCTTAACAGATGTTCTATTGTCTTTCAGTCTATTCCGCATGCTTCTCATCTGAAGAATGTATTGTTTCCTTACTCACAACCGACCTCTTGACATGTATTTTCTGTAATTACACCTCGCTTCTGTTTGTTATTGCTTTGGCATGTTCCTAAGGGTTGATTTTTATATTGTTGGGTAATAAACCTAGTGCTTCGCGAGTCATAGAAAGTGTCATATGTCCTTCTTGAGTCTCCATGTTTTTAATAGCAACACTCTGATCTTGGAGAATTGTTTCAGTCTTCCTCATGAACTGATTATTAGGTTCCATGTATTAATTTGTTTTTCCACAAATTTCCCGAACATCTCTTCCAACTAATACTTCGTCGTCTACTACTGAAAATGAACATGTCGCTTATTTTGATTCTAACCATCCTAAGAGAAGTTTGGGTGTTTACTTCAACCTGGGTTGTAAGTGTCTGAGTGTGGATTATTCTGTTGACTTTGTCCCCTTGTGCAAAATCCACTTGTTCCATTCCCTGTACCAAAATAAGACAATCTACCCCACACTTTTCACAACTTGGGTTCTTAGCTTTGATGCATTGGCTATCTATGATACGCTCTCCACCTTATGAAATAATGAATCCATTTCCGCAAACAAAGCTGAGTAGACATTCACCTCGTATATCCACAACATTTTCTTTTGAACAACTCACTTAAAAGTCCATATAGCTGAAGAAGTAGCCACTATCTCAAATAATTTCAAAGCTTCATCAATTGTCTTTGTAGATAAAGAGCTGTTAGACGAAGAATCCACCACGCTTTTTAAAGATAGAAGCAATCCCACATAAAAATATTAGACTTGAAGCCCTTTGCTAATACCATGATGAGGACACTTCCCAAGCATGTTCTTGAACCTATTCCAAGCTTCATCAAAAGATTCTAATTCACCTTAATGAAAGATAGATATGTTATGCTTCAACTTTACTATCTTGGTTGGTGGGAAGAATTTTGTGCAAACCTTTTAAGCAAGATCATTCCACGTGCTGATACTGGGGATGGGTTGGGAATCCAACCACTCAAGTGCTTTATCATACAAAGTGTGTGGGAACGACCTCGATCTAATAGTATTATCTTAAATACCATGTTATCGAAAGTGTGGACACGTCTCCAAGAATCGAGATACGTGTGTCTGTGGATTTTTTTCAGCTATAAAATAAAATGGATGTCCATTCTTTAATGGATGTATAATGTTGGTCTTTAACTGGAAATTAGGCTACCCAATTGGAGGGTGGACAATGCTAGATTGACTCTGAATGATCTGTGGGGTCATGAAATTCCCAACAAGTATACATCCATCATCAACCACTTCTTCTCCGTTGACTTGAACTATCAAATTGTTTTGCTCATTAGCCATGTGTACTTACTATATTTGGTTTTTTTGCAGTGCTTCTCTTGCTTCCCTTTATCTAAAATGAAAGGTACGATCGATTTCTTGATTAACAGGAATCAATTCACCGTTAAGCGAACTTCGAACACAAGACCTAAAAGAAAAATAATAGTAGCACTCAGATAAACTAGAATAGAAGGAACTAAATAAAAAAATATTCGAATTAGTGTTTAGGTAAATAAAATCAAACTAAAACTCAATCCTCAACAACGGTGCCAAAAACTTGTTCACAAAAATATCTTTCGAATTAAAACCACCACAATTATACGGTTCATTAATAAGTAATAAAGTGGATTTAGGTCCAAATATCGTCTCACAAACATTGATTTAGTTCAATTTTAATTATCACGGCCTTAACTAAAATACGAATAATATGGTGTGCTTGTTTGTGACAAAATTATGACTAAAATAATCTATTTATGCAATTATGAGTAAATTAACTAAACTAAATGAAAATTATGCTAAATGCAAATTGATGTGTTTGATAAATGACAAATGCACTAGAATCCTGAATTTTCATGCAATAATCCTTTTAGCCTTAGTTCTACGCTTTGACAATACTATTTAATTTTGACGAATCAATGTTCCTATTTTATTTAACAATCTCTCTCGAGTAATGTTAAATCTACTCTCATATATGACCCAACTATATTTCTATGACAGATGCAAACATACAAGAGTGCATGAATTTTCGTGAACACTTAAAGATTCACATATAGCATTGCGGTATATTTTTATCCATGTCGGACCCTATCACAATTTACACTATACCGAACCTATTTTCCTTCTTTCGAATGCATAAAGTAAGAACCCAGATTCATACAATTACCGTGTAAAATAATCGTAGACAAAAGATAATCATGACCCTATGACGATTTAAACTATGTCAAACCTATTTTCCTTCTTTCGAATGCATAAAGTAAGAACCCAGATTCTTATAATTATCGTGTACAATAATCGTAGACAAAAGATAATCATGTAAATTATTCAAAATCCAAAAACATGTTTTCAATGTCAAATATGTAAAACTAAAGATTAAAAATTCATATTACAAGGTTCATCGTTCTCTTAATACAAATAAATCTAGTATAGCATGTTATAAAGAAGAAAACAAAAGAAATATTGAAGAATCGACATCACCCAAATAAAGTTTGCATTGAATTTTCGAGTTTTCGAATCGATCTTCGTGTTTCTTGCATTCTTCTATGCTCCAAAATCTCTTAAAATGTGTTGTAATGCATGGAGAACACTTCTAGATGGCCATAGGTCTTTAAAAGACGTCCCAAGATTTGTTTCAATAAGCGTTGGAATCATATAAGGAAACTAGTATTTTTCCTTCGAAAATACACAATGCTATTGCATAGTACATTTTCATGCTATGGCATAGTTCAACCAATTTCAGCTCGAAAAATCCTGCATCACACCATGCTATCGCATGGCTAAAAGAACTATGTTATAGCATAGTTCAAGTAGAATTTCGTTCATTACATTTTGGTCCCCAAACTTTAATTTTCTCCACCATATCCATTAATATTATCCTACAAAACATAATTTACATAGAATTAAGCCATATTCCAATATATTTGCCAACAACTATTCATGTTTTGTTGCCTAAATAAGTACATAAGATGCACTTATTAGCATGACCCACTCTTAACCGACAATCTAAGGCACGAAACTACTTTAGTTTTAAAGTTAAAGAGTGATTGCTTGAACTTAAAATATCCTCTTTGTAGAAAGTTAAATTGTTACATTTTATAGATAATTCATCGCGATGTTTATTTCCATAGAGCATGTTTAGAATTAGAAAGTAATTGAGTAAAAATGTTATTATGTGTCCAAAAAAAATTTTGGAAATTTATTGTTTGAGTTTTCTTGATTTGCATATTTGCAAAAAACTTTTTGTCAAAAAGACCTAAACTGTGTAAGATAAGCTTGCAATTTAAGCGGTCCACTTGTGACCCCTTCCTCACCTAAAAACATTTCAATTGCGCATTATTCAAGTCAACAAGATGAAAAGCATTATTGCAAACCTGCTCAAAAAAATTGACGTGAAGCCCATTTGGCCCAATCTTATTGGAAACAATAAGAATATATTGAACAAAAACAATACTATTTATACTCAAGTATTATATCGTTGTCAACTATATGGAGCTAGTTGAATTGTCTTGAATTGCCTCTAATATACGATCCCCATATTTAAGTTTTAGATGGCATCTAACTTAGCACGAGAATTACTAGCTACTATATGAGAGATGTCGCAGTAGCAACCACCTCAATAGCCACTAGGCATGCCTGGATCACCATCAATTATAGAACAATTTCTCAAAATGCACCCACTGTGTTTGAAGGTGGCCCGGATCCACTGGCGACTGAAGAATGGCTTCATCATCTTGAGCATATCTTCAGGTACATGGAATGCACTAACATATAAAAAATCCTTTGTACGGTATTTATGTTGGAGAAAGGTGCAGGTCATTAGCAGAAGATGACTACTAGATCCTTCACAGAGGAGCAACAGCCTAACCTTACATAGGCACAATTCAAAGAAATAGTGCTTCAAAAATATTTTTCAACTAATTTAAGAGACAAGAAGGAAGCAGAGTTTCTTGAGCTGAAGTAGGGAAACATTACGCTCACTGATTATGAGTGAAAGTTTGAGGGGTTATCCAGATTTTCCCAACATCTGGTGGACGCAGACGAATATCTTTGGCACTTTATCTCTACTTCCCAGAAAAATTGGGTGAAACTTTTGGATGTGGCTCAGATTTGCTTCAATGCCCGAAAGAGCTCTTCCACCAATAAGAGTCCTTTTGAGATTGCGACTGGTTAGCAACCTTTACTATCTCATATTGTGGATATCGATCAAAGTACCAAGTCTCCAAAAGTGAAAAACTTCTCTCAAGAGTGGAAACGAAATCTTGAAATTGCTTGGAGTTATCTTGAGAAAGCTCAATAAAGGTATGAAAAGTCTTTAGATTTAAAACTATGTTTCCTTGAATTTAATGTTGTGGATCTAGTAATGGTGAAACTTCCCGATAGAAACTGTTATAAACCGATAGATCGAAAGACTTAAGATTGGTGCCAAAATATATTGGACCATTACCCATCGTGAAAAGGATTGGAAGGGACGCATACAGAGTTGCATTCCCTTCATGGTGCAAAATCCACCAGGTCCTTCATGTTGGTGTACTCAAGTCATACTTTGCAGACAATGAGGACACATCCAGAAATGAGCCGAAGCGACCTATGCTTGAACTGAGAAAAGTAGGAAAGAAGGTTGCTGAAACTATACTGGACCATCGTACTACTCGAGCTTCTAGGAAATATCATTAAGACAACTTGGTCAAATAGAGTGGATTTAGCATCAAGGAGAATACTTGGGAAAGAGAAAAAGACTTAGGAGCCTTCAAACCATTAATTGAAGCATATCATGCATCGAGGGCACCGAGAACTTTGCCAAAACAAATGGGGGAGAATGTCAAAGACCGCAGCTTTACCTAGCCCCTTGACCTAATCGCAGCCGCAATTTGCTCAACTTCAACCGCACATTGTAAAAATTAGTTCAATTTGAATTGTAATTTCCTTTCCATTGTAATAGTTTATTTCACTTATAAAATGGCTCTGATATTTGTAAGCGTTTAATATGATTCCTAATCATTTAAACGTCTATTATTATCATTTAGCTTTTTCTTTCGTAGGCTATTATAGGGGTATTAGTCATTCAAAAATCTTTCAAACTTACTGGTATTCGCCCCCTGCACCAACCATTGTAATTTTCTGTTTTCATCAATTGTAATTTTCGCTTTCATCAATCAATGATCAATTTACTTTCAATGCATCTAATTTCTTTGTTACAAACTTTCTACAAATTGTAATCAAATTTTCTTTCGTCCCGAAACGACCGAAACAAGGCTGAAAGTAGTCTAGTAGAGCAAACTACTGTAGCACGATGTTCCTTTCTGTGCCAAGAAGAAATGCACCTCGTGAAACATGGACTACCCAGCATTAGAGTATGATTTTTTTTTTTCTTATTTTTGCCTTTACTTGCATTAGTTCCTACTATATAGGAAGTAATACTTCCTTTTTTTTACAGCTTTACATTTATCTTGTATCATTTTTATTTTTTTTTTTTGTAAGAGAAGTAGTACTTCCTCATTTACTGTTTTCATTATTTTCTCATGTAACAACGGTATTCCTCTGCCACAGGTAAGGGCATATTAATAAAATCTCGGAGGTACCGCCCTTCTTAACTAAAAAAAAAAAAGATCTTAACAAAGCTTTTCAATCTTACGAGTACGCAAATCAATAAAACTCAAACAATAAATAACTAGAGAGTCCTTCAAATATAATTTTTTTTTTCTAGTTGGTAAATTCCTATTAAAACTCATCCATTTGAAACAAATAACTCTTCTAAAAAAAATGTCTACAAAAATGTAGAACATGTGCTCAGATACTAAACTATAACGTCCCAAATTTTCTTGACTTAAATTTTGAGGTGCTACCGATATCATTTCATAATTATACTTTATGCGTAAATATTTAATTGAAAATCTAAACTTTAATTCATTTAAAATTTCATAAACCAAATTAAACCAGTCCAAAAACATTAAATCACGAAACTTAAAACATTCAATCATGATGCATATGTGAACCCCCACCAACAACTCACATAGCGGGGTGGGTAATTTTTTTTTTGCTTTTTTATTGAGGTGGGTCCCTCATGTGAGAGGGTGTAGGTGTTTTGTGAACCCCTACCCATGTACAAAGGGATTAATTCTAAAACATTTATTAGAAATCTAAGAAACATGTAATCTCTCAAAAAATAAAAAATAAAAAGCTAATTACTCATGATTTCCTTGAATATGTTTTACTTGACAACTCACGCACCACTCAGTCACCATCCACGTTTGACTGATCTAACTTGAAAAGTTTAATTTTGAAGAAATGATTATTTTAAACTCAGTTGGATACGTGCATCCAAAAGAATATAATAAATTTTAAACGTAAAATATGAAATTTCATACCACCATTTCGTTGAGAGCAATCAGAATCAATAGAATGCTCTAACACAGTTATGTGTAAATGATTGAGAAAACTCGGAAATCTCGCATTTTATTTCATTAAAACCCGTAGGTCAATTAACATTTCTTGAAATAAATTACGCAAAAAAATATAATATTACAAGGACATATCAACTTTCACATAGTATCCTACCTTATTAGACGAAATAAACATTGAAATACAAAATCCAAAAATCATGTTCCAAATCTTTATTTTTTGTCTATGCTATTGTTGCCGTGTATAGGCATATATTAGGTGAAAATAAAGAGAGAAAGGAATTTTGGTAGAATATAAACATAATAGGGGTTTCTATTGAATTTAAAAAATGAAACCAAAGTTAAAAAATGGGCTTCTAGGCAAACATATTTACATGGCATTAGTATTGATAGGTAAACGTAACGTAGTTGATTAGGGTTATGATAGTATCATAGTGCAATTGTATTGGATGATACAAGTGCTGTCAAATACAAGTAATTCCCCAATAATTGCATGACATGTTGGAACATGAATGGTTTTTTCCAAAAATTGATTTGATTTAAGCCCAATTAAGTTATCATTATCCATGCATGCCCACATTTAGATAAGTTGGACTCCTAATTTCACTGGATATACGGCTTAATTTATTTTAATGCAAACAAACAATTTAAATAACTAAATAATCAAACTCTTATTTGATTTCTACAAAAATAGTCCTTATTCTCTTTTATCAATCTGAGCTAGAGGGGGACGGCTTCCATAGATTTGATTACGCTAGGATTTAATCATTAAAACTTTTGCTTAATTATGCTGACTCCAAATGCTACTTTAACTAAACTAATGTGGAAATCGTGGATTGAGATAAAGTGACCGTCTTATTACTAAATGAAGTAAATAGTAATGAATTCATCCGTTAAGATTCATTTGACCATATTATTCTTTGATTGCTCTAACTTAATTCAATATTACCCAAATTAACTTCATCTCAATCCTAATATACGTAATTAATTATGATATATCAAACAAGTCCAATATTGCTATAGTAATTTGGTCTAAATTGATAACTAATATTATTAACTAAGTATCTTTTTTAATTGGCTCTAATTCGAGTTTAGCTTATTCAAATAAACTTCTTTTTCGAGTTCATAATTCATTGTCACGAAAATCTTTGAGATAAAATCTTGATCCTTGCTCAAAAAAACCACCCAAACAAACACCACAACCACCAAGGCTGGACCCAAACTTCCTTCACTTTTGGTTGCCCTCTTTACCCTCCCAGGTTTCTCTCTATTTAGTACCCACAAAGGACACAAGGTGGTGACTACAATAGAGAAGTAAGGATGAACAACAATGGTGGAAATCTCTCCCACTTCCCCCAAACCCGGCTGCCCCTTTCTCACGCTCTCCTTTCTATTGTAGGGCACACACGGCTGGGAAACCAAGTGAATATCTATGGATGCATTAGGTTACCTCTGAAGTTGGGCCAAAAAACTTTAAGTAGGCTGCCACTTAAACTACCTTAAAATGGGCTAACAATTGGACAACTTAATAACCAAAGCCAAGACCAATAAATTCAACTCAACTACAACTTGGGCCTTTCAAAAGTCGTTTTCAGGTCGAGCTAAGCCATGGTGTGAATAAATTATCCGACATCTTTTTTAAATCATCGCCCGAATTTATTGGGTATCAAACTCCAACAAATCTCTACCTTGATACCCAATCAACTTTCAAGCAACCAAAACACAAAGTTTATACTTACATAACTAAGGTAACCATTAAAATTGGTATCACAAACCGTACATCGTGTCTCCAACTTGAAACACATAATAAACACATTAATAGCGTTCAAATACGAAATTTTCGAATATAAATAACTGAATTCATTAAATTGTTGCCACACTGCCCATCAATCACGATCGCCTCCGAAATCTGCAAATATTGTTAAAATAACGGGGTGAGTATTTCAAAGAAATACTCAGTAGACTCATCGCCGATAATTAATTTACAGAATAATTGAACACATACTTATGCAATATACAACGTGATATCATCATCATCTTTGGTTCATTTACTTGAAAATCATAGGCTCTTTAAAAACATAGGCTGGAGGTAGTCTCGTCTCGTGCATTTAAGCACATAAGTTATGCATAACATTCTCATCTTATCTCATAAGAGATTCTCTTCTTTCTCATGCAATTAAGCATATAAGTTATGGCAAGCATAACAATATCATATATCTCATATGACATATTCTCTTCTCATACAATTAAGCATATAATTCACGTAAATTCACATAAGACATGCAATTATAATTTAAACTAATTAATGGTAGCGAGTCTACCTCAAATATCTCGATTTGCGTGAAAAGTGGAGCGGGATGAAATCTCAATCTCCTAATTGTTCGCACGTATCGTCTAGCCAAAATAGAAAATAAGTTTGAATTAGTATTTCGAATATTTAAGGCCTTTAAGTGATAAAATAAAGTTTAGGGATTAAATTAGAAGTTATTGAAATTGAATTTGACAAATCTAAGTGTTGAAAATACTATTTTCAAAGTATTGGGGCTAAATGTGAAAAATAGGAATTCTAGGGACTTAATTGAAAACTATTGAAACTGAAAATAAAAGTTTGAGGGCTGAAATTGAACTTTTACAAGTTAGGGACTAAACTGTAAATATATTAAAACTGAAAATAAAACTGAGAGGGCTGAAATAGACTTTTTTATAAACTAGGGACTTAAATTAACATTTACTAAAACTGAAAACAAAATTGAAGGACTGAAATTAAACTTTTACAGAAACTAGGGGCTAAATTGAAATTCTTTAAAACTATAAATAAATTTTTAAGGCCGAAATAAAAACACTTGTAAAGTTAGGGACTGAAATAAAACAACTTAAAACTTGGGGGCTTAAAGGTAATTTCTAAAAATCAAATTAAAATCACCTCTCTCTCTCTCTCTCTCTCTCTCATTCGAACCAGAGAGAGATAGGAGGGGACGGAAGGGGCTCTGCCCCTTCCTCCATTTCTCCACCACTGACCGGTGGTGGAGGCAGCGCCACCACTGTGGTGGCGCCGGTACGCGAGGCAAAAAAGGGAGGGTGGGGCGACGGGTTTGGTGCGCGATTTAAGGGAAAACCGAAGCTTGGAGGCTCGATTCCTTTCGGGTAAGAGGTAAGTTTTTATAGGTTATGCTATTTTCTTGATTTTGTGGTCGATTGGGGGTTGATTTTGGTGGTGGAGTTTGGAGCTTGTGGCGGTGGTGGCTGGTAGTGCCTTTGGTGTCGATTTTGGGTTGCTTCAGGTGGGGCAATCTGTCGATTGGGAGTGCAATGTGGCTGTCGATTTTGGGGTTGTCGATTTGGGAGGTGGTGGAGTGGCGGTTTTGTTGTGGTTCGTATTTAGTGGTTGTGGTTGTGCCTTTGAGTGAAGGAGTTGGTTTTGCAGTGTGGTGTTGTTGGTCTCGTGGGTTGGTGGTTTCGGTTTGGCAGTGGTGGTTTGGGGTTCTTGAGGTTGCAGCTTAGTTTTTTTTTGGTAAGTGAAGTTGAGGTCTCGGTGGAGTTGGCTGCAGCTTGGTGTGTTGGTGATTGAATTTGCAGTGTCGTGAGTGATGGTTTGCAGCTCGTGAGTCTCCTATTGATGCTAGAAATGGATGTTCTAGCATCAATATTGAGTTCACTGTAAAAATCTCTTATGGGAAGGATGAAGTTTCTTACCAAATCTCTTGGCTGCGTGAATAGTGGGAAATGGAGAGAATGTAGGGTGATATTTGAATAGTAATAATTAGGGCACAAAAACCTAAGAGACTAATTGGGTTGGGAAGTTTGGGCTGGAAGGATATTCTTAATTGGGCTTATGGTAATTGGGCTGAAATGATTTAAAATTTCGTTTTGGGACATATTTAATTGGGCCTATGTAATTGGATTATAATTATTGGACTATAAATATTGGGCTCTAAATATTGGACTTGAAACTATTAAAATTGGATCCAAGTAAAATAAATCGGAATTGATACTAAAATAATTATTCGATATTGGATTCGATCGAAAAGATTTAAATTTGTTTTTATAACGGCTAGACGAATGCGCTTTAACTTTAAAATTAGGGTTAAAGTTGAGCGACACGTTTTTCGAGAAAACTAGTTTTATATTATTTAAAAGTTCTCGGTCGCTACAACTATAGTATCCATACCAGTTTGGGAGCTCTTTTCACCATGAGTTCCAAATGTTGGTGCAGAAGGAGATAATTCTTGCAAAATAATATAACATTAAATGTGTCGGTAATAGTGTTGATCCAGTCATAGAACTGTGAGTGTATCAGATATCTGTGATATTCAACTTCAATGTCCATGACTTATCATAAACTGAATGTAACATAAAATATTAAATAACAATGTGTCTGAGACTAAGACTGTACATATATTTGTAACTATTTATATTTAAACTATGACCTGTAACATGTGACAAGTAACAACTGTCTAACTAAATTAAATGTGATATATAATCTATATATACAATATAGAACGGTGACCACTGATTCGTGACATGTAGCACTTCTGTGATCTATGAATTATGACAATCAATGTGTATGTGACTTGTGACCTATAATGTAACTGATACTTTTATATGTAAATGCATTTGAAACGTCTCTCGATCAGTAAGTTCAGTTTCCTTCAATACCCCAGCTATTACATCATCCACATGTTGCTGAACTTCTCTGCTTTTAAGCAAATCAGTTAGGTTTCCTAAATGTGCAGTGGTTTGTGTAGATCCAACACCCAAATCAAATGAGGGGGTTTGAATGAGATCTTCATATGGAATTTCGTCATCAGGATTCATCTTACTCTTGCCTTTAAGATTCCTTCTTCATTCAACATCCAGACCTTGATTATCAAAGAAAAATGAAATGTCAAATGTAAACTATCGAGCATGAAAAAGGTTAGTAATATCATGTACTTACTTCTTCCATATTTTCAGCATCTCCAATATTGCGTTCGCCCGATCCACTTTTACCACTCAACTTCATCTGAAAATCATCCATAAACAAAGATGTCATGCCGTCACATAGTCAACAAAAGATTTCATATTCAACTTGATGTCGATCATGCCCTCTTTTAATGTATTTTGACTGTAAACAACCTCATTCAACTTTGTATGGCTATTCGATTGGCGCAATGTGTCATTCATGTCAGATATTTGTGACTTAATAAATAGAATCTCCTTTCTCAGCCATTTATTCTCGCGTTGAAGATCGAATATTTCCGCATGTATTTCTTCTTCAGTCAGCCACATGCATAATGAATTATGTAGTTAGTGAGCTTCTAGATCAATTTCCTTCTTTATTTTATCACCTAAATGAAAGGCATCAAATAGATTACTTACTTCAATGCATGAACTTCGGGATGATGTGTAGGTTGAGACTGAACAGGAAAACTTTAACTGGCGCTCCCTTTTGTCTTTGTTACGATAGATATATGAAATCGTCATCTCCATCTTCTGCGTATACCTTAGACTGTGGCACACCAACATATGGAATCAATGTTAATGATGTAACTTTGGTGTGGATGAGAGGGTAGACTCGCTTGTGCCAACCTAATTTGTAGAGCTCATCACGTTATGATGTGACTCTTTTGGCTTGGAGTACAGCACATCTGTCGTGCATAACATATACAAAAAAAAAAATTAAAGGTTATACAATGATACAATTAGGTCAGAAGATATCTAAAATGAAGTCACAAGTCACATATTTTAGGTCACAATCATAATAAACATATATTGGTCACACATATCACAGACAACTGATTCCCAACTTGTCATGTAAGGCATCATGAGCTCTAGATTAGAAGTATCGATATCATTTATCTCAATTTGTTTGACATAAAATGTAAACCCTTTAAGCATATATCATATTTTACATATGAACAACCGAAAAATGATTACTTAACAATTCGAAACTTATTTGAAAAACTTACAACCTCAATCAGAAAGACTTTTTCCTCCATCATTGCCACTGAAGGGTGTTTATGCGCAGCCCAATTAAAAAATTGTGAATATTTTTTTAGAAATTCTTGTGGCCACATTTTCCTCAAGTCTGGGTATATACTCGTACAACTATACCTAGAAACAGAGACGGAGATAGGGGGTGGGGGGACTCCGCTGGTCTACTATTCCTAGTTAAATTGTAATGTATTTTTCAATTTCGCCCCGCAAAAATTTTGACTCGCCCCCGCAAAATTTTGAAATTTTTTTTCCATTAATAAATATTTGCCCAATAACTTACACTTTAAAATTCAACCATACAAAAATTTTAGACCTAAACAAAAGATCAAATAGTTACTTAAATAAATAAATAGCCCAAATCAAATCCAAAAACAAAATGCTCATTTATGAATCAATTACCCAAAAGCATACTCACAGGCCACAAAATGTAATCCCCACTACAGACAACTCTCATTCTTCCTCAAATCTCTTCTTTGCGCGATAGACGATTGAATTGAACATTGAATTTCAGTGCTGATTTGAATATATTGTGAGTAGTGGGTATTGAAATTGATTCGAATTACTGGGAATATTTACAGCATGAAGAAGATTGATTCATATTTCAAGAAATGAACTTTTGAGGAAGCTTCTACCTCTAATTTTGAATCTCTTATTCCAGAAGATAACATTGGTCAAGAACCATATGTTGTTGATTCTTGTCATCAGAATGAGGAATTCTATTCATCTTCACTGGAACGTGATCCTGGACTACGCAAATCAATGTTGGAATTTCCGATAGAGCATATGGATGCAATCAGATGAGCTTACGTCAAGTTGGGATGGATTGTTGAACAATGTGAAGTCATTTTGTACTTCAAGAAACACAGACATTCTGGATATGGCTTCTTTATATAGAGCAGGTCGAAGGTGGACTTCTAAGCAAAAAAATCCTATCACTTTGCAACATCATTACAAAATTGACTTATTTCTTGCAATAGTTGATTTTCAAGTTCAGGAGTTAAGAGATAGATTTAAGGAAGATGTGATAGAATTGCTTATTCTTAGCTCATCATTAGATCCTAGAGACGGCTACAAGGCTTTTGATGTTCAGAATATTTGTAAGCTTGCAGGTAAATTTTATCCCGCTGACTTTACGGATCAAGAGAAGTTGCATTTGAAAGATCAATTGGAGCTATATCAAATTGAAGTTCAGCGTAACTCTCAATTTAAAAATTTGACAACACTTCCCAATGTGTGCCAACTGTTGGCATTGATAAGAAAATCAATGAGTTATAATCTTGTTGATAGATTGATTCGTCTTATCTTGACTCTTCCAGTTTCAATAGCAACTACCGAACGTGTATTTTCAGCTATGAGTGTCATTAAAGCAAGGTTGTGTAATAGAATGGAAGATGATTTTTTGTCCAGTACCATACTTGTATATATAGAGAATGAGATTGTTGATACTTTTCCATTAGATTATCTTATTGACGAGTTTGAAGTGATGAGGATAAGGAGAGACCAATTTCAGATGTCCAAGTCATCTCTACCATCTGTTATATAAATAGGCAGTTTACTTTTTATCTTTTTTATGTTCATCTAACGTTCAAGTTTTCAATTTGTATAGCGTGAAACACATAGATGGACATATTATTTTTGTATTAACAAACTGATTGTCTTTTTGGTCAGTCAATCTAACTTGCCTATTTTGATACTCAAAATCGTCGTTTTCAATCCTCTTAGTTAAAAAAAATTTCGGGCAACCCCCTCCACACCCCGTATTTTCACCCCCACAAAATTGAAATCCTGGTTACGTCCCTGCCTAGAAAGCAACTAGAAATCCCCTCAATCTATAGTGGCTTGTCTGATTACCTAATTATTTCTTCAATGACTATATTGTAGTTTCAAACAGATACTTTCCCAAGTATCATTTCCAAGACGTCAAAATTTTATGCAAGAACGAAAATGTAGTGGTTCACCATTGTTTTATGATATAGAAAATAGATATGACATGTTGAGATGAATAATTTCAATTCTTACCTCATCATAGTCAGGTGCCCTATCCAGTCCAAAGAAAACGTCCTTAACATCTTTACTTGGACTACACTAAGTCACCAAAGTATTTCTACTTAATATTTCAAATTATTTTTCATCCAACGTCAGTTGGTCGTTTATCCCATCATATCGCAATCCAGTCACAAGACAATTCAGCAAGAGAAAATGGAATATATATGCCATTGTTGTTCAACTAAATCTCTTCCTTGTTTAGTTGCTTAACCTCCGGCAACAACATATAATGAATAAGTTGAGGTTGGAGAACGATCTCTTTACACTGCATGTAGTAAGAGAAACAAGTGTCTTTAGGGACCATCCTCTATACAGCATTGAATTTCATCACGAAGATAATGATACTCTATATTGAGCTTGTCATGATCTTGATGGGAAACCACTTTCTTTGCTTTATTAAATATTTTCAATCTTGCACAAATTAGATTGTTAGACATATGAATGTGACTTTGAACACAACATGTGACTGTGACCAACAAATGTGTTAAATGTGACCTTCATGGGTTAATATTATTTATTATTTATTTTTGTACCTTGATCACAAATATAAACATAAGATTGTGACCTGAAATGGGCTGATTGTGACCTTTGTTTTTGTGATTGTGACATTTTATACAAAATAATTCATACATTGTGTCCTATCCAACATTTGTAATTTGTTAAACGACCAAGTAATAATATAACAAAATCATGTCACATTTATAAAGTTCAGGTCACATTTCATTTCAAAAGCGATCAAAATTTATTAGAACGATGTCATAAAACCTAACTTACGTAAAAGACAGTATACCAATAAACAGAGAGCATACCAACACTTGTAATAATATAGCAAAATCATGTCACATTTATCAATATGATGAAATAGGTCACTAATTATCCAAATCATCTAAAGAATGTAAAATCAAGTCACAAAACCTAAAGCGGGTCATGCCCAAAACAGGTCACAAAATATCCAAAACATGGTATAAAAAATTATTCAAGTCACAAAATGCTATTTCGATCACAAATTACCCAAAATAGGTCACAAATTACCCAAATCAAGTCAACAAACCAATTCATATCATAATCAACACTCCCATACACTACAACCCTTACTGAAAAGCAAATGCACATAAAAAAATGATGTCCAGAGAGCGAATTTCACCTTTTTCATCAATTTCCCGCCTGATGCCGCCAACACCTAAAAGCATAATTGAAGTTAGAATTTTTCACAGATTGGCTAGCTTTTATAGGCATTTTGTAAAAGATTTTAGCACAATTACTACACCACTCACAAAGATTGTTAAAAAAATGTGGGATTTCACTGGAGTGATGAACAGGAGAATGCATTTAATACAATTAAGGATAGGTTGTGTAAGGCACCGGTTTTAGCACTTCCTAATTTTGATAAAACTTTTGAGATTGAATGTGATGCGTCGGGAATAAGTATTGGTACTGTTTTGATGCAGAATAGAAAACCAATTGTGTACTTTAGTGAAAAGTTAAGTGGAGTGGCACTTAATTATCCTACATATGACAAGGAGTTATATTCACTTGTTCGAGTTTCGGAGACATGGCAGCACTACCTGTAGCCTAAGGAGTTTGTAATACACACGGATCATGAATCATTGAAGCATTTACGAGGTCAAGGCAAGCTTAACAAAAGGCATGCGATGTGGATGAAGTTTGTAGAGACATTTTCTTATGTCACCCGGTACAAGCAAGGTAAGGCAAATGTGGTGTCGGATGCATTTTCTCGAAGCTTAGATGGTAAAAGAAAGGCCGAGTTGGTGAAATCACTTCATGAAATGGTAAATATGCAAATTGAAAGCAGAAATAAACACTTCGCATCACAAGCAAACAAGGGTTGGAGAAGCGTGACATTCGAACCAGGAGATTGGATTTGAGTATATCTCAGAAAGGAACGCTTTCCAGAACAAAGGAAATCAAAGTTACGACCACGAGGGGATGGTCTATTTCAAGTCTTGGAGAAAGTCAATGACAATGCTTACAAATTGGATCTTTCAGGTGAGTATAATGTTTCAGCAACTTTTAATGTGTCTGATCTCTCTCTTTTCGATATAGATGCAGATTCGAGGATGAATCCTTTTGAAGAGTGAGAGAATGATATGATCCAGGAGTCGAGCTCGACGAGGACAAGCCCGGGATGGGATCCATTAGTTATCGAATGAGTCCCGATGACATGTTCGAGGGAAAAGTGGGTGAAAGAGGCGATGGGATTGCTTGCTCAAGTTATGGTGAACGAATTTTCAAAGTTAACTAGTCAATGAACAAGTTTCATGTTGGGTTCGGAAGAAGAAATCAAATGGATCAATTCGATTCAAGTAGCAAACGAGCAGCATGGATGAAAACGAAGATAACTTTCAGCTCGGTTATTGGATTTTCGCCCATGAGTACATTCCGAAAATGGCACAAAATTCTGCACAAGGTTACATGAGTGCATGGTACTTTTGGGCTTGTAGTCGCACAGAAACATGCCGGGAACAAGTGGACTGAAAACTTTCCTTTTTTTTCGTGAATTTCCTTGTTAGACTAGAATTCTATTTTCTTTCCAATTTTACAATATTTTATAGCCTAATTACGTTTTTACTAAGTTTTCTAGCCATCAGTATAAATAAGACTTTATTATTCAATGTACAAACCTTTTGACAAATTTATTATTGAGGTATATTCTAGAGGCTATTGTGTTTTTCAACTTCGTTCTTCTTAGAACAATCTGAACTTATCAAGAGGATTCTTGTGGGGTTCAACACTGAGTGTGGATCAACGTATTGTGTAATCAAGAGGTCTTTCAAACACCCTTTTTAATTGGTTGCTTGATTCATTTAATTCTTGGTTCAAACTCAAACCGGGATTATCTTTTGGACTTTCTTGGGATCTTCAATCTCGTTGTGGGTTGCATAGTGTTTGTTTTCACGTGGTTCTCATCAGTTATTCACACATATATAATAAACCATATAAACAATTTTATGATAAGGTAAGAGATAGACAACCACCTAAAGGAAATAAATATAAAGATAGATTTTCATCTATAAATAACAACTCTCTTTGCACTCAATTTGAACAACTTTGGATAGAAAGAAGAATGTAACAATCTACCAAAATTAAGATATGGAAATTGTTAAATTATTAAAAAAAGAATGTAACAATCTACCAAAATTAAGATTACCGATGAAAAAGATAATTTAGTTGTTAATACAGATGCCTCAGACAAATATTGGGCAGCAATATTAAAAACAGATTTAAATGAAATTTGTAATTATTCTAGTGGAACATTCAACCAAACAAAATAAATTATATCACTCATGAAAAAGAATTACTAGCAATAATCAGAGGAATAAAAAAGTTCTCATTATTTTTATTATCTAAAAAATTTATTATTGAAATTGACAATTCTCAAGTCATAGGTTTAGCCAGAAATAAATTACCAATGGAACCTCACTATAAAATGTTACACAGATGGCAATTATACTTATCTTTTTATAATTTTGATATTATTCATATTAAAGGTGTAAACAATTATCTTGCAGATTTCTTAAGCATGAATATCGAATTTGGAGATAGATGATATTAAAAATTCATTGATAGATGCCAAACGACGAATGGAATTCCTTGTTGAGGAATCAGAAGATATAAAGATTGGAATAGAGCAATTAGCAGAAACTCTCCAACATAATATCAAATTGTTGGTAGAAATCTCTAATTCTCATTCCGATTATACCAAACAATTGAATGACATAATTGATGATATTACTTCACAATTCGAGTCATTAAATACCAAACAGGGAATACCAACTAATACCAAACAGGAAATACCAAAAATACAAACAGGAACATCATATGATGGAAGCAGTGGTGGACCCAGCAATATTAAAAGACATGCCAAGTCCCCAAAAGGTGACAATAAAAAGCAGTGATGATCATACAAGGGTTATTAGAATCAGGACTGATGGAGATGATGATACCCCTTTATCATCAAAAAAAGAAGAATATAAATCTTTTGCCAAGATTGTTTATGAATTGGGAGAAAATGACTCCTATTTTATTTCATCAGGAGATCATGTTTATCCCAAGTTGATCATTACCAAAGATGCAGACCCCCTAATGGTCAAAATGGCAGCTGATTATGGATTTTTAGATCTGATCTACCCCAAAAAGGATCTAAAAGAAATTGAAAAAATTTATAGTATATTTAAATCAGAAATATCAAAATTTGCTCAAGGACGATCCATATATATATAATTTTATTCAACAAGTCCTGAAGTTGATGGAATGATATTTTATCCTGCAGAGCATATTATAACAGTTGGATATGTTGGCCGTGATTTTCAAATTGAGGTTGGCCAAAATAAAAGGACAATAACAAAAATTACCCAATCATGGATGAAATCTCGAAGAGTTTTGGGATTAAAAGTTCTTTATAATATGGCAAAAAATCTGTATGATAAAAAATTTAAATGTCTTTGCCAATATGAAGGATGGACACTCCTCACCAATAATGGAAGGGAGAAATCAACAGTGTTGGAAGAATATATTTAAAAATTTGATACCCATCAGATCAGTGGAAGCCCTACAACAATCCAAGAATCATGCAGGCGGAGGGACTGTCCCACGTGCAAACAAAAATAAAGAAGATATGACATAAAGAAGATAGATAATGGAATGCTTTTGACAAAGCACAAAAAGATAAGATGATAAAAGGACGACTGTGCCTTTGATGCATGCATATAATGGTGGACCAAGACAATAATGCAAGAAAAGAAACGATAATGTAGGACCTCCAAAATAATAATAGAGAGACGGGTGTGTCTCAAATGAAATAATTGATGTATAGAATAGTGGTTTCAATAATTGTAACCATGTATAAATAGAAGCTTTTGGGCAAGAAGAAAGGAAGAACGAATTTGAGCACTCAGTTTGTGAGCAAGCCAAAAATCTTCTGTCAATCTTGTATCAATTTCAAGAATATCAATAGATCAAATTTTGAATAGATCATTCACATTCTAATCCTCTCAAAAGGATATGAGTTTCTAAATTTATTTTCCCACAAATTCTTGAAAAATCAGATAGAGAATTTCTTTCTTACTTTAGCAATAAACAATTTTTTTCTTTAACAGAAGTCTAGAAATTTAATTCTTAGAAATAATACAGTAATAGCAAGAAGGTGGAATAGCAAGAATTTCGTGAAAGTAGGAAGCCATTGAAGGGAGTGGTTTGCACATCCAGAGCTCGAGGGTCACTTAATTCTGAGGTTAGAAATCCAAACCAAAACTAAAGTAAAACTACTTATTTTCTACTAAATTTAGAAAGCGCTCTCTTAGATTTTAAAGAATCGCATGACTCAATTGTTATGATGTTTTATTATAATATCGTTCATAGTTTGATATTTGAAAATGTCACGATATACAATTGAAGGATTAGATAAAATTTTTAAAAAAAATGTTAAGAAAAACAAATGATATTGATTTATTATTAGAAGATATTGATATATTATCTAAAGAATATGATAATCTTAGGAAAGAAAATGATAAGCAAGTTACAAATTACTCTAATTTATTAGATTATAGAATGAATTTATATATTATAATTTGAAATAGGAGAAATAAAAGATAAAAACTAGTTTTAGAGCTATTTTAAAAAGATAAGGATATATTATGCAATTTATAAGAATCTATTTCATTAAGGATAATATAGACTTTTTAGCTTGTTTTATAAAAATGCCAATTAGAAAAATCTCCCATAGAATAGTTATTTCAAACACAATCCAATGTGCAAGAACCAGACAAATGATAATATCACCATAAGCAATTCGAATTCCCAGTCCCAACAAAGTTAATCCAAAACCCAAACATTTCCAACACACTGACATGAAAGAATTCATGATATAAAACCCACAAATATGTACAAAAACAACTACGAAACAAACAAAATATTTTAGAATTTAATCCATTTTGCTGTCGCTTATTATACGTTTGATACATAATATATCTTTATATTTTTATAACACGAACGGCTCTCGTCCCATAACATAGTAAGATCTGCCAGAACAGGATACAAATATATCTATCAATGTAGTTCTAATATAAATGGAAAAAGCTAAACGTACTACAAATTTTTCCCGAATGGTTTACTTCCGGCTGAGTTGGCACTCTAAGTCAAAAATAACGGTAGCTTGGGCCTTGGGGGAAAGAAATCACGTGATATCCTGACATTTCCCTGCCTTTTTAACCCACCAAACACCCCACCCGCCCCTGCTATCACCTCACCCCACCCTTTATATATAAATAATTTTCTTTATTCATATCTCTATTTTCGAGGTCATTATGGGACGTCAAACGAAGTCGAAATATTGCATTTTTAATATTATATCAAAGTACTCACAACCTAGTTTCCCTCATCTCTAACGGCATGTGTGAAACGGCCAACCGTAGCAAAAGTTAGCACTCATCGAAATAAGACGTTTCAAAATATGTAAATGATTTTTCTTAATTTTGTCTCAATTTTCGAGGTCATTACGGGATATCAAACGAAGTCGAAATATTGCATTTTTAATATTATATCGAAGTGCTCACGACCTAGTTTCACCCATCTCTAACGGCGTGCGAAACGGCCAACCGTAGCAAAAGTTAGCACTCGTCGAAGTAAGACGTTTCAAAATATGTAAATGATTTTTTTACTGTAAAAAATATTTGAAACGTTTTACTTCGACGAGTGCTAACTTTTGCTATGGTTGGCCGTTTCGCACGCCGTTAGAGATTGGGGAAATTAGGTCGTGAGCACTTCGATGTAATATTAAAAATGCAATATTTCGACTTCATTTGATATCCCATAATGACCTCAAAAATTGAAACAAAATTAAGAAAAATCATTTATATATTTTGAAACGTCTTACTTCGACGAGTGCTAACTTTTGCTACGGTTGGCCGTTTCGCACGCCGTTAGAGATGGGTGAAACTAGGTCGTGAGCACTTCGATATAATATTAAAAATGCAATATTTCGACTACGTTTGATATCCCGTAATGACCTCGAAAATTGAGACAAAATTAAGAAAAATCATTTACATATTTTGAAATGTCTTACTTCGACGAGTGCTAACTTTTGCTACGGTTGGCCGTTTCGCACGCTGTTAGAGATGGGGGAAACTAGGTCGTGAGTACTTCGATATAATATTAAAAATGCAATATTTCGACCTCGTTTGACATCCCGTAATGACCTTGAAAATAGAGACATGAATAAAGAAAATTATTTATATATAAAGGGGTGGGCTTAGGTGATAACAGGGGCGGGTGGGGTGTTTGGTGGGTTAAAAAGTCAGGGAAATGTCAGGAAAAAATGATGATCAATTTGGAGTAACGAATGGGAAATGATAGTTGTCAGGAAAATGGCGCCTTCTAATTTTTTTTTTTTTTTTTATTTCAGCATTGAATTTTCAAAGCCAGCCACATCAGCCGGAAGTAAGGCGTGTAGTAATTCCGTGAGTACGTCTAGCATGATCCAATATAAATATACAAATAGATCTGATAATATGCAATTAGTGTCAGACTCCCAACATATTCCTAAAGGTTGCCCGATTAAGCCAACAGCGGCACCACATAATCCAACACCATCTCGTCATCGAGAAACTCCTTCACCTTCGCCATCTCCGACTCCCAATTCACGGCCTCCAATTCACTCATTCCCTTGAAAACCGCTAGCGAACAAATTGAAAAATTCCTCCCCTTTTCCAGGGAGAAATTTTCCCCAAGGGTAAACTGCTCAATTGAAGGAAATTTACGTCTAATCCCTTCCAAAACCCCCAAAACCTCGTTTTTCACACTTTCTCCCAAACCCTTCTTGAGCTTCAAAAGGGTAACCCGGATGGCAGACCCAGGAGGAACTTTGATCGAACCCGTTAAGTCAGAGATCCAATCAACTCCCATTTTGTCATCAACTACAGGCGTTACGTAATTGTCAATAACACTGAGGTGGACCGGGTGGTCCTCATAGCAATCCAAGTCGGGCATGGACCCGTAGCGGGCATGGAGCATGTGGGTGAAGGTGAGAGAGGATAATGATCGGATGCGGACGAGTGGACTGGCGGACAGGTAGAGTACTGGGTCAAGTGAAATCATGCCATTGAGATTGCTGACCATCGCGTCGACTGCAGAAGTTTGGGCATCGGATTTGATTTTGAAGAGGACGATGTGCTCGAAGATTTTACCTGGCTCCATATTGAAGTGGAATGGAAGCTCTTGAGATAGAGAAAACGGAGTTGGCCTGGTTGGGTTATTTCTGAACCTAAACGTGTCCAACATATATATAGATAGAGATACGTGTGTAGTCCACGATGATTTAACAAAGGGTTGAGTAGTCTATAAGGGTAGGCTTGTCAAACGAAGTTTATTAGAAGTCGTTATCTTCATTTTAACATATCAATTTCACTTTAAATTTACTTCTATTAATAATAAATTTCAAATAAATATTAAATTTATTCAATTATACACTACATATCCGCGTCGCTTTAATTGCCCCCATAAAAGTAGACATGTTTCTATTTTCACATAAATTAAGAAAACGTAATTAATATAGTTAACAATATAAATTTTTCTTTTATGTTTCTAATATACCCCTTTATTCAATAATTGCTTAAGAATTAGTTTATATTTACTGATATTTGAAAATTTAAAAATTTATATACTTTCAATAAAGAAAGTAGCCTATAATTTGAGTCAGGTGAAGGAAGAAAATCAAATCTATTTTTATGGGATAGAGTGAGTAATTTTACCTACATAATAACAACTAATTTGTTGAGCAAGATGCTTTTATTGTGTGATTTTTGGAATATGAATTTTTCCGATTGGTATTGGGAGAGATTTTGTATACAAAGAGAATAAGAAAAGATTAGTGGGGAAGAACTATTTGCTTATAAAGAAGAAATTGGGGGCACAAGTCGATTATTCTTATTAGTCGCCCATTAGAGGGAGAGGGCATTATCCCTTTATAGTGCTACGGATGGGAGGGAATTGTTGGGTAAGTTGAAAATTGATTCTTAAAGGAATGTTCGGAAATGGATTGTGGGATTGATCTATATATTATATTCTTAGTAGATGGAGGTGTGTCGTCATTTCAAAACATACATTTACAATTCGTTGTTTGTGTGTATATTCCATTTTATATGGAATCGATAATTATTTAGATGATAAGTATGGAAGTATATTCTTCTGGTTAAATAAGAATAATAGTGATGTAATGTTCATGTTAAGCACAATATTTAATCTAAATCAATTAATAGCTTCTTTAAACTTCAATATTCTGGTTCTAACTTATTCAAATTAAGTTTTTCTCGAGCTTAAAATAAATGATTAAATACGAGCTATCCAATGAATTTAATATTGATATGATTATCATCGCTCTATCAACATATAAATATTTGGTTTAAATAAAATTGAATTTAATACATATATCACTTTAGTTCCCCAATTTTTCAAAATATAAGATATAGCATCTGGAAAAGTTATTTTTGGTAGGATTATGACCGTAAATTTGTTGTGTTGTACTTCTTACAAATATATTTTAGTTGTGGTGTATTTTATTATTTTTCCAAATAATAATTGTTTCGCGCGTTTTTGCTCGCTAACAATTAGAAAGGGATCAGACGATTGTGTAAGGGACAAACCTCTTGGACCAAAGTCCCAAAAAGGGATGTTTATTGAATATGAAGATTACAGTTTGGACACGAAGAAGATGCCTCCAAGGGGCGCAAGCACACAAGTACAAGGGAATTGAAGTAATTAAAAGTTAATATAAGAAAAGTAAATTACATGTTCTCTATTTGAGAGTGAATTTTGTCGGGGTTCTCTTCGTTGTCTTCCTCTTTCTTTTATATGGTTTGGGCAGTTTTGATCGTTTAGAAATTGCTTGTAACTACCAATTTCTTTCATCATGGTCGGCTGGCCAATAACTACCGTGTACAACTCCTATCACCACGTCATCTTCATAACTGTTTGCCATCAACTCTCTCAAATCGTGGGGCGTAATTGTGATATGCTCAAACTGCCTTAGATCATGACTTTGGATAACAACATGCTTTAGTCATTGTTGAGACTTTGGGCGACTTGGCATTTTTGGGCGACAATTGATCTTCCGTTCTGGGCGATTATAGGATGTTTTATTCGCTCAATATCTAGGCGTTCTGCAGGTTTGGGCGACGACGTACTTTTGTTTTTGAGCTTTCATCATATTTAATGACATTTCTGGTTGGGTTTTTACCCTGATCTCTCTTGGGCTTCTTCTCTTGGGCCATTTTCTCTCTTGGGTCATTTGAATTGAGTTGAATATTGTGTGTGTCAACAATAATATTGGACAATAATTTATAATTATATTATTATATTTTACACGTTACACCCTTTTGCGTTTAGCATTGTCATTTTCATTAAATTTGGATGATAGGTGGATAATTCTAGGCGTCGATAAAGACTATGAAAATTCAAATTTTGCCACAATTATATTTTACACGTTACACCCTTTTGTGTTTAGCATTGTCATTTTCATTAAATTTGGATGATAGGTGGATAATTCTAGGCGTTGATAAAGATTATGAAAAATCAAATTTTGCCACAATTATACACGTTTGACTTTACGTACGGAGCTAGTTGTTTAGAGATCATTTAAGAATTATCTGATTAATATATTTTAAAATGTTTTAAACAGTAAATTTATTAGTGAATGACAAATATATCACTATAACTCTAAAAATTATTATCATTGTATCCTTAATCCTTCCATATAAATATATAAATTTTTTATTATAATACACACAAATCTATTGAATTTTGTTCTCTTTTCTGTTCTCTCTCTTTTATAACATAAAACTCTTTTTTTCCTTAAATTTATTCTTAATCATATATTTTATGTAATATATAATTTTTATCAAATTTTCAACTACATATTTCAGTAATTTCATCAAATTTTATTAAAAGCTTCTAAAAATTTGATTCTTTTTAAAACCAAATAGGGGCTAAGTTTAGTTTTGAGCTACTTTACGTTATCATAATCAACGTGCCTTCGATAGACCTTTGTTTTACGTTTTTGGAAAATTATTTGTAATTAGATGTGATCCTTAAAGTGCGCAGGTGGTACTACGATGACCTCAGCATTGTAATTTGTAAAAGTATCAATTTTTTTTGTTATATACAATAATTTTAAAATTTATAATAATTATTATTATGTTAGTTAAAGGAAAAAATATTTATGAAAAAAAAAAATAAGAGATAGCAGTAGAAAAATAATTACTCTTATTTAACATTATTGTCCTAATTGTGTATCATACCAAGACATTTTATTAGTGCAATGGAAATGATTCACATAGTTTACGCTTCAATGTCTTATTTAACATTATTGTCCTAATTGTGTATCGTACCAAGACATTTTATTAGTGCAATGGAAATGATTCACATAGTTTACACTTCAATGTCTTATGCTCAACTTTTTTTCTTTATGAATTATTTCTTTATTAATTTGGCTTTTCATGGAATGAACCAAAGACCTCTTGAAGATGGTAACGTAAATTTTTTAGGACTAATTCAAATGATTGCAAAGTGGGATCCTATCACGAAGGAAAGTGACGTATTGAAAGTAATGAAATTCATTATCATTATCTTTCACATAAAATTCAAGACGAGTTGATAGCTTCTTTGGCTTCTACAATCAAAAGCATAATTATTAAGAAAATCAAAGATGCAAAATATTTTTTTGTGATACTTGGTTGTACTTTGGATGCAAGTCACCAAGAACAAATGTTTTTGATCTTAAGATGTGTAGACTTATCTAGTAATCCAATTAATACATGAATACTTTGTTGAATTTTTAAAAGTGGGCAATACAATAGGTCGAGGATTTTTTTTAAGAATTACAAAATACTCTAATAACTCTTAATCACGACATTAACAATTTAAGAGGACAATGATATGATAATGGATCTAACATGAAAAGTAAGCACTAAGGTGTTCAAAAAATAAATATAAAAATTGCTAGATTTAAATCTTAGAACATTTTATACACCATGTGATTGTCATAGTTAGTGGTGGCAATGGGCCGAGCCGAGCTGAGCCATGCCCACACGAGCTCGGCTCGTGCGAACTCGTGGCTCGTGATCAACGAGCTGAATTTAAGCTCGACCCGTGCCCGAGCTCACCCAAAACGAGCCGTTCGGCTCGCCGACTTATATATATATATATGTGTGTGTGTGTGTGTGTGTGTGTGTGTGTGTGTGTGTGTGTCTGTGTGTGTGTGTGTTTATATATATATATATATATGTGTGTGTGTGTGTGTGTGTGTGTGTGTGTTTAAATATACATTTTTCAAAGGGTTAATTTCATAAATGGTCACTCAAGTTACATCAAAATAACAAAACGGTCACTCAAGTTACAAAATTGCACTAACGGTCACTCAAGTATCACCCGGTTTCAAGAATGGTCACTGAAGGACCAAATGAGTTTAACACTGAAAAATGAGGACCTACGTGCAAATTTGACAAGAGCCCTTTTTTTTCCATTTTTCCGGCGATTTTGCACTGAAATTCCGGGGCCGTCCGACCTCCCAAGCCGCCGGAAATTAGCACCGGTCGAAAGCACTCCTCTTCCTCTTCAATTAGCATCCAACATCTCCCAATTTCATCAACTTATGTAATCGGAATCGATGCTCAAAGTTCAATGCCCATAAATCTGAAAATCGCCAAATAAGTCGAGCTCCGGTCGAAATTGGCCATGACCCATACTTGGGCAAGCTGCTCCAGGTGAAGACGACCACGTCCATGGTGGTCCGCGATCGGGGCATGGTCGGACGGCTCAGAATTTTTGGTTTTTAGCAGCGGTGCCGCGACATCCGCGACTGGCAAGGAAGTTGCTGCAAAATTAAAATTTTTTGATGTTGTTTGTGTTAAATTGGAGCCATGGACGTGGTCTTCTGGTGATGGCGAAGCTTGCCCAGGTATGGGTCATGGTCAATTTCGACCGGAGCTCGACTTATTTGACAATTTTTAGATTTATAGGCATTGAACTTTGAGCATCGATTCCGATTACATAAGTTGATGAAATTGGGAGATGTTGGATGCTAATTGAAGAGGAAGAGGAGTTCTTTCGACTGGTACTAATTTTCGGCGGCTTAGGAGGTCGGACGACGCGGGGATTTGGTTGCAAAGTCGCAGGGAAAAATGGACAAAAATGGCTCTTGTCAAATTTGCGATCTAGGTCCTCGTGTTTCAGTGTTAAACTCATTTGGTCCTTCAGTGACCATTCTTGAAACAGGGTGATACTTGAGCGACCGTTAGGACAATTTTGTAACTTGAGTGACCGTTTTGTTATTTTGATGTAACTTGAGTGACCATTTGTGAAATTAACCCATTTTTCAAAACATTTTTGTAGTCCAAGAATAACTAACCAAGTGGGGGGTGAATTGATTATTAAAACTTTTTCGAAGAATTAATCTAAATTCTAGCAAGTAAAGACTAAATAGATTAATTTAAATAATAAGCACAAATATAAAAGAGATAAGTAAAAGGGATAGAGTGCAAACGATATGTTATAGATGTTCAATCCAATATAATGATCTACGTCCCTCGTTACCAAACTCTCCGTCACAAGTAAGGCCAATTTTACTATAATGGTAACTTACAACAAGGAGTACTGATCCTTTACAATGTTGAATTTTCCGGGACCTCAACACGACCCACACTATTGAGTTTTACGGGACCTTAATATGACCCACATGGTGACTTATAACAAGGGGCACCAATCCTTTACAATGTTGATCTTTAAGGGACTTCAACACGACCCATAATTCAAAATAAATTTACAATTGAAATCTTCTTTTCTTAATGAATCATAAATTCAAAGTTCAGAATAAGAAGAGAAGAAGGCAAACACTTCAATAGATAGCAAATAATAAAGCTCAAGTGTTGATGTAAACTTTGATAAATGATAGATGATGAAATAGTTTGTATTGTTGTATCAAAGTTTTCAACCAATGATCTCTCTTAACAAATAAAACAAGTTTAGAATAAAAATAGATTTACACTTCAATATAAGTGTTGGTAAAGAAAACTTTTATCAAGAATTTGAAAGTAGACGAGATTGAGAAGTTTCTTTACAAAATAGAATTCTTGATGAAAAGATAAAACTAGTTTGGACCAATCAAGAAATTCTTTGCAAATGAGATAGAATATAAAATCAATTTAAGCTCAAGGATTTTCAATAATTTGATCTCTTAATTTTCTCTCCAAAGTTGTTCAAATTGAGTGCAAAAAGAGTTGGTATTTATAGATGAAAATCTGTCAAAACTTTGCCGTACAGGACGACCCTTACCGGACGTCCGGTAAATACCGGACGATCAACTAGCTGTTATTTTTTGTCAGAAAATTGACCATTTGAAATATGATCATTGGAGCCAAATCAGCCGTACCGGACGTCCGGTAAAATCGATTTTGGCCTGGAACGTCCTCATTTTAATATTTATCAAATGTAGGTACTTGAGGGACGTTTAAAAATATTTTTCAAAGTATTTGTCATATTTAAAAATGCTTGTTTCGATTTTTACATTTGAAAAACATATTTTACGAGTAAAACATTTTATCGTGATTTTTCGATTGTGAAATCAAAACTTGAGCTCGTGACGAATCATTACCATGTATTGAAACATTTTACCTTTACATATGATTGTACAATGTCAAAGCTTTTTGTCTTGAATATCTTGAAGTGCATTGCTTGACGGTACTTCGACTTTTATCTCGATTCTTGTTGAGGCATCTTTTTGCTAGTATTGCAATATCATTCTTCATAGCCTCATTTGATCAATTTTGTTTCCACGTCCACGTTGTATGCAAATTTCTTGGCCTTGAACTTCGTGTCTTCAATTATATTGATTTGCAATAATCACTATAGACACTCGAAATCAATTTATTAAAAATAAACGCAATTTGTTTGTGATAATCAAAACGAGACATCAACCATACATAGGTCAACAATTTTTTTTTAAAAAAAGATAAACTCTCCTCCTTTATTTGGATTTGGGACCGGTTACTTCAATTTCGAATAAGCAGAGTTAAAAATTGTACACGAACAACTCGTTACGTGTACAATTTTTTTAAAAAAAATTAAAGGTATGAAAATAAAATTTTGTGATGAATGCGGTGAAATTAAATATCACTTACTCGATTTGAAGTAATTTCGACATATTTATCTTGAATTCGATAATTAGTGTCTTCCTATTCCTTCACGCAAATTAACGCTTCCAAAATATCTTCTTTTTAGTCAACTCCTAACCTCAGAGAGAACCATCTTCCCTACACAAAAAGCAGACTCCAAAACCACAGCGCTAACCGGAGGTGTTAATAGATCTTTTGCAATTGCAGAAACTATTGACCATCGACGTTCGTTATTTCGTTAGAATTCAATGACCTCTTCTGAACTTTTCCTAACTGATTTGTTACTAGGTAAAGTGTGACTAAAGTAATCAATTAATTCGGATGGCAACGCATTTGGACAAATACTCGAAGTTTGAATACATGCAGTGAAGTCAAACTACTACTACTAGTAGAGGAACCACATGCATATGTAGTTGAATCATATCTATATGAGTTCATATTTTCGAATGAGTTTAAAATTTCAGTGTCGTCATCTGTTATATTAGTGGGAAGAGCAGTTGTAGGTACACGAGTAATATGTGTACCCATTCGTGAAGCATATAATTCATATATTTCATTTAACTTTTGTTTCAAATTCTTATAAGTAATAAATATATTAAAAGTTAAAGTATTTGAAATTTGAACAATTACAAATTTAGTACCCAATAAATTATATCGGGGGTCCATGACACATGCTAAAGTAAATAATATAGGTAATTCTTCCCCATATTTTCTAAATTTTAATTCCATGAAATATATAATCCCATGAAAATCGGGATCATTTTGAAATCTCTTAGAAACCCTAGCAGTTATATAAAGACGTTCAAGAACTATACAACTAGTGGGATAATAAACACCAGACAATATATTTGTATACTCATAAAAACTTGTCAAAAAATTTTTAATTTTAAAAACTACATTCCAATCGGATTCATTCAAGATAGCATCGTCTTCGTATCTAACGTGCGTATTGTTATAAAAATTAGTAATAACGTTTCAAAACCTTCACTTGATTTTAATAATAAGTAAGTTGAGTTCCATCTATGGCCTACGTCAGTAATAAATGTTTTTGTTGCGTCTTTCCACCTTCCTCACAAAATTTCTCAAATGCTTGTTTTCTACTAAGTGTAATCGTGATATATATAAGCGCATTCGTAAATAAATTAATTTCATCCTTAATATGTTTTAAATTGTCTTGTACTATGAATGAATGATGTTGTTGATATTGATTTGTAAGAAAATTGTAGAGTGTAGAGTAGAGAATGAGAGATTTATATTGAATTGATAGTAAGTTTGGTGAGAAAAAATGTTGTAATGTGTGGGTATTTATAAGGGAAGAAAATTAGAAAAATGAAGAAAAAAACAAATTTAAAAAAAAAAAGTGACCAAACGGTCACTAAAAATTCAGTGACCGTTCTGTTCGCTTTTTGCCTATTTAGGCTTTTTTTTAGTTTTTTTTAATTTTTTTTAAATATATATACGAGCCACGAGACGAGCAGCTCGTGGCTCGTATTAACGACGGCAAGCGACTCGTCATTTCGAAGAGCCGAGCAGGCTTGGCTGGTGCTCGGGCTCATCTTTTGCCTGCTCGGGCTCGTTTTTGATGAGCCAAGCAGCTGAGACAACAAGCCATTTGGCTCGATTGCCACCTCTAGTCACTGTCTTAATTTAGCACTGTGAAATATGAAAAACTCTTCTCTTAAAGTAAAAGATTTTTTTGGAGCTATATGTATCTATACTTTATTTTCTAATTCAGCAAGGAGATGGAAAATATTGAAAGATAATGTTAAAACAAATGTCAAGCCATTTTCATCTACACGATGAGCAAGTCGTGTTGAAGCTGTTAAAGTAATTAGATTCCAAGCTCATGAATTAAGAGAAGCTTTACATGAAATTGCTAAAATTGATAATGATGATGATGTAAGGTGTCGGGTTAATGCTTTAGCGACCATTTATGTTAGAAATTTTGGTTTTTAGTAGTTTTGATTATATGGTATGAGACATTGTCTGTTGTTAACTTGATTAGTAAACGCTTGCAATCTAATGATATACTTACACACGTTGCTTCTGGGGAAGTGAAAGGGTTGATTGCTTTTTTTGAAAAAAATATAGGGAAATTGGATTCAATGATGCGATAAATATTGCTAAAGAAATTGCCATTGAAATGAAAATTTATCATTTATTTCAAGTGAAACGTATACTTCATAAAAATAAACATTTTGATAAAAATTCTACTATAGAAGACGCACAATCACTTAAAAATTCTTTCAAAACCAATTATTTTCTTTATATAATAGATCAAGTAATTGGATCGCTTAAATGAAGGTTTGATCAATTCAATTCATTTTGGATTTTTATTTTCTTCTGACGAGTTAAACTCGTTGGATGATGTTAATTTGAAAGTATATTGTGATCATCTTGATATTGTTCTAAAACATGCAAATTTTTGAGATCTTGATGGCGAAAATTTATTTCAGGAGTTAAAAATTTTGTGAAATCTTTTACCAAAAGAAATAAAGATAGCTTTTGATATATTGATTTATTTGAAAAGATTAGATTGCTTTTTGAATATATTTATTGCTTATATAATACTAGTCACAATTCATGTTACCGTTGCATCCGCCAAAAGAAGTTTTTTTAAAATTGAAGTTATTAAAATCTTATTTTGCGATCAATCATGTTACAAGAACGATTGAATGTACTAGTTTTGATATCTATTGAACAATATTTGCTAGAACATATTGATTATGAAAGTCTAACTAGTGAGTTTGTTTCTAAAAATGCGAGAAGAAATATTTTTACATAATTTGTTAAATTTTAAGGTTTGCACGTGGTATTTACTGTATTTGATTTCAAGGTTTGTTCATATGGAGTTGCACAAAGAGCTTATTGACTTGAATGATTTTTTTGTTGATAACATGAATTTTGATGAAGTTCAGGAGGATGTGCTTTTAAACTGTACTTGTATTTTTCTTATTCACGACATGTAAAAAAGTAAACAAATATTTAAATTTCGTATTTTTGTAATGAAAATAATGTTATTGAAATATTTTTTTGATGATATATTTTTTTAATTACGTGAAAGGCGCCCTATTTTAAAATTTCACACGGGGAACCAAAAATCTTAGAACCAACCTCGTTTGTAATAACAACTTTCTAATTTAATCGAAATCAACTTCAAAAATAAAATTAATTGGACCGAGAATCGATTAGTTCCCAAATAGTTCTTGATTCTTGAACCGAAACCATGGGTACTCAGATGGAATCGAATTTTTTAACAATTTACAGGGCTGGAAATTATAAGAAGATGATAATCCAAAGTTCATTTCAATACTCTTTCAAACCTGACAAATGATAACATGGGTCCGTTTGATTGCAAAGATGAAAAATTGGTGGAAAGAAAATGTTTTACTGGCAATTGAATTACCTAAAATTTGTTTTATTGGGAATTATAATTAATTGTGTTTGATTGATATAATTTTCCACCTGAAAAATGTTGAAAGTTTGGTGTCCGTTTGGTTTCGTTTTTAAGAAAGTTGTCAATTAAAGTGATATTTTTTTCTACCATTGCGTCTAAAATTTGTTCGAATTGGCAGAAAGTAAAAAAATTTTTAATTAGAAAAAATTACCATACCGAATAACATTCGTTTGACTTTGTTTTGCATAGAATCTGTCAACAAAAGTGAAAATTCTTTTTACAATGGATGATATAATTTGTTGCCATTGCTAAAAAAATGCCAAAAAAAAAAAAAAAGACGGAAATCGCTTTCCCACCTAATAGGTGGGAAAACAAAATCAAGCAAATGTGCATCAAATGGTTGTACCTAAAAGAAGGTGGGAAAAACAAAAGTCAAGACAAATTTGTGCTATCAAACACCCTTAATTGGCTAAAGTTAGAAAACATTTTCTTTTTCCACCCATTTTCTAGGCTATCAAACAGGGCCTAACAGAAAAAGCAAATCGAATTTCCAGCCCCACAAAACTTACTCTACAACCCAAGCATTTCCATCAAATTTCCAACAAACGATATAATATAAAACCCAAAAATATGAACAAAAACATCTATGCAACAAACAAAATATTTGAAATTTTTAATACTGGAAGTATCATCCATTTCGCTTTCGCTTATCTACTTAATACATCTTCCAATTTTTATAACACGATCCTGTGGACTTCTGGAATGGCTCTCACCACATAACACAATAAGATCTGCCAGAACAGGAGAAAGAAACATAAATATTGATTCGTCTCGATTAATTCAACAATTGAAAACTTTCTGCCTCGCAAGCCAAACTAACATTTTGCTATCAACGTAATATAAGGAAGGATCCAAGGATACAAACAGATCTGATAATATGCAATTAGAGAACATCATCACAAATACTTGACCAACAAATATTTCAGTTTCATGCTCGAACATAAAACAAACCATGGCTCAACTCGGGACCAAAGTTCTATCCATATCTGCTTTTTCCTATTTCTCAACATCGTTAGATTGTTATTATTAAGCTCATATATAACAGAGCCAAACCATCATCTTCAAAACAGCCACGAGAAAACCTACTTAAGTATTCACAGTAGAGAAAAGTCTCTTAAATGTCTAATAACACGCTTTTTACTTTCTGAACAACATTTACATCTTTAGCTCTAGCCAATTATATTTACTCAGTTTAACAAGGTTGCAAATTCTATGATAATAAAACAAGCCGTGGATCAACTCGGGACCAAAGTTCTTTCCATATCTGCTTTTTCCTATTTCTCAACATTGTTAGATTGTTATTATTAAGCTTATATATAACAGAGCCAAACCATAATCTTCAAAACAGCCACAAGAAAACCTACTTAAGTATTCACAGCAGAAAAAAGTATCCTCAAGAACCTTACAAAACTTCTCTTTTAACTACCAAAATTCCCATCTATCGATGCAAACCTAAATGTTACCAAGCATTTGTTCGAGCTCCATTTTGCTGTAAAAATAGATTTTGTAAAAGTGAGTTTTTATTGAATGTGTGGTTAAAAATCACACCCACATATACACAAATTATCACTTTGTTCAAGAAGTTAAATTCTCCAGTACATATTTAATATGATTCTCTTCAAATTATCAAGTAAGTGTAGTCATACGATTATATGAAAATCATTTTCATACTTCAAATTACGGAATCCAATATGACCTATATGTGTAAGTTCAAGGGACCAAAGTTCAGTAGCACTATGTATGAGAATTATAGCTACGAAGTTTGGTTATTAATTCCCATGTCTCTCTATTTATGTTATGATTATGTACAGAGACCATTTAAGTTCGATTTCTAATCCCCGTATTTCCTCATATATGTTAAGAATTCCTAAATTTTAAATATAAATTAAAATTTATGTGGCTCATATATTGTGATTTATCTCATTATTTATGATATTTCCCCTTTTTAGGTAACTGAGGTTCAAGGCATTTGGAATTTGAACGTGCCACTGGTGCTATAATAAAGAGTAGTGATTTATGGATTTTGAATAATCAATTTCATGATTAAGAAAGCGTTTTATATTTAATTATTGTAACTTTGGAAATAATTATCTTTTATAAAAATTCTATTTTACGATACGTATTTAATGACTTAAAGGGTAAGTTTTGGGTCATTACAACCTGACCTCTGTTCCCAACCCCTTAACTTACGTATGTCTGCTTTGGGAGAATTTGAACTCATCTTATCCCTCGCGAATTTCTATCGCGTTCCCTAAGATTCAACTTAAATTTCTCATGAAGCAGAGATATTAATTTTGAATCATAAGAATGTGACAGAAATTTGTGAGAGATAAGATAAGCTCAAGTACGTAAGTTAACAGCTTGGATATAGAGACGTACAGACGAGCATTGACAATGTAATGCAGAATGAAAGATTTTCTATGTATTCGCATTAGAAAAGACGTGTGGGCTCCTCATCGATGTCTCAAGAGAGTAAAAAATGGGCAACTTCTCTCACATATGTAGACTATTATTCATTAGTTGTTTGTGCCATGGGTGGTGTAACAAACTATTTTGTCTAGAATTTTCAAAATGGCCAAGGATTCCCAGGTTAATCAGGTTATTAGGGCAGGGGGTCCGGCTTAGTTACCAAATAAATAATTTTAGTCCAAATAGCGGTGCCTGAAAGCCATGCTAACAGAGAGCAATTTTATCACTTCACTGTCATCTAAGGGTCGTTATATTACCACCGCAATAAGTATTTGATACACAACAATTTTCTTATTTACTTAAATAACCGCAAGTAAAATGACATAAATATCTTATCTCTTTCACTCCCTCTTCACACATTCACGAATAAAGTTTCGGTTTCTTAAGATTTTTTTGTCATTTTTATTTTGAAATGTTTTCGTTTGCGAGTCACGACCACTGTTTTTTATGAATTATCTATACATATAGACTGCAGAAGCTGTGAACTCAAAAGCATACCCCTTGGCAGATGCCCAGTTGACTACTACGATCCTGGGCTTGATACAGCAGGCTGTCAACTACAAACAATTAACAACTCAAATAGGGAGCTAATGTAGGTTCCTAGCTTTTTCATTTTTCCTTTTATTTTGATAATTTTGCATTTACGTTTTTTTTTTTATTTGTTCATCCTTTAATACTTTTCTGAAGGAACCAAGAACTGGTCTTTCGTTTTTATAATTTTTTACTGGTTTATTGCAGCAACTAAGACACGGAACAGAGGTAATTCTGAATTCGTTGTTATGGCTGCCGACATCGAGCCTCTTGAGATCCTTCTTCACCTTCCACTTCTCGCCAAGGATAAAGTAATTCTTTAATGATAAATGTTGCTTCTGGTATTATGTGTGATACGGGATTGTTGAAAATCAATATGTTCTGTTATCAGATGAAAACTTGATGGAATTGTTTGGTTTTTGTTGAGTTAGTACTATAACGGTAAATTTGTTGTGGTGTTTTTATTGAAAGTTTTAATTGTGGTGTGGTTATAATGTGGTATATGGCAAGTAAAATTTGTGTTGGCAATAATCTAAATGTAAAAATCTAAATTAGCCCAATAATACCATTCACCAATAGAAGAAAGAAACAAATAATTAATACCAAATGAACAGTATTACCAGAGAAGCAAGTGAAACAGAAACTCCCAACATATTCTTAAAGGCTAGCTGACTGAGCCAACTGCGGCACCACATAATCCAACACCATCTCGTCATCGAGAAATTCCCTCACCTTTGCCATCTCGGGCTCCCAATTCACGGCCTCCAATTCACTCGTTCCCTTGAAAACCGCCAGCGAACCAATTGAAAAACCCTTCCCCCTTCCCGGGGAGAAATTCTCTCCAACAGTTAGCTGCTCAATTGAAGGAATTTCATGTCTAATCCCTTCCAAAACCCCCAAAACCTCGTTTTTCACACTTTCTCCCAAACCCTCCTTGAGCTTCAAAAGGGTAACCCGGATGGCAGACCCAGGATGGACTGTGATCGAATCCGTGAAGTCAGAGACCCAATCAACTGCCATTTTGTCATCAATTACAGGCGTAACGTAATTCGCAACAGCACTGACGTGGGCAGGGTGGTCCGAATAGGAAGTCAAGTCGGGCTTGGAGCAGTAGCGGGCATGGAGCATGTGGGTGAAGGTGAGAGAGGATAATGATATGGCGCGGACGAGTGGACCGGCGGTCAGGAAGAGTACTGGGTCAAGTGAAATCAGGCCGTTGAGATTGCTGACCATCGCGTTGACTGCAGAAGTTTGGGCATCGGGCTTGATTTTGAAGAGGACGATGTGCTCGATGATTTTACTGGGCTTCATATTGAAGTGGAAGATCTTGAGATACAGAAATGGATAGGGAGTTAGCCTGGTTGTTTACTTCAGAACAAAATAAAAAGGAGAGAGAAGGACACTTTGATAGTCAACTACAAAAGGCCGGCTTCAGTCCATATGAAAAGAAAAAGCAAAGGGTGGCAGCTCTCTTTAATAGGTCTATCGAGCCTGAGTTTGGGCTGTAATGAGAAAGGGGTGTACAAGGGGGTGTTTTTTGGCAAATAAAGAAAGCGAAACTACCAGCTTAAAATCCATTTTTTTCCAAATTTATTTTTGACTAATTTTGATGACTCTTACAAAAATGACCATATTTAGTACTAAGTCCCCGTTTAATTTACATTATTATTTCATTAAAATAGAAAATATGACCGTTATCCATCACATCAATATTTAAATTCAAATTTTCTATCTCTTATGTGGACCCCAATAATGACTATATTTTTCATTCTCATTTTACAATAATATGGCTCAAACAGAGCCTAAATTATCTAGGGGCATTTTCAAAAATGTCCACTTTTTTGGGTGTCAATTGAAAAATGTCCACCAATTTGAATTTTGTATCAAATTGTCAATTATACCCTTAATGGAAAAATAAAGCAATTTGTTTTTTTTTTCCAATTTTTCACAAATTTCGAAAAGTAGCTTTCTTGAGAAGCTACATTCAAATGATATTCTCGACATTTCAAATGTCATTCTCGACATTTGAACCCTATTTATATTTCAAAAGTACACATGTCAAATCCCAATATTAAATGTTCTCGACATTTCAAATGTTGTTCACGACATATTAAATGTCTAGAATGACATTTCATTTTGAACATGACATTTCTCTACATTTGAAATGTCGTTCTCGACATTTCTGCGTCAATGAAAACATTTGTATTTATTGCGATTTGACAATTGTACTTTTGAAATAAATAGGTTAGGGTTATGTGTCAAAATTTTATTGGCCAATAAAATTTTTAATAAAGTGGACATTTTTGTGTTTATGTGGAATTATAAATTGTTAATAAGGATATTTTGGTCTAAATTCTTTCAAAATGGACATTTTTGCAATGATGGACATTTTTGCAAATGAACACAAAAAAGTGGACATTTTATGAAATTTCCTCAATTATCTATTATATCCTTAATAAAAAATGTAATAATTTTTTTTCTTTTTTTTCATTTTGTCACGAATTTGGAGAAAAAGAAGTAGCTTCCATAAAAAGCTATATTAAAATAACATTTTCGAAATTTTAAAAGTTGTTATCGATATTTGAACCATGTTTATCTTGATAACGAGATTTCATTTCGAACATGGGGGTTCTCTGTATATCATAAAGTTTTTGATATTTAAAATGTAGTTCTCGATATTTAGCCCATGTTTGGCCCCCATTAAATTAGAGAGTGTTTGACACCCATTTTTTGGAGAATAAAATTTTTTGAATAGTGATTGATAGGAGAATGTGTGGTAAAAAGGTTATGAAAAGCTTTAAATTTGTGTGTAATATTATTTTATTGGGAGAAGTGTGGATGAAATGAAGAAAGTGAGAAAAAAATGAGAATGAAAATTGGTGCCAAATAGGGGGCTAAATTATATTACATTAAATTTTTCCCTCTCTTCAATACAATATCACATTTATCAAATAAAATAATATTACACACAAATCTAAAAATTTTCATTACTTTTCCACTACATATTCTCCCATCAATTACTATTCCAAAAATTTTCAACTATCAAAAATGCTAAATAATGAAGGCCAAACAGGGGCTTAATACATGTGTGAATGAGATAAATAGTATTTATTGTGATTTGAGATACGTACTTTTGAAATATGTAGGATAGGTTATATGTAAAACTTTTACTGGCCGACAAAATTCTTATTTGTGTGCAAGTTTTTGTCTTTAGTGTGAAATTATAAATTGTTAATAATAGTATTTTGGTTTAAATATTGCAGGTTTAAATATTGCAAAATGTACATTGAAGAAATTTTGAACATTTTTACGAATGATCATTTGAAAGTTGATATTTCTTAAAATTTCCTCAAAAATAATTTATGTAAATTCAATTTTTTTTTTATTTTTAATCATACATTCTTTAAAAATTTACTATTACAAAATATATTTTCTCAAAAATGAAGGTAAAACAAACTCTAAAGCTATGTTTGATAGCCTTAACTTTTCTTGTAAGTTGGAAAAACTATTCCTTTTTCCACAAAATGTGTTGTTTGATGGGCAAGATTTTCTAGGCCAAACATTTTCTTGGCAAGGCAGTCACGCGCCTGAATTCCTAGATTTTGATAAAAGGTGGGAAAATGAATTTCATGTGCTGTTGTATTTTATTTTTTTTAATTATTATTATTATTATTATTATTATTATTATTATTATTATTATTTTGGGCAATAGAAAAATTTTTATAACCAAGTGTAAAAAAATTTTTCACTTTCATGAACAATTTTGATGCAAACGAAAACTAAATTTTGATTAAAAAAATGATTTTTTAGAAAACATTTTTTTTTTAGTTTTTTTCTTTTACTTTTTGGCAATGGAAACAAATTTTATAATTGAGTATGAAAATTTTTTTCACTTTAATAGACAATTTTGATGTAAACGTAGGCCAAACGAACACAAAATTTAAAATTTTTTCTGGTGAAAAATTATACCAATCAAATACACTGAATTAACAATTCTCTAGAATTCATTTTCCAAGCAATTGCTTTCCCTGAAATTCATTTTCTTTCCACCCATTTTCCACCATTGTAATCAAACGGACCATAATATTCAATTGAAACTTCTAAAGACTTTTTGGGATATAAAAATTTAGGGGTATTCAATGTAAGATTTTTGAAACTCTCTAAGGGTCCGTTTGATTGCAAATGTAGAAAATGGGTGGAAAGAAAATGAATTTTAGGGAATTGAATTGCCTAGAAATTGTTTTATTGGGAATTGTAATTAATTGTGTTTGATTGGTATAATTTTCTACCTGAAAAATGTTGAAAGTTTGGTATCCGTTTGACTTCATTTTTCATGAAAATTGTCTATTAAAGTAATAATTTCTTTCACCATTGAATCTAGAATTTGTTTCACTTGCCAAAAAATTTTAAAAAAAAATTAAAAATTAGCATATCAAATACCATTCGTTTAGCTTTATTTTGCAAGAAAATTGTCAATAAAAGTGATAAATTTTTTTTATCATTGGTCTAGAAATTTTTCTAATTGCAAAATAAAAAAAATTAAACAAAAAAGTTGGAAAACCATTTTTCACACAAACCATGGGAAAATGAATTCCACAAAAACAAGGAAATTTTGCAAGTGTGAGTGGAAAGCAAGAAAAACAATTCTATGGAAAATTTTGCAATCAGACGAGCCAAAACTTGGAAAATGGAAAATAAGTTCCTACTTCCATGGAAAATTTTCCATATCAAAGGGGCCCTAAAAGTATTGATATAGCATTTATTTGAGTTCCATTTTTTCTTTCGAGAATACATTTTTTCAAAACTCATTTTTAGCTACATATTCTCTCAAAAAATAATTATAAACGTATTTTTTTAAAAAAAAATTCCTTACTTTCCAATTACACATTCTTAAGGAAAAAAAACCTACATAATACATTTTACCCCTATATGGGGATCAAACAATGGCATATTCTATAGACTTTTATATAATTTTAAAATGTCTTTTAAGGGTCACGATTTATTGGGAAATGCTATTCGTACCGGGGGGTGTACAAACCCACCCCCCCTCATGTGAGGGGGCCGGTAGGGGGGTTTGTACACCCCCCGGTACAAGGAGTAAAATCCCAATTTATTCAATTAATACTTTTTAGAACTCTCTAAATCTTTGGGTATTCAAATTATCAATAAATTTCAAGGACTTATAAAAGTCTCTAGGGTAAATTTATTTTTTCAACTGATTATCTCTCTCTCTCTCTCTAAAAGTCTCTAGGGTAAATTTATTTTTTTTCAACTGATTATCTCTCTCTCTCTCTCTCTCTCTCTCTCTCTCTCTCTCTCTCTCTCTCTCTCTCTCTCTCTCTCTCTCTCTTATTATTTATCTCTATTTTTCATGAAAAATTTAATTATATATATATATATATAAATAATTTATTGAATTAAGGTGATTTAAATTTTTATTCTTTTAAAAATATTTTTTATTAAATGGTAAGGAAAAAGAGAATGATGAAAATCATCACCTCACATGAGAAAATTACACACTGCTGTATTAGACAACGTGAATTCTATTTTAAATAAAAGAATTCAAAAGTTTTATAAAAGTTTTAAAATTTAAATATATAGAAGTCTACAAAAGACTTTCACTAATTTCATATAAATTTATGAAAGTAAACAAAATTCACAAAGTCATCACTTAAAAAAAGTCTATAAAAGTTTTTAAAAGCCTCAATTGAATACACATCATAAGTCCTATCGGCTAGAAAATTTAATTAAAATCTAAGTGAAAATCAACGATTAATTTCATCCATATTCTATTAGATTTACAATTTTTCAACCACACAATCCATCAATTTTTACGAAAATATACGAAAGATCTAATTTTTAAGGAGTCGAGTAGTCTATTAGGATTGGCTTATTAAAACAAAATTAATTTGTTCAATTCGTGAAAAATTCAGCCCGCAACCGAAAACGAGAGAACATATTACTTTCGAAACCGAGAGCCCATTTTCATTTCATAGAACGTTCATGCAATAGATTGACAATCCCTTTACGAACTCTTTAACAAGAAATGATATATTATAGCCCATGTTTTGATCCATATTATTTTTTTCATTCTCATTCTTTTACTCATTTTCAACCACACATTCTTCAATAAAATAATATTTTTCATCACATCAATAATTTTTTCTTCTTTTTCAACCACACATTCTCCATCAATTTACTATTCCAGAATATATTCTTCTAAAATAATGTGGCTCAAACACACAATATTAAAGAAAAGTCTTGGGTTACATTATTTTTCTTGTTATCCTTAATGCCATAATAAACTCTCTCTCTCTCTCTCTCTCTCTCTGTGGAAAAGAATGGGTTCTTGCTATTTTCTTCTACATCAGCTTTCATTTCGGTTTCCTTTTATTTTTATTTTTTTTCTAGATTTATAAGTTGTGAAAAGTGAGTGGTGAATAGTTATATAGTACTTGTGATTTCAGCACTGTTTGAAATCCTTTTATTTTAAAACACTTATTTTTACATACTCATTTTTAACGATACATTCATACAATAAAATAATTTCAATGTAATCCTAAAACTTTTCTATACTTTTTAATTACATATTTTCCAAACATTCACTATTTAAAACATTGAAAATTATTCCAAATAATGGCCGTCAATGAGGGGCTTAATTAATATTTGATTTTGAAAATAAACTTTCAGAAGAAAATTAAGGATCCTAAACAAAGGGTAAGATCTATAGTTATTGCTCATACCCGCATAATTATTCATCTTAAAGGAAATCTCATTAAAATGACCCCGCGACACTCAATTCTGTATTGCTAAGTTTCTTCGCAATCTCAAAGCTATGTCTCGTGATGTGTTCCACCAAGTGACGCAAATATGTGGCAAAGTTGTCCCCAAACGTTTGGTCCTCAATGCAAGGAAGTGGTAGAAGTAGGGATGACAATTCGAACTATTAAAATCGAAAATTACGGTTAATCAAACCGAATCGGGTGAAAAAAATCGAATCGATTGTGCAATGAGGTAGTTATGGTTTTGATTTTAATGACCCGATTCGGAATGAGACGGGTATGATATTTAGCGATGGTGCCCCGCTTTGAACCGATTATTCGTTAAAAAAAATTAATTGGCAATTGGGTTTTCCATTATTCTTTTCCAAAATTAATTGGACAATTTTGACAAATGGGTTTCCCCAAAATTCTGGTCCAATTAACATTACTAGTGAATCGTTAACTCAGTAACCTAACTCTAACCCTACACGTTAAAATTGAAAATTGGAAATCAAACTTACAAAACACTCGTTGACTCAACTAACGAATCAAATCAGATCCGCCGGCATTCTGCTGCCTGTACCTGAACTTCAAATTGTAGTAATCAGCAACGAACTCTACCATCTTATGAGCATACTCTTTGAGTTGTTTTCCGTCCATTGGCTTCAAACCATCTTCCATGTACAATTCAACAAAACCCAGATACATAATACTTGATTGCATTTTCTTTATAGTATTATTTAAATATATGTTGCGTGGCCCGAAAAATGTGATTTTTAGTCTGTTTTGCTTGCTAGTTTATGCATTCTTTAGTTTCTCTATGTTCATAAGAAATAGAAAGTCGAATTATTAATTTGGTTACATAATTAATGTGGTTTTTTGCTAACGTTATTAATTAAATTTCAGAATTCAACATATATTTTGGGTTATATTGTTTGCGAGAGCTTGGTAATTTACCAATCCAACAAGGAAGAATTATTTTTTTGTTTCTGCTTTCATTTTTCATATATTTGGCAAGAAATTTTTATTTTTATAGTTATTGTCATTTGCATTTCTTTATTATGTAGGTACAAGGGATGGTTTCTTTATCCCTTTTTAGTGTATTAGAATAAAGAATTTTAATTTTCTACAAATGTAGAATAGAAATTTATTTTTTGTAATGGTGTCTAATAAACTTTTGTTTTACTGTTTTAAGCAGGTATTTTCAATTTGTGTTGTTAATATTTCTTTTAGAAAAGTGATTGAAAATACTACAAAGACATTCAAATTGACTGCATTTTCACCATGACCATGGCTCAAACTTCAATTGATGTGTTTTATTTTTCATGTAATAAGATGTCTTACCATGTGTCGGTATCGTCTGTTCCGACTCCTCCCACTTCAATTAGAAGTGTTTCAGTTGAAGTTGGAGATACCGCTACTAGCATTCAAGAGGAAATTAGAAAAAGAAAATTGACCTCTACAGTGTGTCAGCATTTCAAAGAATTAATAACGTGCCCAAAACAATTTAAAAACAATGCAAGAAACAGTTAAGTGGTGAGTCAACAAATGGGACAAGTCGTTTACGTGCTCATTTGGATGGATGTCCCCTTCGAGGTCATAAGGATGTCAAACAAATGTTTTTGAATCAATTTAAAGAACCTAGTGGTCGGACTGTAATGGAGGCATTTAATTTTGATCAAGAGAAAGGTAGGAAGGAACTTGCAAATATGATCATCTTACATGAATATCCTCTTTCAATGGTTGAGCATTCTGGGTTTAGAAAATTTTGTAATGCAATTCAACCATTATTTAAAGTTGTTTATCGTAATACCATCAAGGCTGATATCTTGAAAATTTATGATTACGAGAGAATGAAAGTAATGGGCTTGTTTGAGGGGACCAATAGTAGAATATCAGTCACTACTGATATGTGGGTATCCAATCAAAAGAAGGGATTTATAGCTATCACCGCACATTAAATAGACGATTCTTGGAGGCTTCAAAGCCGAATTTTGAGGTACAATAGTTTTATAAAATACACTTTAAGCTACTCTTGTATATCTTCTGAAATTTTATGTTATCTTACGAATTTTTTTCACCATCGATATAGATTTATATACGTCCCTTGCCCCCACACCGCTGATTCACTATCTACTATGCTAATGGAATGTCTATTTGACTAGAATATTGATAAAAAATTGTCCACATTGACTGTTGATAATTGCACTTCGAGTAACACTATGATTAACATTATGTTAGATAAGCTTTCTCTTGGTTCTTTGCTGTTGAATGGTGAATTTTTTTCACTTGCGGTGTTGTGCACACATCTTGAACCTGATAGTAAAGGATGATTTGGATATCATTAGCCCGAGTGTCAAGAGAATCCGCGATAGTGTTTCATATTGGTCAATAACACCAAAAAGAGTTGAAACATTTGAGACAGTTGCACGAAAAATGAAAATCCCTTGTGAAAAATGTTAGCACTGGATTGCAAGACTCGATGGAACTCCATGTATCTAATGATTAATACTGCTTTACTTTACAAATAACTTTTTCCTCGTCTAATGCAAATAGAGCCTCAATACAGAAGTGTACCCAATGAAAGTGATTAGAACTTGGCTACGGAGATTTGTGATAAGTTGGAGATATTTTATGGAGCGACTGAATTATTTCCAGGTACAAAATATCCTACTATCAATCTGTACTTTCCAAATATTTGTGACATAAAGTTGGCAATTCGTGATTGGAGCACATCATCTTGTGATGAAGTCAAATGGATCGCGTCAAGTATGAAGGAAAAGTTTGACAAATATTGGAGTGGCATGCATGGAATTCTAGCTGTTGCAACTGTATTAGATCCGAGATACAAGATGAAACTAGTTGAATACTATTTCCCTTTGATCTTTGGAGATGAATCGCAGGTAAAGTTTGAAAATGTTAGAGCATTTTGTCATAAGTTGCTCAAAGAGTACAAGAAACCACGTCAATCGACAGAAAATACATCTCACTCTTCATTATCTTCGCAATCAGAGTCGTCTACTATAGTTGAAAAACATTCTCGCATGGCTGGTTTTGATACATTTGTGAACCATTCTGTTACCACTGATCAAGTAAAAACAGAGTTTGATGTAGTTCTAGACGAGCCGTATTGCCGGGTGGATGGTGGAAAACAAGTTTAATAAAATATTCGACTTTACAGAAGGTTGCTAGAGATTTATTAGCCATTCCAGTATCTACTGTTGCATCTGAGTCAGCGTTTAGTACAAGTGGTATATTTGTGAGTCTCATAGAAATAGGCTTCACTCGAAGACTTTAGAAACTTTAATGTGTGCTCGGGATTGGCTTTGGATCGATATCCATGGTAAGATTTATTGTTTTATATTTGTTATTCATGCATTTTATTTTATTGCTAATTTTTTTCTTTATTGTGTGTAGAAAATTCTGCTCCTTCATCATATTCCGGAGCTTGTGCAAGGTTTAGTGAGGATGACATTGACGAAGAGGTACATTTTTTGTTTAAATCTTTAGTTAAGACCAATCTTGATTAGGTAGTATGATTGTATTATTACTCTAATTACACTTCTTATTTATTATATAGGAATCAATTTTGAATCTTGACTCTTAACCTATGCTAGTAAGAGTTTTGGGAAAGAATGAAAATTAGCATATGCAAGTAAGAGTCTTAACCTATGTTGATAATATTGTTTGTTAAATTCGAATTTTGCATTTGAAAGTTTGGATATTGTTTGCATTTTCATTTGAGATATTGTTTGCTAAAATTGGCTTAGTATTGTGTTTTTGTTTTCGTTGATTTTTCTTCATAATTTTTTTTTTCAATTTGACGGTTGGAGTTTGGACTTATAAAAAATTTATTTTCGTGATTATTAACCAAACCGCACTGAAATATGGACCGAGCCGAATTGAATCGACTTACGTGGTTATAATGCGGTTATCGTTTTGACCGAACCGACCCCAAACCGAACGGTTGCCATCCCTAGGTGGCAGCATGTATTTCTTCAATTCGAATAACCATAGGTTAAGCCCATCGCAAAATAATAGCTAACAATACCTATGGTCCATCCACCAAGGGCGGACCAGAGGGGTTCTGGGGGCACGTGACCGCCCAACTTTTGAATTTTTTTTTTTAAATCATGTTTGGTATCGATTGAAATCTAAATTTTAATCTAACTCAAAGTTAACAATTAATTGTAATAACATATTTCATGAAATTCATAACTATTTAACTTTTATCAAAATTTGCTAAAAAATTATTTTCAATCTCCATCGAATAGGGGCAAAATCACAATAAATTTGAATTTCGACAAGATGCTAATTTTAAAAATTCTCCGACGATCGTACACTAATCGAATTTATAAATTACTTATGTCATCTCAAAACTTATTTCGAGTACTACATTATGGACATATTGAATAGTCCAAATAGATATTGAAAATAATTAAAAATATGTTAAAGGTGAGTCTTAAAAAAATACGGCTAACTCGCACTTTTTTTAAAAAAAAATTCAATTATTTCATTAATTTTTATTATTTTTGCGATAAAAATTTCTCAATGTAATTTTCATCATTTTATTATGAAATTTTATATGGAATACGATATCAAAAAATTTCGAAATTTTAGATTCGAAAAAGTCATATTCCATGTAAAATTTTCGAAGGCAAAATTACATGGGGTATAATTTTTTTGGACGTAAATTTTTATTGTAAAATTTCTCCCAACTTCTTTTCAAGTTCGATTGTTCCCCCTAACTTTAAACTTCTACTCTGCCCCTGCCATCTACGATAGGCTTTTTCTCAACCAAGGGAGCTGGAAATTCTTGCTCAACTAAGTGTGATGAAAAATTAACGTGCATAAATATTTTCGAATAACATACTTTTTATGTGGATAAAGTTACCAAAATCAAATACATGAAGTAAAAATGAGAAAAGCACGAATATGAATTCGGTCGTGGCAAGAGTTGGACTTTTTCTCTACAAGACGATAATGAGTCGCACGAGTACTAATGGTTTTTCGAAATCCATCTCCCAAAATACAACGACCACATTATGCAATAAGAGCACTCCAAATTATGTAGACCAATGAATTTACTAATGTTTTGAACTCTCTTTAAATTGTACTTGATTCAAAATAAATTTAGAAATTATTTTGAAGTGAATATGCATTGTTATGATAATGCAATCATGAAGTGAATGAAAACAAACACACGAGGTTTAGGTATAGCTGTTGAAACATTGTTTCTCAAAATACACAACCCTACAAAAAGACAACTCTTAGAATTTATCTCTATACACAAAGAGATATACCTATGCAAAAATAATAATTCCAAAAATCATGATATTTCATATGGAAAGACATACCTTTCGTGCCAAACGGTTCTAGAATATTTAAAAATATTCTACATAAAATTTCTATAATTCGCGTATTTAAAAGTTTTAAATTTAACTTAATTTCTCATTCACCAATTAACGATTTTTATTTAAATAATCATTTAAAAATTGGTCAAAACCAATTTTAATACAAAATTTCAACAATCCTCTACACGAATGAAAATTAATCCAAATGACTGTGCAAATAATAAAAAGAGTTCAAGAAGAAAGCAATTGCATCTGGATAGATACCATATGGGTTTGAACCCTCCGTAGTGGAATATAATTATATTTTCTTTGCTAATCAGTTAACGTGATATCTTGAGCTGTTAGTTATTGATGTAAATCAAGACAATAATATTTACACAATAATCTTCCTAATGCTTTCGAGTTCTCACAATTGCGTTTATTTTAGCCATGAACAACTCTTGGGTTTCATAAGTGCTTTAGAGAATTTAATTTTTTTGAAACATTCTAATAAAAGGGGCCTCACTTCACACTTATAGGCGATCTCCTATTAACAGTATTCTGACGTACTCCACTTGACTCAATCAAGTTATACGAATTGCTAAAAGTAGAGTTAAATTCATTAATGACCACTATACTTTATACTTATGGTCACCATAACCACTCAATTTGATTTTGTTTCACCATGACTACCCAACTTCGTTTAACATTTCAGTTAACCCGGTTAATGAACCGTCATTAATTTAAAGAAAAATCTTATGTGGACTAATGGTTTGATGATGTGACAATCTAATGTATCCAGATGTATCCAAATAAGCAATTGAGTGTAATTTCTTTTGGACCAAACATGTCTTAATCATTCCTTTCCCAAATTTCTCTCACACCATTTTCCCTCTACTTTGAACCCTATCACAAAATTCTTCTCTCCAACATCGATTCGCAAAATGAAGTATGGTGTATGTAAACAAACTGAACATAATAGAAGATTTCAACAAGCTGGGGCTACAAGTGGAAATTCTGAAGAATTGGCATGCCTTAAATTCTGAATCATTTTATTTATTTATATGACATTGTAAAATTGCTTTACATCTTGGACTTGTTTATTACAGGGGCAAAGGACTGCAGCAGAAGAAGAATAAATGGCTAAACCAATGACAGCTTATGAACATGCCAATAAGTTAACATGAGCATTCGAAGGAGGAGCTAACTTTGAGTAGCATTATTCCACTGGGCAGTAATGAATAAAAATGTTGTTGTTGATGAGCTATTATATTCGTCGTCATCGACTAATTATAGTCTGCCTCCTCCAATGTATTTTGAAGACAACACTCAACCAACAAAACTTCAGGAGAAATCTAACAATTAGACGACCCTGGATATATTTTTTTGTTACCTGATTGTTTTGTATTGATGATGCAGTAGATATTTTCATTTTATAGTTTATTTTGTAGTTCTTGGAATGGTAGTTGATAACTCTTTTGATACTGAAATTGTTGTCGAAATGTAATATATGCTGGTATCAAACAATGGGTTATTTTAAGTAGTTTGCTGCTATTATTTTCCTTTTGTCTGGTTGTTTCTGCATCTATATTTAGCCTTCTATTTATGCTCCAAACTGTACTGGCAAATTCTCTTCATTTGTATTAAAAGTACTTCAACGTGCCAGTACATTTATATAAAATTTGTACAGATTGAAGAAATTTAGAGAATTACGAGAAGAGATGGAATAAATATTGTCATAGAAGGAATAACAAAAAGAAATGTTTGCGGAGTACAGATAGAAGTTTAGGGGAGAATGGAGAGAAGTGATTAAGATATGTTTCGCCCAAAAGAAATTATTCTCGTTCACTTATTTGAAAGTAGCTGGATTTATTAAACTTACACGTCAGTAAACTGTTAGTCGATGTAAGATTTTATGTTAAATTAATGAAGTTGAATGACCATGATGAAACAAAATCAAATTGAGTGGCTGATGAGTGTGTGTGCACACGAATTTTATACCATTGGAGCCTCATTTGTATGCTTAATATGTTGATAATAAAACGAATTTAATGTGTTTGCTAGTGTTCTGGTTGAAAGAATGTTAAAATGAAGAAAAGTGGCTTTTGGATCAAAGTAGAGGAAAAATGGAGCAGAATAATGGCCCTCAAACGCTGGAGAACGAAAAAAAATTCAACAAAACTCGGGCGCTCAAGCGCCACTTTGCCAGCTCTCAAGCGCTACACCAAGCTTGGGAACAAAAAAAATTCAACAGAACTCGGGCGCTCAATCACTGCCTTTGTGGCGCTCAAGCGCCACCTGTGTGGAAGTCGCGGCGCTCGAGCGCTACAGTCTAGCGCTCAAGCGCTGCGCCGCGAAGAAAAAAAGGTAATTTTTGGGCTTCGAAAAAGCCCACAAAAAGGACCCCAACTTGGCTAAGGATGGAGGAGAAGTATAAATAGGCAAAGAGAGGCATGAAATAGGGTGACACACCTTGCAATTATTGAGAAAAAAAACTCAAAATTAAAGGGAGATTCGCGAGAAGAATTACATCAAGGATTCGGGTTCAAATCGAAGATTTGAAGCGGAAGAAGATCTTGGTGCAAGAGCTTAATCTTTCCATCTTTTGTATCATTTAAATCCGGTGATGAACTCAAATTTTGTTATTTATTTCGTTGTTTTACGTATGAGTAGCTAAATTTATTATTAGGGCGAACAATTTAATCTTTTGAAACCCTTAGTTATTTAATTTATGAATTCTGAGTTTTCATTCTTCCATGTGTTGATTTTATTATGTGTGTAATGCTTCAAATTAACTGGCCATTAATTTGATGATCTATTGAGTTTCTTACGAGTCGAGAGGTGAGTTCAAAAAGATACAACTCTTAGAATTTATTGCTATACATGAGGAGACATACCTATTGAAAGATAATCATTCCAAAATTCATGATCTTTCTTATGGATAGACACCTTTTAAGCCAAACGGTTTTGAACATTTCATAATATTCTACATAGTTTTTGAATAAGTCGCGTATTTAAGCGACTTAAATTTGACTTACTTTCTCATTTACCAAATAACGATTTTCAAGGGCGGACGCAGAACTTAAAAGTTAAGAGGGCACAATCGAACTTGCAAAGAAATTGGGAGAAATTTTACAATCGAAAATTTAAGTCCAAAAAAATCATACCACATGTGATTTTGCATTCGAGAATTTACATGGGATGTGACTTTTTCAAATGTAAAATTTCAAAAAATTATTATGTCATATTCCATATAAAATTTCATAATAAAATGATGAAAATTAAATTGTAAAATTTGTATTGCAAAAATAATAAATGTTAATGAAATAATTGAATTTTTTTTTAAAGAAAATGCGATTTAAACGTCTTTCTTTAAAACTCACGTTTAACGCATTTTTAACTATTTTCGATATCTGGATTATTTGATATGCCTATAATGTAGTTCTCGAAATAAGTTTTGAGATGACATAAACAATTTGTAGATTCGATTAGTGTATGATCGTTGAAAAATTTTTAAAGTTAGCATATTATCAAAATTTTCGAAATACTAATTTTGAACGGTTTACATTGACAAGTCGTAGCATTTTGCTACGATTGATCGTTTCGTACGCCATTAACGATGTAAAAAACTAGACCATGAACTCTTCGAAATGGTATTAAAAATACAATATTTCGCCCTTATTTGATAGAGGGTTAAGATTTTGTTAAAAGTCGAGAGAAAAAGAGAAAAATTAAAATTTATTATGATTTTGCCCTTATTTGATAGAGATTAAAATCAAATTTTTAGTAAATTTTGATAAAAGTTAAATAGTTATGGATTCCATGAAATATATTATTAAAATTAACAATCATGCTACAAGTACAATTTTTTTGACATTAAGTTTGACAATGTGCCACATGTTGAAAGTTGAGTGGCCAGTTTTTCAACACCACACACTTTCTCGCCCATTCGAATTTGAATTAACATTGATTGTCAAATTCCTTATCAACCATAGATTGTATATAAAGCATTATTCTAAAATTAATTGTGAGCTCTGATTTAAATTAAAATTTATATTTCAATCGATACCAAACATGATTAAAAAAAAAAAAAAACCTCAAAAGTTGGGGGGCACGTGCCCCCAGGACCCCCTGGGTCCGCCCATGATGATTTTCATTTAAATAATCATTTAAAAATTGGTCAAAACCAATTTTAATACAAAATTCCAACACTAAGCTATGCTATTCACCTATCCTCGGGCCTTAAACAATTCAATTTCCCCTTATCAAGTGCTTGACCCCTTCTCCAATCCTGGTCTTCTTCCTATACGGCCATAGGTTTGTCAATGCTATAATGTCGAGAATCATAGCATGCATCGGTGCAAACTTCACTTTAATTCCTCATCTTCACCAAAAATGTCAAGCTCAAAATCGTCAACTGTAGGTTCTCCTTGGAGTCACTTATGCCCCTCATAATGGTTATTCGCTTGTGAATGGTTCTTGGCTTGTGGACTCTGGCACCTATATCCATGCCTCAAAATTCTGATGGTCCTAAAGATTTCATGATTGGAGACAGGTTCAGGTTTATCTATTTCTCACACTGGCTCTACTTCCATGACCACGCCTTCTGCTCAATTTTCACTTTCCAATGTCTTGCATGTTCTTCCGTATATAAAAACCCCATTTCTGTATCTAAATTTTGTGATACTAACCATGTTTCTATTGGATTGTGTGCCTATATAGTATAGTTTTGCTGATGTAAAAAATAACAATATTCTTATATTAAATAAAATTGTTTTATTTATTGTATTTATTTATTATTGAGAATATGAATTAAAGAGCATATGATCACTTGTGATAATATAAGTTGGACACTTGCGTTGAGAAGTACAACGTGGCACAACTTATATTTTGATCATAAATAATTTCTTCACAACAAGTATATAAGGGTAGACACCTTGTATCGGAAGGTTGTAATGTTGTCCACTATACAGGTTTGTGCTTTGTCTTTATCATAAAAAGAGTTAAAGGAGACATTAGTACACTTGGAGTGTATTGAACGGACCACATGCCGAGTTTAATTATATAGCATGACCGGGTAGAGAATTAAATTCCACTTGACCGCTATGTTTTTCATCTAAATCCCTTGACAGAGATATGTATATCTTTTTGTGATTTTAATAGTTCTTTGATTCATCAATGGGTGAGATTAATTTGATTGGTCAAATATCTCGATGAGTTAAGAACTTGAAAATGAGCGTAGTAGAGAACACGAATTAATTTTGGGAACCGTCGCCCTAAAAAAATGGGTAGAGTGACTACTTAAATATTTTTTGTTGAACAGTTAAAATCTGAATTCAATGTTTAACGACGGCTAAATTTTGATATCTGTGATTTGTTTACGGGACCGTTGAGGAAAATTTGTCCTTAATCTAGTGAGAATAATTAGAGGGGTAAAACAATCATTTATGCTCGTACCTAACTATCGAATCTCGGATGTGGATAAAATACATATATGACAAAGTCAGATGAGATTATTATAGATTTATTGACTTCTGTAATCTTATATATTCCAAAAGTTCAGTAAGCCTTTAGTAGAAAAACCAAAGACTAATAATTAGATTGCCTGGGGGGGGGGGGGGGTCTAGGGTCGACTAAACATTGTCTAATTATTGGAGCTTGGATAATATATTGCCCATTAGGTCCATGTGGTAGCTTTATAAAGTATTTGAACTTAATTACAATAATTATAATAGTTTTGGACTTAATTGTAATTATAATAAAGTTTTGTACTTACTCATAATTACAATAAGAGTTGTAAACTTAATTATAATTGAAATTGAAATTTTAGGACTACACATGTAATTAAATATAAACTAATTGGATTAGGACTTTAATTAAAACTCTAACTTAGAATTTTAATTAACACTCTTATTTGATATTAAAATTATTATTCTATATGGATTGGACATCTTTATCTCTATAAATGAAGACTAGATGGATATAAAAATCATACAACAATCATGATGCATAATTCCACAGTGTTCAAATTTGGAGAGAGAAAAAGTGAGAAAAATCAAATTTTCTTATTGTCTAAAATTAATTTATTGATTTAATTAAAAGAAGGTCCACTCACCAGTATAATCTTAACTTTGGAGAATATCATAGAAGACTTGAATGTTTGAAGTATCAAGTTCTTATAATTAAAATCTGAAAGCTCGTGATCCAAAAAAAGTTCATGATTCGAAATTTATTCAAGAATTAATCATTGAATTTAGGTAAAAATTCAAATAATTTATTCTTGATATAACATACACGAGAACATCTAGACGATCTTATTTATTGAATTAATGTTTTTTAATTTCTAGATAATTTCGCTTCCGCATTCCAACAATTAGTATGAGAGCAATCTAGATTGTTGATGTGTTTGTTATTTCTAAATCTTGATTACATATTCTAGTCGAGCATGTCTAGGAATATTTTATTATGTGATAATTGAATGATTGAATTATTTTAAATTGTGATCCAATTATTTGTGGTCAGTTCTTAATGTAATTCATTATTTCGAGTATGTAACAAAATAGGTGGATTACGACTGCATCATCTTGATTTAATTTTCTTTTCAATTAAATTCAAAATTGTAAGCCTATGGAACATACGAATTATGTAATTTCAAATCTTATTAGTTGAATTGATAACTGAAGATCGGCAGATGATTGTCAACATAATAATAATAATAATAATAATAATAATAATAATAATAATAATAATAATAATAATAATAATAATCGGATTGCAGCTTCAATCGCGTAACGTGATCGTCCATGGACTGTTAGTATATATCTTGGAATATTACATGTTGGACAGCAAACTAGTATAGTTAATTGCCTGGGTCCCCTCCCTGCTCCTCCCCTAGAGCATTGTGGAGGAGGTAAATCGAGGAATGTACCTCAACAAATCAAAGTACAAGAACTGTCATACTGGTGCCCACAAAGAGTCCAATTACATATATTGTAAGAGGCAGTAATCGAACTCTCACACTGCGCCTGCCAACTCAGTTGAGTAGTATCACTCATATTCTTTGCACTACTTAGCTATGTCATTGGGCTCAGCAAAATTGGATTGTTAATTGGTCAATGCGGTAATATTGATCACAAACAAGTTTCGCAGCAAAGGGAATAAAATAATGGGCTATTTGATAATGGTGGGTACAACAATGAACTACTTGAATTAAGGACTGAATCATAGATTCGGTGCATGTACGCAGATTTGTTTGCGTGGAATGGATTACGATTTACGTAGATCGGAGATGAAATTAATTTTTACAGGATCAGCGGCGAAGTCCTGCTGATTGAATTGGTACTGTTGAATCCTCAGAGATTTTCGAACTGAAATTTAGATTAAATATTGGGTTTGAATCCAATTCATTTTTAATTTAATTCTTGAGTCATTTAAGGGCCACAAATAATTGTTAATTTATTGCTCATGAATGCTTTAAATTATTGTTTAAAATATTATGGATCTAGATATCATGACATATAGATTTATTTGAGACATCGATCGTGATACTATGAATATGATGCATATAATTAAACACCAAATTTTCCTTGATTAATTTAATTTAGAATTAAATTTTTCTATATGGAAAAATCGTAATAATTGAACTGTATGTTAATATGATTAATGTGAACACTTTGTAATTAAAATCCATAACTTTAAAAATATTGAGTGGGAGATAGTGTTTATTTAAATAAAAACTCATATTCTCCTTTGATCAATCCAGAAGCAAAGTAACACATTTGCCTTGTGCCATATTGCAACGGACTCCCTATAAGAGGGTCGCATTGTTCGAGTTGCTTGATTTGATTTCTTTATGATAAAATTGTCTATATAGAATATAATTTGTGATCATCTTATAGAAGGTGAAATTATTTTCAAGTAGGCTCGAAAGTCAAATGCTTTTGAAAAATTTAAAGAGTATCAAACTGAGATTGAGAAATATTTGGGTAAGATTATTAGGACACTTCTATCAGATCGAGGCCCCGAATATTTCTCTAGAAAATCCAGGGACTACTTAACAAAAAATTGTATTTTTTCTTAACTAAGTGTGCCAAGTACACCCCAACACAATGACCTTTCAGAAAGAAGAAATAGGACATTGTTGACATGGTTAGGCCATTGATGAGTTTCACAACTCTATCTATCTCATTTTGGGGATATGTACCGGAAACAGTAGCATATGTTCTTAACTTAGTTCTTTCTAAGTCTATTCCGAAGACTCCCGTGGAATTGTGGAATGGGTGCGAGTTCAGCTTACTTCACATTCAAATTTGGGGATGTCCGGCTCATGTGTTGAAAGGGAATGCTAAAAAGTTAAAGTATAGATCAGAGATATATCTGTTTGTGGGATACCCTAAAGGTACCAAGGGATATTATTTTTATAGTCCTCTAGATATGAAGGTCTTTGTTAGTACAAATGCAACATTTTTGGAGGATAAGTATATTGATGAACATCAGTCCAAGAGTAAGGTCGTATTGGAAGAAATGAGTGGGAGCAATTCTATCTCATTGATTCATGAAATGAAACCACGTGACAGACAACCTTTGGTGTCAGAAATACCTAAACAATGTGCTTTGAGTAGGAGAGATGAGTCATCATCTAATCCCATAGATCAAGTAAATGTTGAAGGTATTGAGGAGGTAATGGCATCACCTAATGGTGGTACCAAATTGATACAAACGTTACAATTCCCAACGATACCACAGTCTGGGATTCACCGCCCTTTAGACGAAGTCAGAGGGTCATCAGACCACCTTCTAGATACTTGTTAGTTGGAGAGTCAAATCAGGCAATTTTCACAAAACAAGTTGATGATCTGATTTCATATAAGAAGGCTATGAACGATGTGGATGCAGATTTATGGCAACAAGCTATGAATATTGAAATGGAATATATGCATTTCAATCAGGTTTGGGAACTTCTATAAGCACCATAGGGGATAAAACCCATCGGATGCAAGTGGGTATATAAGAGGAAGAGAGGAGCAAATGGGGAAAGTTGAAACTTTCAAAACAAGGCTAGTGACTAAGGGTTTTATCCAACGAGAAGGCGTCGATTATGAGGATACCTTCTCGCATGTGGCTACGCTTAAGTCTATCTGGATTCTCTTATCCATTGCACCTCATTTTGATTATGAGGTTTGGTAAATTGATGTCAAGACGACATTTTTTAATGTCCATCTTGAGGAATGTATCTATAATATAACTAGATGAATTAATAGAACATGGTCGTGAAAGTAAAGTCTGCAAGCTTCAGCGGTCCATTTATAGGTTGAAGTAGGTATCAATATCTTGGAACAAAAGATTTGATGAAGTGATTAAGATATATGGTTTGATCAGAACTTTGACAAACCCTATGTCAATAAAAAGATAAAGGACAAAATTGTCATTTTTCTGGTACTTTATTTGTATTCTATATACTTATTCAGGATTTTAAATAATGACATTGTGTAGAGCTTTTGATTAAATATAACCTAATTTGTGTTATATTATGTTTAATAGGTAAAACTCATGATTTGATGAAAAATTGAAAAAAAGCAAAAAATAGATAAATCAAAACTATGGAGACTAAATTGCAACATACTCAAAAGTTGTGTCAGACCTCATAATAAAGATTCAAGAGTGTTATGAGTCAATTGGATAAAGAAAGATGTCAAAAGGATAAAATATAGTCAAAGTATTATCATATATCAAATTTTAACCGAAAATATTATGCTCCGAGTTTTTAGCCTTAGATCGAGACTCATTTTTGACTTAGAAAACGTTTGAATTGAAAAATTATGCCTAAATAAGAATTGTAGAACTTTGAGTTATCTTTCTAGAGCACTTTAAATTACCTCAATTGGATATCATAAGGGAAAAATATGATAAAAACACTGAAAACTACTCAGCAACCGCGAGCTAGCCCTCGAGCGACGATTTTCCCCCATGCGACTGCACTCGACCCCGAATCAGAGATGAGTACCACTGGCACCTTCCATGCGGTCACAACTACTAATACCATGTAACCGCAAGGCTATTTTTCTGGGCGAAAAATTAGTTTCCTTCATTTGATGAAATTTTATATGAAAACAATCTTTTTGATATATTATAAATAACAAATCACGCCCACAACAAAAGGATTCTCCGTTCGACCTAAATTTTATCAAATTCTACATATTTTGGAGGCGAAGAACAAGTCTATACATCAATTCAAGATGAATCATACAAGAATTTAGAAAATTCTTAGCCCAGTTTTAAGATTTGAGTCAAGAACGTGAATTCTCATACTTCTTCCGTTCTTTTTTTAATTTCAGGTGATATTTTTCCAATTATTCTTGTATAATTTAATTATAAGAATGTTAGGCTAAGTTTTTTATTGTATTGAATAGATGATGAACCTTATTAGTTATTATTATTATTATTTTTAATTCAAGACTCTTTAATTTAGTAATTTCTTGAATTTCTTGATTATTTATAAATCTACATTGTATTGTTTGAATACTTGATCACTATTTAGATAACTTGTAGTCTATTTATAGTGTTAGGAGATTCACAATAGGTAAGACACTGAATATTTAACATACGAGCAATAAATATTATGATTAATATATATGGCATGTGCAATCGCGTGAAATAATCATGTTATTAAATGCATGTTTTTCATATGAATTCGGATTAGTTAGGAATATGATCGGATCATGTTAAGCATATGTTTGATATTTCTTGGAAAATGATATTAAATAAAATTGGATTATTGAGTGTCATTAACATTAGGAAAATAATACTGCTTTTTATGGGTCGAGAATTGGAAATAAAACTAATAGAGAGATCCAGAAATCCAATACATTCATCACATATTTGTTAAAAACTACTCTTAATTGCTTTCTTAGTTAAAATTAGATTTTAAAAAAAATCAAAACTACTCACTTTTGATGTTATTCTTTATCGAATTTGATAATAACTAGTGGACCAAAATTAAACATTATTTCTCGTAGGACGGTAACTCTAAATTCACTTTATCCATTACTTGTCAATGATCACGTATCCTTGCGAGATTTTACCTAACAGTGAGTCCTTCATCTTTTAGCTCTTCAATTTAATAACCACCTTCCACAATTTATTCGATTTTTTTTCTCACTGCTTCTCCATAAGACATCCAACTTCGAGTTTCTCCTAAAGCAATCAATATACAACTAAAATAAATATCAATTCAATAAAAGTGCTTTTGTTGGTTCGAAATTTTTTTCACTTGTGATATCTCTCCAAAAGACTTGGGGGGTAACCTTCATTATTTCTTGGGAGTTGAGGTCCTTCAACCTTCAACCGGTATTTTTTACCTCAATACAAGTACATTAAAGATCTTCTAGAAGCGCGAAATAAGTCACAAATCCCATGTCTAGTGATAATGAATAATGGTACCTCACCAACGGATGCCACTAAATTTGAGCATGTGATTGGTAGTTGAGATCTCTCTTTTACACATCCAAATATATCATTTGTTGAGATTCTCCTTGCACAATATCATTTTTCACTTTCACATGATATTAAGAAAAATGTAATCAATATAGTTGGATACATAAATTTTTCTTACATTTTTTCTAATACACCAATATATTAAATAATGATTTAAATAAGAGTAGTTCATATTTGTTGATAAAAAAAAAATTAAATTTTCTAAAAAGTCAACTATACTCTCAATAAGGATAGACGAAAAAAGAAAGCAAGCCTATCTTCATGGGACGGAAAGAATTTTTGTTAATACATTATTTATCTCGCACCATATTCTCCTATATTTTAGAATTCAGATCATTTTGTAATCTATATATGTGTAAGGATTGTTTTCTGGCCATGTTGGATAAGAGAACAATCTACCCATTGCTATGTGCGATGCCACGTTAGCAATGCCTTTGGTGTTTTTTAACTTTATGTTTTCCACCATACGCCATCTCCACCCTTTTTCTTTTGAGAGGTGCTATGTGTACACTATGGGATCCAATAGTCCAATAGGGGCCTGCCATGTGTACATTATGGATCCCATTATGGATCCCAAAATGTACACGTAGAATAATTCTTTTCTTTTTTATCCACCAACCACCTTTTTACCGACCCTCACACCCCACCCCGCCTTTATCATCCACTCTTTATATATAAATATTTTTTTCTTCCTTTTGTCTCAATTTTCAAGGTTATTATGTAATGTCCAAAGAAGTCAAAATATTATATTCTTAATGTCATTTCGAAGTGATCACAACCTAGTTTCTCGCATCATTAACGGTGCGCGAAACGGCCAAACGATATCCGTTTGGACCAAAAAATTTTGAATCGCTACAAAAAATATTTTTATTTCTTTTTTTATTGATTTGTTTTTTCATTTTTTTAAATGTGGATTAAAAAGGGAAAAAAATAATTCGAACTTGAACGTTATCCAATGCCATTTTTTTTTCTTTCTTTCTTTTTTTAATTAATTTTTGTTTCATTTTTTTACAACATGGATTAAAAAGGAAACAAAATAATTTGAATTTGAACCTTATTCAATGTTAATTTATTATATTTTGTATAACGATCCGAAAATTTTTGACGTCATTCCACTTGTAAAAATATCATAATAAAATGATTAAATTATATTAAGAAATTTGTCGTGAAAAAATAACAAGTGTTAATGAAATAATTGAAAATTTTAAAAACGAGTTATGCCCTTCTTTTTTAAATGCTCGTTTAATTATTTTCAATATTCAAACGATATCCATTTTGACCAATCGATATGTCTACGATATAGTTCTCGAAACGAGATTCAAGATGACGCAGACGATTTAACAATTTGGTTAGTATACGATCGTTAGAAAATTTTTAAAATTAGCATGTTATCGAAATTCTCGAAATATTAGTTTGAAACTACCTATTTTGACGCATCGTAATTTTTGCTATAGTTGACCTTTCATGTTTCATTAACGACAAGAAAGTAGGCTGTGAACACTTTGAAATTGTATTAAGAATGCAATATATCGATTTCGTTTGAAATTCTATAATAACCTGAAAATTGAGACAAAAACAAGAAAAAAATATTTATATACAAAGGGTGGATAATAAAGGCCAGACAGGTGTGGGGGTGGGTAAAAGTGTGGTGGATGGGTAAAAAATTAAAAGAGTGGGGCCGGTGTAGGAGAGAAAACAAAAAATTAAAAGACAACCAAGATACTATTATCACATCAACAGTGGTAGATTGTTCTCTTATCCCCTCTTATCCACTATGGGCAGGAGAACAATCTTGATATAAGCAAATGGGATATACGTGAGATTTTCATAATTTGCTTTATTCTTACTAAGGTTTTGTTCGACCCTACAATCACACTGTTTACTTAATCCTCAATGGCATCATGAAGTTTCGAGCTTAGCTCGATCTGGTGGCTCTTAAATGATTAAACATTCCCTTCTTGACATGATCTACATCCCAATTCACGAATGGTCCCACAGTAGGATTTTCCCTAGAGTCATCAACCTTTTTTTCACATATTGCAACTCAGTCACCAAATCTCTCAAACCAAACAAGCCCTTAAAGTTATTATTATTGAAGTCCTTCAGGTTTTCCTTATCTTCCAAATCCAATCCCCCAAATTAAATTGTTATGGCAGTATCTTCGTTCGACAAACCCATTATTGATTCATTTCTAGAATTTTCGACAAACAAGTATAGATTCATATGCCTAATTAAAGATGGCTCAAAATGCTCCACCATGCAGGACTAGGAGGGACGGCACAACAATCCTGTCCATGTCCTTTTCGGGATTTTTGTGAGGTAGGAGACCCCCATTTAAATATTATTTATTTTTAAATTTTATTTAAATTTAAAATTATAAAATAATAAAATTAAAAAGTTCAAGGCAAGCTCGAAGAATTTGAGACACAGAGCATGTTCTCCATTTTCGTGTCGATAAGGGGGCTACTAATTTTGCCAATCCTGCACCATGGCTTGAAGAAAATGTTCTCTGGGTTCCCTTGAAAAATTATATACTTCATGGGCTCCAACTAGTCAAACCCAATTAGTGTTCGTCATTTGTGATGTGATCATGTGAAACTATTTTTCTTTAAGATGGTTAATTCCTTATTTTAAGAGTTCGGTAGACTCTCTATAGTTAAAATTTTATAATATAAAGTGGATTTAACTCTTCTAATAGAAAGAGTCATATACGTTTTCTATATAATAATTTTAGTGTTATCAAAATTGTTTCACAATTTCTCATACATTCCTCTCTCTCTCACACACACACACATATACACACACATACATGTACGTACGTATGTATAGTATCGTATCGTTAAACTTATAATTATTCTTCAAGATGCTCATCATAATAAAAAATCTAATGTTCAAATCCTCATATGTAGAGATTTGAGATGATAGAAAGTTTTCTAGACATTATTATTAGCCATGTTATGAGGCAATTTTGGAGGGTAGTGAAGGTGAAATATGTATAAATTTATACAATGTTTGGCTTGTGTTTACAAAATGTTTATTACACTCAAGTAATTTTTATCTAAATATTTCGAAGAATTTATAAGTACTATCTAGTTACTCACTACTAATTTCTATATACTTATAATTTTTAAACCATTTATAAATACTTTCCAAACACGCTAGTCATTTTTAGCCATTTGTGTGGTGATCTTGGAGAGTAGTTAGGTAATATATCGATTTTCAGACTTATATATTTTAGTTTTGACTGCATTTCTAAACAAAGAAGAACGTGAAAAGAGGGGTCAAGTTGGTTTATTAATAATTGTACTTGTGTATATTTTTTAATTTACAAAAATTCTTAATAACATTCTTCTTATTAAGATAGTAATAAATTTCTTGAAGTATTGTAATTGATGATGTTGATTTTTAATTTTACATAATATTGTAAACTTCTAATAGTAATTTATCATAACTGTTAGAATTTAGATGTGACCCAAATTCCTTGTTGAAGTAATGAAAAAATTCAAACTGAAGTGCACGTTAAAATGAATTTAGTTTGGAATGCTATTGGAGTTTTATTCAATTTGATTATTTGGAAGCTCAATTGAGAATCTGAATTTATATTGGACTTGAAGAGGTGGACCAGGAAGAAAAGTCGCCACATTTTCGCTAGCTTGTCACCAACCTAGCGCTCGAGCGACGGACCATCGCTAGCTTATCGCTCGAGCGACAGGGTTATTCGGCCCAAACCCTTTTTGCGTTTTTGGCATTCTACTTTAACTATAACACATCTATTAGGATTTGGACGTCCCCTACACGTTCCCTATAAATATGAGGATCTTCTATACAATTTTAGAATGTGAGAAAAGTGATTACTAGCTTTTAGGATCATTGTTGTAACGCCCCAAAATCTATTTTTTTTATATATATTATTATTTCTAGAAATTTTACTTGGCGATCCCATAAGCAACACTCAGTCAATCTTCCACTCGTTCACATGCCCCGTTCTAATTTGAAAAGTTATTGTAAGAGTTAGTATTATGAAAATATTCAGTAAAAGTACATGCACATCTTATTTAACATGATATAAATATAAAATAACATAACATACCGATATTCTTAGATTTAGAGCAAACTGATTGTAATATCTAATAGTTCAAGGAATTTCTTAAGAATTCCTATATCCCATAGGATTTACATATTTGACCATACGGTCAATTTCAAAGGATTTAACATAGAAATCGACATGATGACCTTATAGCATTTCATGCCAAAATTTATATAAATATCAAGAAATAACAATTTACCACTTTGCACTATGTATTCTTACCTGAATTGAGACCAAAGAAATTCTGAAATGCAGCTTATAAAATAAAATGATTCTCCTTTTTAAAAGTATGAGTATGAGTAAACGTGTGAAATAACAATTTCTGTGTAGGTAAAGGAAAAACTTCTCGCCTCAATACCTATATATTCACTTTACACTTAGGACACATAACTTTGGGAGTTGAAACTAGGGGCGGAGGCAGGGGGTCCAGGGAGAGACCCAGACACCCCAATTTTTTGACAATTTTTTTTTAATTTTAAAATTTTATTTTTTGTATTTACCATTTTATCCTCAAATGAATAAAAAAACTTAAACCCTACCAATCCAAAATTTAAACTCGAAAGGAACGCTTATAATAAGGTATGATTTTACTAAATTAAAGATTAGAACTTTCTTTTATACGTTTCTTGATTTTTTTATTAATAATGTACATTAATTTATATTCATTTGTTTCCTTTTTCCATCACAAAGTACAAACTTCCCTCATTTTAACAGATAACGTTTTAAAAAAAAATTTCAGGAGCCCTGCCCCCGAACCCCCATAGGCTCTCCCACCCCTTCAACTCTAGGACCCCCTACTTTGACGAGCTAGCTCCGCCCCTAATTGAAACGTATTTTTGATGTTAATAAGGTTTAATGGGTTAATTACTATAACATTATCCTTGATTAATGAGTTTAATGAATAAGTACACGTAACCAAATAAATCCTTTACACAAATAAGTTGGTTGAGTTTATCACTTCAACTTTTGGAATTTGGTGTGACGACAAGGTTAGACATGGACTATTTTATTCGCTAAATGACCAACATTAAATTTAAACCCTTATGAAAATAGTAAGAAAATTCGTGGTGTTACAATTGTAATATTTCTCTATCTTTATTATTTGTGATGCAATAAAATCTAATAATTCCTATGCCATATTTTCTTGTCTTTTTTTATTCTTTTGCCTGCGATTATATACTTCATATTTTGCCATATAACTTCAACATTTCAATCCGGTGGTTGGTTTCATATCAAGTGGTACTGAGTAATACGTGATCCTTGAATTCCCAACAATTTGTATCAGAGATTAGACATAATTATCACAAACAAGTAGTATCAAAGCCTAGGTTCAGCAGTTCCACAAGAACGCAATGTTTGACGCGTTCAAGGTTTTTGTCCGTGGTGGCTTCCATGAAATATGACATCCCGCTTTTAGATCAGGACACTAGATTTTTGTTATGACATGTTAAGAAGTGTGCAGTACTCGCACAACAGTATTTGGATGATGCGTTGTAGGGAATTGATAAGAAGCCCACAACTTTGACTGTAGAGAAATTACGGAAGGATAAAAATGTAGTTTCTCACATTCACCTTCATCTATCGAACACTTTTTTTTCTATTAGAATAACCCAGACATAATAGTTCAAAATCATATTTTTCTTATTCCAAATTATTTTATTTAATATGAGCTATAAAATAAGTATAATAGTTGATATCTTTCATCAACTACTATAATACTTAAATATTCGACCAAACAAAATTTACGATAAATTCTAAAAAGTACACGTAAGCAAATAAATCCTTTATACAAATAAGTTGGTCGAGTTTATTACTTCAACTTTTGGACTTTAGTGTGACGACAAGGCAAACAGGATTATTTCATTTGCTAAAAGACCAACATTAAATTTAAGCCCTTATGAAAATAGTAAGAAAATTCGGGGTGTTACAATTGTAATATTTCTCCATCTTTATTATTTCTGGTGCAATAAAATCTCCTAATTCATTTGTCATATTTTCTGGTCTTCTTTTATTCTTTTGCTTGCGATCATATATTTCATATTTTGTCATATAATTTCAACATCTCAATCCGGTGGATGGTTTCATATCAAATGGTATCGAGCAATACGTGATCCTTGAATTTTCAACAATTTGTATCAGAGATTTTGGGCATAATTATGACAACAAGTTGTATTAGAGCTTAGGTTCAATAGTTTCGCAATAGCGCAATGTTTGATTTGTTCAAGATTTTTGTTCGGGGTGGCTTCCATAAAATATGACATCTCATTTTTGGATTGGGGCACTAGATTTTCGTTATGACAGGTTAAGATGTATGCAGTACTTGGACAATAGGATTTGGATTATGTGTTGTTGGGAATTGACAAGATGCCCACAACTTTGACCGCAAATGAGAAATTACGGAAGGATAAGAAGGCAATTTCTCACATTCACCTTCATCTATTGAACATTTTTTTCTATTAGAATAACCCAGACATAATAGGTCAAAATCATTTTTTTCTTATTCCAAATTATTTTATTTAATATGAGCTACAAAATGAGTATAATATTTGATATCTTTCATCAACTATTATAATACTTAAATATTTGACCCAAACCAAATTTACAATAAATTCTAAAAAGTACACGTAAGCAAATAAATCATTTATGCAAATAAGTTGGTCGAGTTTATCACTTCAACTTTTGAACTTTAGTGTGATGACAAGGGTAGACATGGACTATTTCATTTGCTAAATGACCAACATTAAATTTAAGCACTTACGAAAATAGTAAGAAAATTTGGGGTGTTACATCCCTTCCCTGTAAAAAAAAAAAAAAATTCGCCCACAAAATTACCTTATTTAGTCGAAAAGCTCTGGATACATGGCTTTTATTTCATCTTCTTTCTCTCAGGTAGCCTCTTCGACTCCATGATTTTTCCATTGAACCTTAACCAAGGCAACTTCCTTATTTTTTAATGCATGTACTTTCCTTTCGAAAATCTCCAAAGGAGCCTCTTTATACGTTAGATCTTTCTGTATTTCCAATGAATTGTAACTTATCACATGTTCAGGATCTTATTCCTAAGCATTGATATGTGGAATACATTATGTACTGTTGATAGTCTAGGTGGCAATGCTGGATGGTATGCAACATTCCCAATTCTATGTAGAATTTCGAAAGGACCTATAAATCGAGGTCTTAACCCTCCCTTCTTGCCAAATCTAAGAACTATTTTTATTGGTACAACTTTAAGAAATACTTTCTCACCAACTTCAAATTCTATTGATTTCCTTCGTCGATCTGCATAGCTTTTCTATCCATCATGTGCTGACTTTATTATGTTTCTAATTTTATCAATTGCTTGCACAGTTCTTGTAATAATTTCTAGACCTAAAATCTGATTTTCTCCTACTTCATCCCAATGAACTGGGGATCTACACTTTCTACCATATAGAGCTTCATAAGGAGTCATGCCAATAGTAGTCTGAAAACTATTATTGTATGCAAACTGCACTAATGATAGATGTGACTCCCAAATCCAAAAAACATGCCCGAAGCATGTCTTCTAAGACCTGAATAGTCCTTTCAGACTGTCCATTATATTGAGGATGATATGTAGTGCATAAATTTAAACTTGTCCCCATAGCTCCATGCACGCTCTTCCAAAATTTGGAAGTAAACCTTGGATCTCGATCTGCGGCGATAGATGCTGGAACTCATTGCAGCCTAACAATTTTTTGAACATATAATTTTGAAAATTGATTCATGATGTAGTTCATTCTTACTGGAAGAAAATGAGTTGACTTTGTCAACCTATCCACAATTACCCAGATGGCATCGTGTCCTTTTGTTGACTTTGGAAAAACTACAACAAAATCCATGGCTATTTGCTCCCATTTTCACTTCGAAATTTCCAATGAATTTAATGGCCCTGATAGCTTTTGATATTCTGTTTTAACTTGTTGACATACTATACACTTCTGAACAAAGAGATCAATCCCTCTTTTCATATTCTTCCACCAAAATATATCGTGATTGTCTCGATACATTTTAGTAGCACCAGGATGTGCGGCGTATGGGGGAAAAATGAGCTTATTATAATATCTCTTTTCTTATTCCTTCATGTTTTGGTACAAATAACCTTCACTCAAACATCAAAGCATTGTCATCTGCTATAGCAAAAACCTTTCTTTTACTTGTACCAACTTCTACCTTAATTTTTCTCAGAAATGGGTCATTATCTTGGGCATCATTGCTTCGACCCCTAAGAGTAGGTTGAATCTTTAATGCCCCAATCGTTGCAGTAACACTAGTTGGTGGAATAACAACTTCTAATTTCAATTTCTCGAACTCCCTTACCAATTGCACTTGAGTTGTGAGTTGTGGATAGAACTACTAATTGTCCCATTATCTTCCTACTAAGAGCATATGTGACTACATTAGCCTTACCAAGATGGTAATAGATAGTGCAGCATAATCCTTAACTAACTCTAACCACCTTCTCTACCTCATATTCAAATCATTTTGAGTGAAAAAGTTTTCAAGCTCTTGTGATCAGTATAAATATCGCACTTTCCCCCGTAAAGATGTGACGCCATATCTTTAGAGCGTGTACTACCCCCACCAACTCTAGATCATGAGTAATGTACTTTTGTTCATGATGTTTTAATTGTCTTGAGGTATATGCGACCACATTCCTAAATTGCATCAGTATACATCCCAAACCCTGTTCGGATGCATCACTGTATATAATGAATCTATCTGAACCCTCTGGTATAGCTAAAATTGGAGCTGTAACCAATTTTTGTTTCTGTTCTTGAAAGCTCTCATCACACTTCCCAGTCCATTGAAATTTTACGCCCTTCCTGGTTAGTTGGGTTATCGGCCTAGCTATTTTGGAGAATCCCTCAATGAATATTCGATAATAATCGGCTAGCCGTAAGAAACTACGAACTTCACCTACATTCATCGATCTAGACCAGTTGGTTACCACTTCAACTTTAGTAGGGTCTATTCCAATCCCTTGTGTTGTAACCACATGGATGAGAAAAACAATACGATCAAGCCAAAATTCACATTTCTTAAATTGGCATACAATTTTTCCCTTCGTATTGTCTCCAATACTATCGTGAGTTTTTCTTCATGTTGATCCTTATTCTTTGAATACACCAAAATGTCATCGATGAAGAAAATGACAAATTGATCTAAATACTGATGTAATACTCTATTCATCAAATCCATAAATACTGTAGAAGCATTTGTCACTCCAAAAGGCATTACCGTGAACTCGTAATAACCATAGCGAGTTCTAACTTTCGTGTTTGAAATGTCATATGCCTTTGCTTTCAACTGATAATAGCCTGAACTCAAGTCAATCTTGGAAAATATGTTGCACCCTCCAGCTGATTAAAGAGGTCTTCAATCCATAAATACTGCGGGAGCATTTAGTTCTTGAAAGCTTTCCTCACACTTCTCAGTACATTGAAATTTTACTCCATTTCGGGTTAGTTAGGTCATTGTCCCAGCTATTTTGAAAAATCCCTTAATGAATCTTCGATAATAATGACTAGTCCCAAGAAACTACGAACTTCACCAACATCGTCGGTCTAGACCGGTTGGTTATCGCTTCAACTTTAGTAAGGTCTACTCCAATCCCTTAGGGATTGGGAAAAGTACTTTGTCATCACTTTTTCTTTTAACTGTGCCCAAGTCATAGCATGTGCTTCCATTTTGGTGCACGAAGTAGACTCCCACTAATGACCTACTACTCCTACTAGTATAAATTCGGCACATGATACCTTCTGTACATTAGTGCATGCCATTTGTTTATAGATTCGTTCCAGTCCTCTTAACCAATCTTCGACTGCCAAAGGGTCTACTTTACCGTCAAAAGAAGGAGGTTTGAAACGATGAAACTGCTCAACAATTGAACCTTTGTTGTTGGGATTTGTCGGTCCATTCTGAGGAGGTATTGGTGCTTGATACCTACCAAGATCTTGCACCGTTCTCATCAGATCCCTGAACATAGTTGCTTGGTCTTGTTGTCCTTCCATTTTCTTTGAATCAACAAAATTTAAATTTTGTCTTAGAAATATTGGACAACATAATAGCTCAATATGTTCAAAGGAAAGTGCGAATCTTATTAATAATACTCCTTGGTATCAGGATATACAATAGCTCGACAAATTTTAATTTCCAGTAACATAAATGACAGGAAAAAAAAATTATCGAAGTACAAAGGAAATAAAATTTAAGTTTCTAATTCCTATGAATCCTGTGAATCTTCTTTGGTGGAGCTATGACTTCGAAGGATTCTTCTGCCTCAAGCCTAGACTCCATGTCCATCTCAACAAGTGGCTCAAGCTCATGCTCATGATCATTCTCTAACTCCAACCCAAAGTCATTATCATGCTTCCATTCGGGATCTTCCTCTAGGTCTGATTCAAATTGAGATTTTGGCCCGTGCTTGGGTTCAAGCTCAACCTCATCATCGAGCTCATTTACTATCCCCGGTTGAGGCTCTAAGCTCTCACTCTACCTATCTAGAAGGGTCTAACAATATATGCTAAACCCAATCGTGTTTAGGAGCTCTGAAGGGTTACCTTCTAGCATCCCATCCCTATTCATAACTCCCATGCATGTCTCCCCCATTGAGGTGAAAGTGAGCGTATGAGCTTATTTACAGCCTTGATATGTGTGATCTCCAGCCCTACATTCACAGCTGCCGTACATCGCTCATAGATGTCTTGCACATGTTCAACAAGCGAACGAGTCAGGTCAGCCACGAAATTCTCATAGGATTGAATGATGGACCTATGGTTCAACGCTGTTCTACAGGCTGTGGTTTTTTCTAGCGGTCTGATATTTTCTAGCCATGTCTGTCACATAAGTGTCTGATTATGTTTTGTCTTTGTTATTAATATGAAACAACACATTATGCTCTTGTATATTAAAACAAAATGATAACATAAATAACATATTTCATTCTAACATCATAAGCATTTCCTGAATTCAAGCTTAAATAATTCATTCGCTCAAAAAATAAAATGGAACATAATATTTTATTCCGTACCTTGGTTCGTCGGACAATAGTTGATTGACGAGTGTTAAATGCCATGGGTCTCATTTAAATATTTGTTTAAAATTTAAATATAATCACAACATAGAACCGTAAAAAAATAATATGTAAGCACTTTTTATTTTTATTACACAAGATTAGTTTTTTTTTTGTAACAAGGATAGTGAAAAAAAAAAATGCAAGGGTAACACGTGAATATGAATTAGTATCAACTAGTGCACTAACAGCCAATAATGTAATTGAATGTTACGGTGATTTATTTTGGCGACAATTAATTCCAGTAATTTAGTTGCGAACTGTTATAGACATGGTAAAGGAGAATGGCTAAACAATTATATCCAAATTTCAGTTAGTTCAGAAAATAATGATAAATAAATCAGAGATTATAATAATAAACAGAGCCATTTATGTTGATTATAATATAATTTACAATAAAAAGTAAAACTCCTATCATGATTCAAAACCCAATTAATTGGTTATAGGATTTGAATTGACAAACCCAGCTAGACAAAAATGATTGAAAACCGGATTACATAAATACTCAATGTCAAGGAAAATATTAGTGTTCAGAAATGAAGATTTAGACAGAAACTTGAAATTTCTTTAACTTCATATTTATATGATAATGATAGATATACTAATTGGACTTGATCGAAGGATGAACTGGGTTATCAAATAAGTTCAAAATAACTTCTATCCTTCCAAAAAATTTATCACATTTCAACAGAAGACCCAATTTTAGAGATTAACATTCTTGAGTAGAATATGTATCGATAGTCAGGTGAGTCAACATCTGATGTAGTTCAAAACTACAAACCAAACAATAATAAGGTGAAAACGGATTGCTCTCTAAGAAACTCGCGCCCTTTTCTTATTTTTTCAACAACCAAAAAAACTACAAACACTTGGAGAGCTTTAAATATGAAAGAAAACAGTTAACCTACTGGGCCAACAGTCCCTAAATGGGTTGGGTTACAAAGCAAAATAAATAAACATTAAAATTAACGAACTACGAAACTTAAAATGCTGTTTTGACTAGGAAGACGACGTCAAATGCCCAAAATCCATTATACGTCACAGTAAATCGGTGAGTTCAATCCGAACCGTTGCGAGCTTTTCGAAATGGGGTTATGGGCCCAAAACAGACGCCGTATGCAAAAGTTATGCCACTTTCTTTGAGCGCCGACAATCCAAGCACTCCAAATATGCAATCGCCTATTCCTCCACATTAGCCTCATCATTCTCCCTGGGGTCAATGGGATTCGCTCTCGAATCAAAACTGGTAACACCATCTTCTATGTTATCTCCATGGTAGGGTAAAAGATGTTTCACATTAAATACATAAGAAGTTCGGATATGAGAAGAAAGGCGAAGGCGATAGGCGTTGGGATTAATCTTCTCTGTAATTTCCATAGAACCAATGGTACGAGGTGATAACTTCGAATATTCATGGGATGGCACTCGATCCTTAGTCGACACCGCCCAAACATAATCCCCAACATCAAGCTCAACAGGACTCCGATGCCGGTCAGCCGCCTCTTTACACTGACGGTTGGACTCCAACGGATTAGCCCGAGTCTCCTCATGAACCTACTACAAACTACGAACTAAGTCAACTGCCATCCTGTGTAAATGAGTCTTAGAGGGCATAGTCAACAAATCAACAGGACTGCGGGGCAGAATGCTATAAACAACTTGAAACGGACTGAAATCGATGCTCCTGTTTCGAGCATCATTATAATCAAACTCTTCCTGGCTAAGCCGCTGATCCCAAGAACGAAGATTATCTCCAACTAGGCCAACTAGGCATCGCAACAAATCACCTAAAGAACGATTCACTACCTCCGTCTGTCCATCCGTTTGAGGGTGGTAAGCACTACTGAAATTAAGTGACGTGTTAACTGACTTCCATAAACTCCGCCAAAAATGACTGATGAACCTCGTGTCTCTGTCAAACACAATAGAAGTGGGCAAACCATGAAGACGATAAACCTCCCTGAAGAACGGTTGGGAAACCTTGACAGCGTCATTGGTACGCTTACAAGGTATGAAGTGTACAATTTTGGAAAACCGATCTACGACCACAAAAATGGAGTCATGACCACGCTGTGTGCGCGGTAAACCCAGGGCGAATCCATTCTAATATCAGTCCACGGAGTTGAAGGCACTGGTAAGGGGCGATAAAGGCGTTTGTGGCCTTTCCTTTTGCCACATAACACACCCTGCACCGCGATACAAACTTTTCCACTTCACGGTGCATAGAAGGCCAATAAAAAGAGGTACGAATAAGAGCTAACGTACGATCTCGGCCTACATGACCCTCACCATGAAACTCCTCGATCAACTTCAAACGTAGGCTGCAATCCGGTATACACAACTGAACACCCCGAAACACATAACCGTCTTCTAACAAAAAAGGAGGATGAGGTCTTTGCATTAAACGATGAAAAATGGGGTCAAAAGATGAATCATCAGCATAAAGAGAGGCAAAAATTTCAAACCTCGTGACTGCCACCTGTAGACGTGCTAATAATCCATGTCGCCGACTGAGCGCATCTGCCACACGATTAGAAGAACAAGCCTGGTGTTTGATGACAAAGTTGAATTGGTGCAAGAAGGCAATCCATGATGCATGACGGGCAGACACCGAATCCTGACGGACAAATGCTTGAGGGCCTCATGATCACTGTATAAAATAAATTCCCGTTGAAATAGATAATGCCGCTAATGGCGTATGCCTGAACAACTGCATAAAGCTCTATGTCATAAGTGCTATATCGCCCACGAGCCCCTGCTAATTTCTGACTGAAATAAGCCACTGGCTTCCCTTCTTGACTGAGAACAGCCCCCATGCCCAATTTGGAGGCATCGCAATGTAAGGCGAAAGACTTTACGAAATCAGCCAATACAAGTATCGGGGCTGAAGTCAAGCGCTCCTTAATAATCACAAACGCCTCCTCAGCCTCGGGAGTCTACTGAAACTTGCTCTCTTTCATACAATCAGTAATGGGAGACATGATGGTGCTAAAGTGTTGAATAAATCGTCGATAAAAGGATGCCAAACCATGGAAACTCCGCACATCAGAAACTGATTTAGGCTGGGGCCACTGTCGGATCGCATCAATCTTAGCCGAATCCACTGCCACCCCACTGGTTGGCACAACATACTCCAAAAATAGTACACTATCGGTATAGAAAACACACTTGTTACGGGCTGCAAAGAACTGTTCCCTACGCAAAACGGCAAGGACATCCCTTAAGTGCACACCATGAGACTTCTCAGATCCACTATACACCAATATGTCATCGAAGTATATGACCACACACTTACCAATAAAAGGGCGAAGGGCTTGGTTCATTACCCGTATGAACGTGCTCGGTGCATTGGATAAACCGAATGGCATAACCAGCCACTTAAATAATCCCTCTCGTGTCTTAAACGCTGTCTTCCACTCATCACCAGTGCAAATTCTGATATGATGATAACCGCTTTTCAAATCCAGTTTGGTAAACACTACTGCTCCTGCCAACTGGTACAGTAAATCATCTAATCGCGGTATCGGAAAACGATATCGAACTGTTATTTTGCTGATGGCTCGACTATCTATACACATCTGATAACTACCATCTTTCTTTGGCACTAGAAGTGCGGGGACTGCACACGGGATGAGGCTTTCTTTGATATACCCCTTCAGCACCAACTCCTCTACTTTTCTCCTCAACTCCTCATGTTCGGCAGGGCTCATTCGATAATACGGGCGGTTTGGTAGTGATGCAGAAGGTATCAGATCAATTTGGTGTTGTATATCCCGCAAAGGAGGAAGACACTGAGGAAGGTCCTCTGGAAATACATCATGAAATTCGGATATTAAGGCTGCAGCTTTGGTGAAGACCCGCCCCCTGGGCTGCCATAGGAACTGCCAACACTCCTGTCGCCTCAGTTCCCACCAGCAATAACATAATACCTTCCGCCAATATCTCACGCACAAATAAAGATCGGGAAAGTAAATTACTACTGTCCACTGCCGAAGAGAGACAATGAGTATCCTTGGAGGGTAGTAGTATAATTTTCTTACCCGAAAAGGTGAACGTATACGCTTTTCGACGCCCCTCATGACACACGTCCCTATCAAACTTACATGGACGACGTAACAAAAGATGACATGCGTCCATAGGCACCACATCACACCAAACACTATCACGATACACACTAGCAATAGAAAAAGAACCAGCACACGTCTAGTAACACGAATCTCATTGCCTCGTCTCAACCATGCCATGCTATATGGGCAGGATGGGGTTCGGATCCCAACTTCAATTTCTGTACAGCCACTTCTGATATCACGTTCTCGTAGCTGCCCGAATCAATGATGAACTTACACATTTTGCCCTCAATGGTACATGTGGACAGAAATATGTTATTGTGCCGCAAATCCTCAGATGACCCTTTAGGTATAAGGCATGCCCGTCGCACCACCAAAAGGGGACCCGTGTCACCTATATGTACTACTTCAGCTTCTTCTTCCCCATTTGCCACATGGACAGGTTCTTTGAAATAGGTGTGTGTTGCCTCTCCTATCCATGACCAAAGCTACCACAACCAAAACACTAAATACCACGTCCTCGTCCACCAGAAGAAGCCCAACCACTCGAGTTTGCAGCTAGGGAAGTCGTTGGCGCAATGTTCCGAACAACGCCTTGACCGCCAGTTATGGAGGATTGGGACGGACCAGATGTGGGGTTTGGGGTGAATGGTCGACTCCCACCTCCAGATGGACCACTAGAATTAATTACTGCAGAACGACGGATTTGCTGATTTTCAGCCTGGAGTGCGCGCTGGTGAGCCTCTGAAACAAATACCGGCGAAAACATATTAAGAACATCCTGCAAAATCAACCACAACCCACCAATGTAGCATGCCACCAACTGATCCTCTGATTCTCCCACGTCATTACGTGCTATCAGCTGATAAAATTCTATGGAATAAACATCGACAGATCGGTTGCCCTGCCTTAAATTTTGTAATCGCTGATACAAGGTCCTGGTATAATTGAAAGGAAGAAATGCTGCTTTCAAATTTTTTTTTCATCTTTTCCCACGACTGAATTTTTGACTTGCCCTGACGAATCTGGTTCTGCTTCAGTTGCTACCACCAAGCAGCAGTGCGACCACGCAAACACGTCGCCACCAATGGTACCCTTTTATCGTCAGATACCTCTTTGTAATCTAAAATCTCCTCCAATGCCGCTAGCCAATCAAGGAATTCATCCACCTCTATCCCACCATGATATTTAGGAATATCAATCTTGATTCCAAATTCCCAATGTTGAAATGTATCCCGCACATGAGGGGATTGTACGCGAACACCACGTACACCTGATAATGTCTCCTCTTGTGACCTCTCGCTCGAATCATAACCCTCTTCCCCATCACTTGCGAGGTCATGATACAGAGGGGCAGGAGGTGATCCGTTCCGCACGACCTCCGTTGCCCAAGTCATAAACTAATCAAACCGAACTGTCAATGCGTCGATCTAATTATGCAGATCTGCAACTACATCAATCTGGCCACCACAACCCTCATGACCAGCACGTCCTCTTCCATGAACCATGCTTTGACACCAACTGATGTAGTTCGAAACTACAAACCAAACAATAATAAGGTGAAAATGGATTGCTCTCTAAGAAATTTACGCCATTTTCTTATTTTTTGAACAACCAAAAAAACTATAAACGTTTGGAGAGCTTTAAATATGAAAGAAAATAGTTAATCTATTGGGCCAACAGTCCCCAAATGGGCTGAGCTACAAAGCAAAACAAATAAACATTAAAATTAACGAAATACGAAACTTAAAATGCAATTTTGACTAGGAAGACGACATCAAATGCCCAAAATCCATCATACATCACAGCAAAGCAGTGAGTTCAATCCGAATCGTAGCAAGCTTTCCGAAATGGGGTTATGGGCTCAAAACAGACACCATATGCAAAAGTTATGCCACTTTCTTTGAGCGCCGATAATCCAAGCGCTCCAAATATGCAATCGCTTGTTCCTCCACATTAGCCTCATGAACATCAATGAAAACAATAATAAACTAGGAAAGGTCTGCTTACTGATGATGCAAGTGACTACGTATATTATTTTTTCACAAATCATTATTAGTGTAAGCAGGAAATCAAAAGAGGCATTAATTCAGTTTACGATCGAATTTATCGTCGATGAAAATAGTCAGCAATGAAAATTTCAATTATATTTGAATTTTAGACCTTAATCCATGAATTTATAATTAAGGATCGAGAAGAGATAAAGGATAATCTTTAAAGGAAAATCAAGAATGTCATAATATGGGCTCTGGATTTGGAAAGGACCCAAAAATTGAGGTCTCAACTTTTCCTTCTAACCAAATCGAAGAACTCCTTTTATTGGTGAAACTTTAAGAAACACTTTCTCACCAACTTCAAATTCTATCGATTTCCTTCATCAATCTGCATAGCTTTTCTGTCTATTTTGTGCTGACTTTATTCTAATTCTAATTTTATCAATTGTTTGCACTGTCCTTACAATAATTTCTGGACCTAAAATTCGATTTTCTACGACTTCATCCCAATGAACTAGGGATCTACACATTCTACCATATAGAGCTTTATAAGGAACCATGCCAATAGTAGTATGAAAACTATTATTGTACGGAAACTCCACTAATGATAGTTGTGACTCCCAAATCCAATACACATGCCTGAAGCATGTCTTCTAAGACCTGAATAGTCGTTTCAGAGCGTCCATCAGATTGAGGATGATATGTAGTGAAGAAATTCAACATTGTCCCCATAGCTCCTTGCATGCTCTTTCAAAATTTGGAAGTAAACTTTGGATCTCGATATGAGACGATAGATGTTGGAACTTCTGAAATACAGCTTGTAAAATAAATTGATACTACTTTTCAAAAGTATGAGTGTGAGTAAACATGTGAAACAACAATTTCTGTGTGGCTAAAGGAAAAACTTCTTACCTTAACACCTATATATTCACTTTACACCTAGGACACATAACTCTAGGAGTTGAAACATATTTTTTATGTTAATAAGGTTTAATAGGTTAATTACTATTAACATTATCCTTCATTAATGAGTTTAATGGATTTTAAATTATTAAATTTCAAATACGGTTTCATTTTCTCTCTTTTTTTAAATAAAATATTGGAAATAACACCTTTTTTTTTCTACTAGAATAACCCAGACATAATAGTTCAAAATCATTTTTTTCTTATTCCGAATTATTTTATTTAATACGAGCTACAAAATGAGTATAATATTTGATATCATTCATCAACTACTATAATGCTTAAATATTTGACCCAAACCAAATTTACGACAAATTATAAAAAGTACACGTAAGCAAATAAATCCTTTATGCAAATAAGTTGGTCGAGTTTATCACTTCAACTTTTGAAATTTGGTGTGACGACAAGGTTAGACATGGACTATTTCATTTGCTAAATGACCAACATTAAATTTAAGCCCTTATGAAAATAGTAAGAAAATTCTTTTGAAATTTGGTGTGACGACAAGGTTAGACATGGACTATTTCATTTGCTAAATGACCAACATTTGTTTCAAAATTATCACTCTCACATCAATTTGTTCGTACTATTAAGCTCAATAAACATCTACATTATGTTGTTTGTCCTTTGGCTGAACAACACAGGCTACCTTTTCCACACAGTGAAACAAGGCTTTAAAAAATATTTGACATCATTCACAGTGATATTTGGGGACCGTACTCTATTTCTTCCTTAGAAATATTTTCTCACCATTATGGATGACAATAGTAGAATGACTTGGACGTATCTTATGAAAGAAAAATCTCAAATTACACCTATTATTCAAGCTTTCTTTTCCTTAATTCAGACACATTTTCAATGCACTTTCAAGGTTCACAGATTGATAATGGTGCTGAATTTCACATGAATGACTTTTATAATTTCAAAGGCATCATTCACCAGGTTAGTTGTGTACAGACACCACAGCAAAATGGTGTGGTCGAAAGAAAACATCAACATATTCCAAATATTGCACGAGCCATTAAATTTCAAGCTAATTTACCTCATCCATTTTGGGGTGTGCTACTCACCTTATCAATCGAACTCCTACTTCAATTCTTGTTGATAAATCCCCTTATGAAATGTTTTATCAAGCCAAACCATCCTACACTCATCTTAGGTATTTGGGTGTCTTTGTTATGCCTTTACCTTAAGAAGAAATAGAACAAAATTTGATCGTAGGGCCACACCTTATATCCTCATTGGATATCCTTCTGGCATAAAGTCATACAAATTATAAAATCTTAAAACCCATTCCACTTTGATCTCAAGAGATGTCTTTTTTCCATGAAAATATATTTTCCTTTCATCATCCAACTTTTCTCCATTCCTTGTCCAAGTCTATTGTGTTTTCCCCATGTGATCATGTTCTCTTTCCAGAACAACCACCTTCATTTTTGACATCTCCTTTCCAACCTCAGAGTCTGTTCCCACAAATAATCATATTACTCCTTCCTCTAATCATACATTTATTGCCAGTCTGTCAAACAAAGAAAATTATTCTACTTTTCCTTCACCAGAAGTTCCGCTTCAACATATTCCATACCTACTCTAAAATCTAACAGACCTAAACAACCACCTTCATATCTCAAAGATTATCATTGCAGTCTGGTTTCTCAAGTGCCTATCTTCCAATCAGATTCTGTAGCAAAATATTATGTATCAAGTACACAATATCCCCTATCAGACTAATTGGATTATAGAAAATTATCTCCTTTACAGAGGCAGTGTATACACACTGGCTTTATCCACTATCTTTGAACCTCAATCTTATACTAAAGCCTCTAAACATCAGGAGTGGTACAAGGCTATAGATTCAGAATACCAGGCTCTTGTTTCTAACTGCACTTTCACTATTGTTAAACTTCCAGCTCGTAAGAAACCAATAGCTTATAAATGTGTTTTCAAAGTTAAGCTTAATTCTGATGGTACTGAGGAAAGGAAAAATGCTCGCCTTGTAGCCAAAGGCTTCACTCAACAAGCAGGTCTAAACTATGAAGAAACGTTTTTTCCTATTGCTAAATTGGTTACAGTCAAAACTCTCTTAACAGTTGCTGCTCAAACGCAATGGAATCTTCATCAACTGAACATTAACAATGCTTTCTTACATGGTGAGTTGGATGATGAGGTGTATATGTTAATGCCTCTAGGTCATATATACTTTCACTAAATTTCACACAATCAAAGTCTGATTATTCATTGTTTAGCAAATAAGATGGCTGCTCATTCACTGTTCTTCTCATTTATGTGGATGACATTATCATAGGTGGCAATAACTTGTCATACATTGAACAATTCAAAAAGGAGTTGAATGATCAGTTCGGGTTAAAGGATTTGGGGTTCTGAAATACTTTCTTGGCCCTGACGTGGAAAGGAATTCAAAAGGTATTTCTATATGCTAAAGAAAATATGCATCGGAGGTATTAGGAGATGCAGGGTATCTTGGAGCCAAACCAGCAGCTAGTCCTTTACCTCACAACTTAAAATTGAGCAAGGATAAAGGAGAGACAATTACAAATGCAAGTGTATACAGGAGGCTAGTAGGAAGACTTCTATACTTAACAATAATGAGACTTGATCTATCATATGTAGTACTTCTTCTCAGTCAGTTTCTTCATTTACCAAGACAATCTCACCTCGAAGCGTATCATCATGTGCTGAGGTATTTGAAGGGTACATCTAGACAAGACTTGTTCTTTGAAAGCAAGTTGTATTTACACCGTAAAGGGTTCTGTGAAGCGGATTGGGAACGTATCTCTCTGTGTGTGTGTGTGTGTAACAATCCATTCTAATGAGAAATAAATAACAGAACCATTTCTCTCTTTTTCTTCTTCTCCCAAAATTCTCTGCAGTTTATCAGGTTCGCTCTGCAAACTCATCCCTTAGTAGGGCGAGCCATAATTGTTTTGAATTTGAACAAAAAATTGCACATCCACTCACCGAAGTGTAATGAAGACATAAAATTATAAGAAAAAAGTAAACTTAAAGGTAATATTCCCTAAAAGAATTATAGTTATAGAAATCCTCCTCCTTTAGTCGAGTTCAAGACCATCTATAATATATAAGTGGGGTTAAAATTGTACGCGAATAAAAATTTCATGTACAATATTTATAAAAACAAATGAATTAATATAATATAATAACAATTAGAAAAATGAAATATACTTACAATTCTACCATTATAGTCTTTTCAATTGCAAATTTAGAGCTTATTTGGTAAAAATTAAAATCTAATTAAAATTGAAAATATAGCCGTTATTGGTCCACTCGTCTAATAAAAGTCAACAATAATGACTAGTTTTTCAATTTTAATTCGATTTTAATCTCTATCGAACATGCCCTTAAAAAGATACCAGAAGGCCACAGTTATTTACTTGAAGTCATTTGTGCATATAAATATGTGCTTCTATACGGTTTGTAATATTTTCCAAAAAAAAGGTGATACGTCTCAATCCAATATATAGTTTCTCATAATAGACCTTATGTATGTAACTGTTGATAAAGACACGGTGCCATGAACAAGTCCTAAGCTATACTGGACAATAACATATATTGATACCAATGTATATTTCATCATTGAAGTAAATTTAAGAAGTTTGCCCCTATTAGTGTCTCATTCTATGTTAGTTGTAACGATCCAACTTCTGTGTCCAAGTCGTTAACTTATTACATATTGTTCACTTTTGGAGTGCATCTACACTCTTTTCCTCATGAATTTTTGTCGAGTCCCTCAAGATTCGATCATGATTCAAGTTAAGTCTCTTATAAGGTATAGATCTTGGGTTCAAATCTTGGAATACGAGATAGAAATTCATGAGAGATAAGACGGAAAATACCCTCCCAAAATGGATAGTATGTAATAAGTTAACAGCTTTGATACAGATGATGGGTTGTTAAAAAAATGAACATTTTTTTGTAACGATCCAACCTCTTTGTCAAAGTCGTTATATTATACGTAAAGTTCATTTTGAGAGTGCACTTGTCGTCTTATCTCACATAACTTTCTATCGCATCCATAGGATTTAAAAGACCTTTACCTTATGTGTGAAAATATGACTCTAACAATCATAATCATTGAACATAATTTTTTTGTAACTTTATGTACCCGGTTGAGGATATAGTCAATTGATGGTCGTGAAATAACAAGGATTTTGTTATTTGTACAATCATCCATGACAACTTTGTTTCCAATGTGGTGTATTGGCAAAATGTTGTTGGTCACAAAAATATCTTTTTCTTAAAACTATCCAATAACATAATATCGCTTGGCATTATATCAACAATATTCTACATCAAGCATAACTCTTAAAATTTTAATGAACATGTTTCATAATGCCCTATGCACATGCTACTTTATGTAATCATTCAAGTTACATCACATTTATGCAAGCGAGGGAAAAAAAAAAAAAAAAAAAAAATATATATATATATATATATATATATTGGTACTAGACGGTTAAGTACACAGAAGAGTTTAAAACATTGGTCTTTGATACAAAGCCAGATGATGCCCTAAATCTTAGGGTTTGGATTGTTTACAAAAACGTGCTTCTTAAATCTTCAAAATTTAGGCCAAAATAACTTTTTCCTTATTTTCTTTTTATTTCATAAATTATCCTTAAATTCTAGCAAAAGTTTCAACAATAAACGGACAAAAAATGGGTTAACTTTGTTAGATTTGATTGTTGAAAGATCAAAACTAAAATGAAGAATGAAAATGGAGGTTAGCGTACGTTAACGGAGTTCAATGCTATAAAGTGCACCTAACGAAATTTTTATAATATTTCCTAAACCCATTGAAGTACAACATAAAATGGCATAACTTATCATACAAACCTTCAAATGACTTGATTCCAAAGTCAACACACGAAGGACTCATAAGACATTCAAACCGCGCTGGTCTCAATCCAAAAATTTATAGAATCCAATTTAAGGTGACAATTTGAAAATCAAACTGAAAACTGAATCTCTACTTTACATATTTACATATCTAACTCCACACATCCAATCACATTTCTATATCAAAACTTATGCTAACATATCTACTAACATTCATAAAATTATAAGAAAATCTAATTCATGCCCAAACGAAGCACAAGCTCAAAAGGTAAACAATCTTGTAAATCAATTGTCTTAGTCTTAACTTTAAAACACATTAAAGTAAATCATGCACATGAGAACCTTGGACTTTGATTTGATTTTTATCCCATTAGTTTCTTCACAATCTATGCAATCTTCATCCATTTACGACCGCGTCTTAATCTGAAAAATTTCATAGAGTATGGGTAAGCATAAAGGTAAAAAAATTTAGGTTCATTCCCCTTTGAATAAACATGCACATTCAATTATAAAATATAAAATCTTCATTCCGTAGACGTTTCACGTAGTTGGAGACAAGTAAAAATAGGTTATTCACATAAAACTTTAACATTTACGGTTCATAAATTCTAGTTACATTTATGCACATAAAATATACATAGTAGGAAAAATCTACTTGCACTACCTACATTTATTCTTGATATGAAAATGAAAATTTTAATTTTTCATTGAATGATCAAACTCGTAGTTAAAAAATCCTGATTTTTCCTTATTGTATTACCTTAAACAACACAATTTGGGAGAATTGAAAAGTGATAATAAACTAAACCTTGTCAAATGAGCCTTAGAGTGTGTTTGATTGACTTTATTTTCTATGGAAAATCACATTTTTCTACCCAAATTTTTATTTTTGAGGTGTTTGATTGACAATTTTTTTCAACTTTTGACCATGTGACCATATTTTTCTCAAAAACAAAGAAAACATTTTCTTTAGGGAGTGATAGTTTTTGTTTTTTTAAGTAAAGCCTACTAATAAAAGATGGAGAAGAGTAATATTTTCTAAATTCAAAACTAAATGAATCGAACACATTTAATTAATAATTTTCATAAAATTAAGCTCTAAGCAATAGAATTCATTCTATTTCCATGCAAATTTTGGGTGTGTCTAGGCGCACTGTTGAGCATAATTCGGACTGTTAATAATCCAAAAATGGACTGTCGCTTTTTTTTTTTTTTTATTCAACTTAATCTGACAAGAAGTCAGAACATAAGATGATTTTTTTTCCTAATCTACCCCCCACATTACACGCCTCACACTATTAATAATAGTGGTGAGAGAAATAAGCAGCCTATAGGAGAAAATGGTAATTCAGTGCCAAAAATTTATTATTACTGTGCAAGGGGAAGCAGCCAGTGGGCTCGGGGATTAGACATGAAAATTGATTTTTAATTCCAAAAGTGCGCCCAGACACCCTCTTTATATTCGCAATCAAACAAACCCTTAAAGTCGGATTTTGAAGAGTTTTTACACAAATTGATTCTTATAAAAATATGTACATGTTGACTCGAGCTAGATTATAATCTTTGAGAATTATGTAAATGACCATTATGCTACAATCCAATTACTTGGAATAAAAACTCATTTAAACTTAAATGGCGTAGATCCTTGGGCTTTTAACCATCCTATGCATTTGGACTTTTCTTTTCTTATGTGGGTCAGGCCTCGAGGCTCCTTTATTAAATGGTCAAACCAACTAAAACAAGCAAAATGAATTATGGAACCTTGCAATAATAGTATTATATATGTGTACCATATACTGCCAACATAACGCATAGTATCAAAGGCTAAAGAAATATTATCTCATTAGTTTATAAAGAATAATTTTAATGTTTCTAATCTTAAGAAACGCCTTAATTTTCAAATCTTTAAAATTTTGACAAGAAATAAAATAAATTATTTTTATTCTAAGAAGGTGATGATGAATTAGCCATTCTGTAAATTATGTATAATAGAAAAATAGAAACATTTAAGTAATTAGATAGTGAAAGCTATTTACGAACTGATTGTATAATATTAACACCGAATAAATTATGAAATTAGAAAAATAAAAAGATTCAATCAACGAATTAGAAGGGTGATAGTTGCAAAATTAAATTGTTAAAGAGACGAGAGTAGTATATTAGTGAGATTGTAAAGAAAGCTAAAAGTGAAATGTGAAGAAATATTTTTACAAATCCGTCCTTATTCATAGACTCTGAATTCAATACAAAAAATTGGCAGCCACGTGTGACGCGCTTTCTATAATATAAATATATCGAAAGTGTACGGTGTCAAGTTTCGTAATTAAAGAGTCGAATTCACGAGGATTAAAATTCAATTTATTACTAAGTACTATAATTGTATAGCTTTTATTTTATTTTATCTAGATTATCAATATTTGGAATCAATGTTTTTTTTAACTAGTCTAACAATGAATGCGGTGACAAATCCTACGATTTCGATGCAAGTTTGAAGAGTTAATCAATATTTAAAAATCTAGGGTTTTGAAATCAACTAACTATCAATTATGTTTCTAAATCATCTAGTTATCTCTAATCAATTTTTTCCAAGTTTATAAACAAGAACCCTAATTCTACTACATCTCTCGAGAGTGCAGATTAAAAGTTATTTCTATAATTCAATTCAAATATTTATATTTCAAATTAAAAGTTTAGGAATTATCAAATTCTTGGTTCTTATGTGGAACGTGCTTTAAAGAAATTATACTTTATCTCGAAAGCTATAATTTTTTAAGTTGTGTTATTCTAAGATCAAGTCTAAGTCTCCCTTTCTCGAGTGCCAAAGCTTAAACAGTCAATTCATTCTGTTAGTAGTCAAGTAATTGAAGCATTAAAATCAATAACACAAATAAACGAAATAGAAAATATCAAAGAAATAACTATTTAATAATCAAAATATAATCTCAAGTTGGTTACATCAAACTTTAGATATAGAATTTAGTTCATGATAGATGAAAGAGAAACTATCAAATTCATAAAAAAAAAAAATAATAATAAAATTATATATATATATATATATATATATATATATATATATATACACACACACACGCGCGCGCGTGCGCACACACAAAAGAAAAGGATAAAACTGTTTTGGAGTTCAATCGGTCTTCTTCTTGATGTTCTTGATATTCTTCTTGATCTTTTGATTAAAAGCATTAAAATCAATAACACAAATAACGGAATAAAAAATATCAAAGAAATAACTATTTAATAATCAAAATATCTCAAGTTGGTTACATCAAACTTTAGATATAGAATTTAGTTCATGATAGATGAAAGAGAAATTATCAAATTCATAATAAAAAAACATATAGAGTAAAAAAAAAAAAAAAAAAAAGATAAAACAGTTTTGGAGTTGAATCGATCTCCTTCTTGATGTTCTTGATATTCCTCTTACTCTTTTCCCAAGTGCTAGACGAGTTTTAGTCTAATTGAGCTTTTAAAAACAAATAAAACTCTCTAAATTCTAGCTGGGCTGCGACGTGACACTAGGGCCCCATCTTGCTTTTGTTTTTTGAGACTCGACGCTGGGGCGCCCTGCTTGTGGAGCCTAGGGGCTTACTTTCGGGAAAAATTCAACACTACACATGTTTCAGTATTTTTATCATAACTTTATATTCTAATATTCAATTGAGTTGAATCAAAGTATGGTAAAAAGATAGGTCAAAGGGCTACAATTCCCATTCGAATGTTCACTATGTCAAAAATGGATCTTAATATTCGTGTAAAAATCTTGAACATACTTGTGCCGTTTAAAATTGATTTGTGAAATAGTTCACTCCATTTTGACTTCTAATTGCATCATATTGACTTCTGGTAAACTTTAATTATCATTTTGTGGTCCGAATCAACTATTAAAAAGTTGCAATTGAGTCCTCAAACTTTGTATTTCACCATTTTTCGTTATTATTCACTTCTTTCTTTAAATTTAGCTTCCATTTATCGAGTTTCACCGAATTAACATCAATTTCTCCTTAGTTCATGCCAATATCACTATTTTCTCCAAATTTTGTACCATTCATACCAATTTGCCTAACTTATAAAACAACACGTAAATACAAATCAAAACGTTCTAAAACTCTAAGAATCAAACTACATATCAAGATTAAGTAGTATTAATATGATGATTGAAACATGCCCACAAACTTAATACTTTGCTAGCTAGTCCTCGAGCAAACACCCAAGAAAAGGAAAAGAAATTAACGAAAACACATAAACAAACTAAAACCAAAGAACTCACATAGAACAAGTTTAGTTAGATAGTTTGCTTTGATGGCTCAACATTGAAAATATTATGTCAAATTTATAAACTGCTTCAAAATCATAATGGCAAAGCCAAACTCTCACTTATCCAATGCAAAAATGGGGGTGCGTGTGTGTGTGTGTGTGAAGAATCAAGTGAAACGCTGTACATTCACAAGTTGGTTCAATTTTCGACCTTAAAAGCCAAATATATCCTTTCTTCGCCCATGGGATTCACACCCTAAACTTGTTTTCTTTTTATTCTCTTCCCAATGGTGAATTCTAAGGTCGATTTTCAATTTACTACTTTCATTCTCCACTCAAATTTGGTTGAATCTAACCGATAACGTCAACAATCTATCCATTTAATGATTCTCCCAAACTTTAAGTAATTCGGCATTCAAGCTTATACTAAACAATTCAAACCCACAAGTTATCTAATCCCCACAATTTAATCACAATCGTACAATTACTCGCTTGTTTTGATATTTATATCTCATGATGAGCCTTACTCTTTTAAGCTTTCTTCTTAACCCATGTAACAAGCTTTTAGTCGATATCTCCCCAGTTTTAAGGCCAAATGGTTCGAGATACCCTATTGGACTTGCTAACTCGGGTAAAAAAAAACTACGAAGTGAGGCTAAGAATTTAGTAAGTGCAATGCCATTTTTATCTTTTTTCAAAGCATATTTAAATGATCTTAGATCCCTAACATAGGGTTATTACTTAGTTCATACTTGATAGTTAATGATACTCCACGCATTTTCTTCCAAATCAAGTACAAAATCACCACAAGTCTAGATCATCTCTTTTAATGGCTCATCCATTCCAAATTGTACTGTAAATAGTTCAAGGTTGTAATATGTAATAAAGGATTGATCATCTAAGTCTTCTAATTCAACTTCAGTCATGTGAATCAACCTATTCATGTACAATACTAAACTCAGTTCATGTGCACAAGTATTGTCACATTTTGCAAGGCTGAGTAAAAATTTTACTCGAACACATAACTCTGTTACAATTCATAACCTAACACTTATTTTCAAGTATATGCATCATGGCTGGCAAGACTATCTAACTTACATAAACATGCAACACAAGAAAAAAAAAATTAGACACACAAAGGCAATTAAACAATTAGACAATTAATGTTTCACCCCCCAAACTGAAACTAAATATTGTCCCAAAAGTGAAATTAAAGTTAAAGGATGAGAACTTTCCTGAGTGAAAATATTAGTTGTCTTAATTGCTATTGGCTTCATGGTGAGGCGTTAGTGGATTGATGGATGTTGATTCTTATTTCTCTCCCAAACTTAAGACTTGACCTACAAGAAGATCAAAATCATTAAGAAACTATTAATAAAAATATAAACTAATGGCTAAATAATTGAGATAGTGGGAACAGCTTGGGTTGCCTCCAAATGAACGCTTCATTAACGTCATTAGCTTGACGTTGTTATAACGCCTTATGTTGGATCTTCAAGAGGCACTTTTTCCATGTTTGTCATACTTGCCCTGAAACTTCACTACACCAAAATGAAGTATGTTGTGCATAGTTAATGGTTCTCGCCATCGCAAATTGAGTCTATTAGGGAGCAACTTCCAACAAGAATTATAGAAAGGTACTTGTTCTCCTAGAACCAACTTTTTCATTGGCTTTTCATGTCGATTCCTGGTTCATTCTTTGTAGACTTTTGCCTTTTCCCAAATGTCACTTCAAAACTCCATTTTATCACGTTGTACCAATGATTTTGCACTTGCTACTTTCGAAATGCAACTCATCTTTCTTGTATTAGAATTTTCCTCTAAAAGAGCATAGCAACGAAGATTAGGAAGCAACTTCAACCCTGGTATAGTACTTAAAACCTCCTTTGATTCTACAATGTTGAGAGGTTTCAGATGATGAGTTTCACAAACCAAGATAAAGTCAACCACTGCATTGCTCCCTGTGTAACTTCCAGTTTGGTAGAATTTTCCGCCACTCATCTCCTGAAAATTTCTTTGTTAAAATCTCTACTTCCACTATTTCAAATGTCACATGTAATTTTTATAATAAAACTAGACATGTAGCCTTTTATTGTTCTATTAAAAAGAGATTATATTTTGAAGACAATTACAAGTGGATTCAAAAGTCCACTAATACTAATTACCAAGGATCCAAGGTTGTATGGTTTATCAAAGACCAACAAATGAATTATTTTTGTAGGTATCAAAGAAAATAAAAAACAAAGGACTTTGGATGGTGGATGCTCAAAGTACATGACAGAAAATCAAGCTTTATTGTCAAGATTCAAAATAAAGGATTGTGGTCATGATACTTTTGGAGATAATGTTAAAGGAAAAATCATTGACATTGAAATTATTGGTAATTATTCATCTCCCTTTATTGATAATGTTCCCTTAGTAGATAACCTTACTTAGTTTTAGTCAATTGTGTGATGAATGTTATCATATCAAATTTGATTCTTCGAAGTGCCTTATTGAGGATACTACATCAAAAGACTGTAATGTTTCTAGGAATCCGAAGTAAGGATATTTATGTCATAAAAACTGAGTTTAAATGCGGAGAAAAATATTTGTCAAATTAAAAATATAATACTTGGTTATGACATAGAAGATTTGGGCATGTTAGCATAGACCTACTTTCAAAATTTATAAAAATTGTTTTGTTAAAATTTTGTCAAATTTGAAATTTGAAAAAGAAAACATTTGTGATGCATAGAAAACAAGTAAAGAATTCTGATTTGAAGACCAACATGAAGAAGAAGCAAATATAGATGAAGAATAATCTTCTGAAGTATAAAGTGATCAATCTCTACATAAATAATGGAGTCAAACAAAGTACATCATTGACATGCTCAATAAGTTTGAAATTGATGAGTTGAAATCATGAACACTCCAATGAGGTCATCAATCAAACTAGACAAAGATGATCAAGGTACTTCCTTAACATAACAAAATATCGAGATATTATCGGATATCGCATTTACTTAATCGCAAATAGATTCGATATTATGTTTAGTGTGTGATTATGTATTATATTTCAACACAGTACTCAAGAATCACACTCTAGTGCCATAAAACAAATTTTAGATAATGTCTTTAAGATATTACGTCTATAGTATTCTAAAAGCACCCAAAAGTGGAATATTGTATTAGAATTTGTGAATGAGGAAAATCAATTGGTTGATATTCTCCTTAAACCTCTAACACTTGATAGATTTTCATATATTCAAAGAGGTTTGGGAATTATCAATGAATTTTAAATATGTGACTAAATTGAATTCATACTAAATGTTCTCGTATGATTCTATGTGCATACTTGGTTGGAATTTATATAAATTTTACCCAAATGAGTATGCTTTTGTTATTTCATCCCTCGTACTTTGATTAATATTTTATTTTAAAGTGATGATTATCCTTTAAAAAAAACTTGCATAAATTTAACATCTTGTACCTAATTGAGCAGGAATATTTTACTATTTTCTATGGTTGATTTAAAGTTTTGATCTTATATACCATATTATTCCTCTCATATGTGCTACCGTTTTGCTTATGTTAAAAGAGGAAATTGTGTGTTGATCTTAAATGTTATGGAATGATTATGCATGTTTGGGAGAGATGATTATGCATGTTTTGATTTGAAAATATAATACGCTTAGAGTATATGAAAATTGGGGAAAGAGAGAAAATCATTTATATTATTTGAATGTATAGTTATTGATTTGTAAAAGATAGGGAACAAGAATTACATGATAAATTTATAATGTATATTCATTTATCGATATGATATCAATTGTTCAATCTTACCTTACAAATCATCTTTTTTGTCATAATCAGAAATGGAGAAATTTTTGACATATAGTTGATTTCATCCTTAATGTTTTGATCATAATAAACAACATTAATATTGTTTCTAACAACTAATTTTGAGTGAAGATAATTCAATGTTAAAATCAATCAAACATTGTCAAAATCATCACATCATAAATCGGACTCGAAATGAAGATCAAAGTGAAAGTTAAGCATTCAAGTCAAATCATTCGAGACGAGAGCTTAAAAGATCAAAATCAAGCTGATCAAATCGAGGTCATAAAAAAAGTCAAGAATATAGTCAAGTATTAAAGTCAAATGTCTGGTTGACGATCCGGATGAACTGGACCATCTGGACGTCCGATTCATCCCTAGGGGTTAGGTTTTTTACCGTTTTGACCGCAACGACTAGTTGGTCATTCGAATGAGTGGCGGACGTCTGGATGGTCGTCTGGATGGGAAGATTTTTTTCGCGTTTTGATTGCTATAAATATCACTTCACTTTACATTCATTAAACAATTAGAAGAGAGTTTTCTTGTGAAATATATTTGTGAAAACCTTCTTTGAGCTAATATTTTTACATTCATTTCATTTATTTTTTCAAAACAAAAACTTTAATTGTTGAATCAAATTTCTTGAATTATTTCTTTCATCGACGTTTTTCATTTCTCCTTGTACTTAAATTATTTATATCAATTTTAAAAGAGATGTATATTTTTGAAGAAGATTTTTGGCACTTACCTTGCATAGACTTTCGTGCTTCTTTATATTGAAAACTTTGATTGATTGAATCAAACTTATAAATTACCATATTCATCAAAGTTGCTCATTTCTCTCTTCATACTTAATTTATAACAATTATTCATTAGAAAGAGATATCTTGTGAAGATTTTTGAACTTACATTGCATTTATTTCTTCTTCTTCTTCTTCTTCTTCTTCTTCTTCTTCTCATTGAAACAATTTGATTGATTCAATCTAATTTTTGATAAATATATTAATCAAAGTTTTTCGTCAACACTTGAACTTAGGGCTAGACAAAACTCTCAAACGGAACCGGACCGAACCGAACTGAACCGAACCGAACAGTTCTTCATAAGTTAAATATCCGAATAGGTATCTGAATCGAGAACCGACATGTTTGGTTCGGTTCTCGGTTCTAGACCTGGAACCGAATAAGAATCGAATTTAAATAAATTTTTTAATGTTTTATATGAATTAATTTTTTTTTATTTTTCTAAACAAATTAGCAAATTAACTAATTTAGTGATTAATGTCCTAAAGCTCAAGCCAAGTCTATGCCTACCTAGCCCAGCCCAACCCAATTTCTAAATTCAATTTTTTGATTTAATTTTTTGATCATATTATTTATTTCATTCTTAGCTCAAGATCTAAGCCATTTTAAGTTTTTATCCTTCTCTTTCCAATTTCACACTTTCATTCGATAACCACTGATTTAATGACCCCAAATCGTTTGATAAATCGAAAACCAACATCTACATGCCCGAATCGAAATTGCCGACTGTCGAGTCCGACTTCCCCTCTCAATGTCCATCGAAGTCGTGACCTCCAACCACGATCACCAATCGTTGACCATTAAAAATCTGTTAAAAAATTTAATTATCGTAGAGTATCGAACGGAACCGAACTGAATGGAACTGAACCGAATCCGAACGATTCCATAATTATATTTGGACCCGACGATTCCATTTATTAAATACTCGAAAATTTTGGTTCGGTTCAGTTCAGGTCTCATCAGAACCGAACCGGACCATATCCAACCCTGCTTGAGCTATCATTTATTACTAATCATTGAAGTGTTAGCCTCACTTAGTACTTAACTTGTTTCTATTATTTATCAAGAGAGGTATTTAATTGTAAAATCACTTTGATAAAATGTAGGTCGTGTTAAAGTCCCTTAAAGATCACCATTGTATAAAGATCAATGCTCCTTATTGTAAGTCACCGTATGAGTCATATTGAGGTCCCGTGAAAGCTCAATAGTGGGTCATGTTGGAGTCCCGTAAAACTCAACATTGTATAAGGATCGATAATCCTTGTTTGTAAGTCACTAGAAGCGATGTAAAATGTTGGATTACACCATAAGTCAATCAGTATAGTGGAAAGGACTTGCTCGTATAAGAGAGATTGGTAACGGAGAACGTAGATCATTGATTTGGATCGAACCTCCACAATTATATTGTATGCATCATCTCTCCCTCTTACTTATTGTTTTTATATTTGTGCTTATTATTTGAATTAATCTTTACTTGCATGAATTTAGATTAATTCTTCCAAAAAGTTTTAAAAAATACCAATTCCCCCCCCCCCCCTCCCCCGCTCTTGGTTAGTTATTCTTAGGCTATCACTTTGATTCTACAATGTTGAGAGGTTTCAGAGGATAAGTTTCACAAACCAAGATAAAGTCAACCACATCTAGTAGCAAGTGTATTAGTTCTTGGGGCACTTGTTGCAATATACTGCTCTAGAGAGTTATAGAACAATTCTTTTTTACATTTTTTCCCCACTACTGCATCAACTAATTCGATCATATGGAAAGTATAGACATTTCCATGGAATTTCTTATCTTGGTATATGTTGAATATAACTTGCTCTTCATTAACCCAAAGTGTGCGCTATATTCCCTGTACATCAGTCAGAGCTCTCCCAATTGCCAAGGATCAATGGTATTTCTTAATCTTCCTCCATGTCCAACACAACAAAGTGATGGTAGTTGGTTTCACTTCTACAAGACCCAACTTCTTGAATACATATAGGGACGTCAAATTTATGCTAGATCCAAGATCACAAAGTGCTCTATCAAAGGAACCTCCTATTGTGTAAAAAATAATGAACATACCAGAATCTTTCAATTTCTAAGGGAGCTTCTTTTGGAGAATTACACTGCTTTCCTCTATCAATTTTATTGTTTCATACTCTTTCAGCTTCCTCTTCATTGATATCTTTCAAAAATTTGACTTAATTCGGCATTTGTACCAATGAATCTACAAACGAGATGTTCATATGGATCTTTTTGAAAACCTCCAAAAATTTTGCAAATCGTTCATCAAACTTCTTCAAGAATCTTTGTGAATATCGCAATGGTGGCTTCAAGATTGGTGGATTGTCTGGGAATGAAATTGAATTAGGCTTTGGAGCCTTCTTCGTTTTCCCTGCTTGGATCTTCTGTTCTACAACCTACTTTTTTGCCTCTTGTTTAGAATCCAATCTAGACACTACAACCTCTTCAGGCTTGCTCTCTCTAAACTCTTTACTATTTCTTAGGGTGATGGCATTGTAATATTCCATTGGGTTTACTTCTGTGTCACTGGGAAATTTTCCTCTGGTTTGAGAGTTTATTGTAGTAGCTAGCTGACCAATTTGTACCTCAAGATTTTTCACTGTGGCCTCCATGTTCGTCATATGAGTTTTAATGTTGTGTAGTCTTGACTAATCCTTGTTGAACCTCGCCCTAGTCTCTGAAATGCTCCCGAAATATCTTCCAATGATGGCTTTCTTTAGAAGCTTGATTATTGAACTTAGGAGGGGGTTGCGGCACATTCCTAGTGTTACTATAAGATAGATTCCCATGGTTTCACAACCCTGGATGGTAGTAGTTTGATGAGCAATTCCCTCTTTGTTTAAAATTTCGACCGTTTACATACTAGGTTTTCTTATTCTCCATCTGAATCTTCTGATGTGATATAGAAGTAGCTATAGTCGAATATAACTTTTTTTTTTAATTTTCCTGTGTAGTAAATGTAGTTATTTAGCTGGTAGGAAATGACATTTGAGCTACAAGAGTTGTAATGGAATCTGCCTCATAGAAACCATTAACTTTCTTTGTACTTGAACACTCACTTGGCCATTGATAACTGTTGGTGGCTATTTCATTCAATAAATAGTAAGCATCATCTGCAGTTCTTGACAGCAAAGTACCACCTGAAGTAGTATCAAATATTGAATGTATCTAACCATTTAACTCATTATAGAATATCTAAACCTGCATCCAATTCTGATAATCATGTTGAGGACATATTCTAATTAACTCTTTGAATTTCTCACATGCCTCATAAAATGGTTCAAAGTCGCTTGTTTAAATTGTCCAATCTCACTCCGCAATTGAGTTAATTTGGAAGAAGGAAAGAATTTGATAAGGAATTTCTAAGACATCCCCTTCCAAGTAGTAATAGAGTTAGCTGGCAATGATTGAAACCGTCTCTTTGCTTTATCCTTCAAATAGAAAGGAAACAACCATAGTCTGATAGCGTCTTCTATAACACCATTCATCTTTATAGTATCACAAATCTCCAAAAAAGTACCAAGATAAAGATTTGGATCTTCTAATGGAGATCTCCCAAACTGATTTTACAGTACATGCTAATCAATGTGGGCTTTGGTTCAAAGTGGTTTGTAGCAATAGTTTGGTGTGCAATACCATAATAGTTGTCATTGACTACTAGTGACATAGCGGAAGATTATAGGAAAAATGAACAACCTCACAAAGATGAGAGAAAACTCACGAAAATTTTTATTCAATTCAATAATAATACCTTAAATGGCTTATAATACTTTAAATAGTAAAACCCTAGCAAAATTCGAAAAATAAATAATAAAAAATTAAAAAAATTTTAGATTTTGACTTAAATTGAAACTCCTAAGATTTAGGATCGTCCTCCAACAAATAGAGTCCAAATCCGAATTTTATTGAATGAGATATTACCAAAATAAAAATTACCATAAACGGCAAAAACGCTTAATCGAGGGCCTAAACGACAGAATCATGGCCAAAGGCGATGAGTTGTGATCCTTGGCCCATTTCCAATCGAATTAGACTATCAATTCGCCAAAAACAAACAAACCCGAAGTTATCATGAAATCATTATTTTGCCTTATGATCCCACTTCATCATAAATTCTAACTCCTTATGCACTTCATCATTCTCCCCAGGGTGAGAAAAATTCACCCTCGAATTCGACGGGGAAGAAGCCTCATCATCATCAGAATTATCACCATGAAATGGCACCAGATGCATGACATTAAACATGTCGGATGTACGAATATGACTTGGAAGCTTCAAATGATAAGCATTTGGATTAATCTTCTCAATGAGCTCTAATGGACCAACCTTTTTTGTAGTAAGCTTGTTGTATTCATGAGCAGGGATACAATCTTTTGTTAACACCGCTCAAACAAAATCACCTACCTCAAACTCAACATGCTGGCTTTTAAGATCCGCATCATGCTTATACTTAGTAACAGCAGCCTGGAACTGATCATGAGCCTGTAAGTGAATCTGCTACAACTGTTGAACAAAGTCCACGGCCTTACCATGCATTTTAACAGCAGTAGAAACTTGGACCAAGTCAAGGGGACCACGAGGAACGACATCACCTGAAATGGACTAAAACCTGTGCGTCGGTTGACAGCATGATTATGAGCAAATTCTGTCTACACAAGTTCTGATCTCAGGACTTAATATGATCACCAACCAAGCAACATAGTAAATTATCCAAGGAGCGATTAACAACCTATGTTTGTCCATGTGTTTGAAGGTGATATGCACTGCTGAAGTCCAACTTTGTATTGATCAATTACTACAAACTGCACAAGAAGTGATTGAGGAAACAAGTATCCCGATCAGACATAATAGATGTAGGCAGTCCATGCAGGCGATAGACCTCATGAAAGTACAGTAAAGCCACATGACAACATCCGTAGTTTTTTTACAGGGGATGAAGTGAACCATCTTAGAGAACCGATCAACCACTACAAAGATAGATTCAAAACCACGTTGAGCCTGGGAAGCCCCACAATGAAATCCATGCTAACGTATGTCCAAGGCTGGGTTGGGATAGGCAGGGACATATATAAGCCAGCATCTGTCGCCTTGCCTTTGGCCAAATGACAAGTCTGACAACACTCCACAAACTTGCGTAATGATAGCCAAAAGTAAGAAACAACAACAAGCTGCAATGTTCTGTCACGACTCCCGTGGCCTTCATTGTGCAATTTTTGAACAATCTTCAACCGCAAACTGGCATCTGGAATACATAACTGGTTGCCATGAAAAAGGAAACCATCAACCCATGCAAACTCCGACTGCACACCTTTCTACAACATCCGAATAACATAGGAAAAATATGGATCGGTAGTATATAAGTCACAAAGGCTATCAAAACCTAGAACCTCCACTCTCATTTCTGTTAGGAGAGTTTGGCGCCTACTTAATGCATCGACCACCTTGGTAAGGGCACCTACTTTGTGCTTAATCACGAAAGTAAACTACCGCAAGTAAGCAATCCAAGAGGAATGTCCAGCAAAAACCTTATCTTGAGTACTAAGGTGCTAGAGGGCATCATGATCAGTATACAAAATGAACTCCTTTTGAAACAGATAATGACGCCAATGTCGAACTGCTTGGACTATGGCATAGAACTGAACGTCATAAGTACTGTAGACTTCAGACCAGAAAGCTTTTCACTGAAGTATGCAATAGGGTGGTTGTTTTGACTCAGCACACCACCAATACCCACCTTTGAAGCATCACAATGCATCTCAAACGGTTAGGTAAAGTCAGGCAATACCAAAACTGGAGCAATAGTCAACTTCTGCTTAATCAACTGAAGAGATGCCTCTACCTTAGGAGTCCACTGAAACTTTCCAAACTTTCCATCCTTCATACAATCTGTAATAGGTACCATGATACTGCTAAAATGTGGTATAAACCTGCTATAAAATGAAGCAAGGCCATTGAAGCTGCGCAATTCTGTAACAGTTTTAGCTTGTGGCCACTGGCTTATTGTCTCTACCTTTGATGTGTCAACTGCTAACCCCTTCTTCGTCACCACATAACTCAGGAATACAACACGATCAGTCAAGAACGAACACTTTTTCACTGCAGCATAAAAGTGATCCATGAGAAGAACTGAAAGAGCTTTCCGAAGGTGCTAGACATGATCATCATTATTAGCACTATAAATCAGAATATCATCAAAGTAGACGACAACAAATTTACTGATGAATGGATGAAGAGCCTGATTCATAACTCGCATAAATGTACTAGGTGCATCTGAAAGGCTGAAAAGGCATAACTAACCATTCGTACAACCCTTCCCTCGTCTTAAATGCTTCTTCCACTCATCTCTAGGACTGATCCGAATATGATCGTACCCACTCTTCAAGTCAATCTTCCTGAACACGTAAGTACCAGTAAGCTAGTCTAATAGATCATCCAAGTGAGGAATAGGAAAGCGGTTACGCACCATAATCTTATTGATCGCCCTACTAACCACGCACATGCGCCACGTCCCATCCTTCTTCTGCGTAAAGAGAGCAGGAACAGCACAAGGACTAAGACTCTCCCTGATGTGCCCTTTTGCCAGAAGCTCCTCCACTTTTCTGCGCAACTCTTCATATTCAGTGGGGCTCATCCTGTAATGCGCCCAATTAGGTAGGAAGCATCAGGCACCAAGTTAATATGATGCTGAATATCCTTTAGCAATGGCTGAACCCTGTAAGGGATCTCCTACTCGTTGTCAATTGACTTTTCCACTAGCACATACACGACCCCAGACTCCTTCATCCCTATTTCGAACTTCGGTCTGGTCAGTAAATTGGAAATGTCCCCGACTGTTTTTAATGAACCCTTATCCGGTAGTAACACAATCTTCTTACCCCCAAATATAAAGTTGTACATGTTGGTATATCCATCATATGGCGAATGGCGGTCAAACTGCCACGGCCTCTCTAACAGCAAGTGACACGCATCCATCTCTACTACATCAAATAAAACCTGATCTTTGTAGGTAGGCCCAATGGAGAAACTAATTCGAGTACACTAAGACGCCTTTACGTTGTTACCCCTCTTCAGCCAAGCTAATTTATACGGTTTAGGAGACTTCTCAGTCTGCAAACCCAGCTTCTTAACGACCTCTTTAACCACCACATTTTTGCAACTACCAGAATCAATAACAAATCTACAGATCTTTTCCCCAACAGTACACATCGACTGAAAGATATTATTACGCAGCCAGTCAGTGTTTATTCTCTAGAGGAGTCAGAAAGCTCCGCCTTACCACCAACGCTTGACCCACATCACCAACTACAAACTCTTCATCCTCTGGGACTTCTTCGATGTCTTCATTGTTAAATACAGGCGGACCTGCATAATCTTCATACCTCTCATCAACAAAGAGTCCTCTTCGCGGATTCTTGAGATATTCAGATTGTCTATGGCCTATACCACCACATACAAAACAACGATACCACCTCCAGGATGCGCTAGTTGTTGAACAGGATTAGTTCTAGGAGGGACATGTTGAGTTGGATTACCAGGACATGTCATCTGCTGCTGTGAATTATTGGAAGAACTGCCTGCAGTAAAAAGACTGTATTTCTCCTGGACTGCTGTTTCTCTATCTGTAATGCCCTCTGATATGCCTCAAAAACTATCACAGAATCAGACATATTCAGTGTGTCCTGTATTTGGGGACGAAGACCACCTATATATCGTGATACCAACTGCTCCTCCGTCTCCATCACCTCATTCCTCGTAATCAACGTGTAAAATTTTGTGGTATAGTCACTAACATTTTTTACGCCTTGACGCAAATTCTGCAATTGCTTGTACATGGTCCGAACATAGTTGTAAGGCAGAAACTGCTTCTTCATATGCTTCTTCAATTTATCCCACGATGCAAACTTGGAATTTTCTAACCTGGATCGCGTCACTTTAGTCTGTTGCCACCACATCACTGCTCGTCCAGTCGTAATGAGAGGCACATATTTATCAGCAGGAACCTCCTTAAATTCCAAGATCTCCTTCACTGCAGTCACCCAATCTAAAAACTCTTCTTGACTTAATCCACCATGGAACTTAGGAATATCAACCTTGAATCCTGATTCTTAACGCTTGTTTTCATCCTGACCACCCCCCCTCCGTCGGACTGGCAGATCTATGGATACTCAGGTTGTGCAAACAAATTCTCATCATCAGAATCCTCAATCGGCGGGACCACCGACGCATGATGCTGTGGCATGAGTGCAGTGAATTGCTGTGTCAGCAACCCCACTTGTTGATGCAGCTATGCGATTTCATCACGTCTATGTACCTCTTCTACCGGGACTTCACGGGCTTTTGGACGTCTCCTTAGCGGTATGGTGAAGAAACAACTTCGGCTCTGATACCAACTGACGTAACGGAAGATTATAAGAAATATGAACAACCTCACGAAGATGAGAGAAAACTCACAAAAAATTTTATTCAATTCAATAATAATGCCTCAAAGGGCTTACAATGCTTTAAATAGTAAAACCCTAACAAAATTCGGAAAATAAATAATAAAAAATAAAAAAACGATATTTTTCCTTGAATGGAAAAAAATTCGAGATTTTGACTTAAATTGAAGCTCATAAGATTCAGGATCGTCCTCCAACAAATGGAATCCAAATCTGAATTTTATTGAATGAGATATTACCAAAATAAAAATTATCATAAACAACAAAAACGCTTAATCGGGGGCCTAAACGACGGAATTTGCTCGAAATCCAACGTACGTCATGGCCAAAGGCGATGAGTTGTGATCCTTAGCCCGTTTACAATTGAATTAGACTATCAATTCTCCAAAAATAGACAAACCCGAAGTTATCATGACATCATTATTTTGCCTTCCGATCCCACTTTATCATAAATTTTAACTCCTTATACACTTCATCAACTAGTCATCCGGACCGTTAAATCGATGATGTACTGTACCCACTGTACCAACATGGGTCTTTTCAGCATGCTTTGTCCTCACTCGCACGCTTCCCGAGAAAACTTCTCAGGGGGTCACCCATCATAGAATTGCTCCAAGCCAAGCACACTTAATTGTAGAGTCTCTAACGATGGACTTCCGGAAATAAAGTTGCACCTTGTTGGTATGAGTAGTACCTATCAAATCTTTTAAACTTTCCTGATCTGGGTATTACAATCAGCCCCCGATAGACTTGCGACGTCCTCATCGTGCTTGATCCATCTGAGGATTCGTTGCCAGACGTTAGGATTCTAGAGGTGGCTCCTACGGGTTTAAGAGGTGGGTCCCGCCCTATGGCGTAGCACTTTGTCCCGCATAGCACTTAGTTCCCGATTTCGGCCGGCAACCGGGCTCTGATACCAAGCTGTAACGCCCCGAGTTTTGTGAACCCGAAGTGCCACGTCATCCTCATTTGTCTTGAATTAAATAAAAGGATTTGCGGAAATAACTAAATTTTAAAGATCACATTTATAATTGTGAACCTCATCGACAACAAAACTCATTTGATTTATTTAGGATAATTGATTAAACTTTAAATCTCAAGTTTGAAATAAATAAAATGACAAGATAAATTAAAAATGTTCATAATGAGTAAATTTCAAAGTAAATAACTTTATTCATTAAATCGTGCCACCACTACTCATCAATACCGACAGTCTCTGAAATCTGAAAATGTCATTAAAATAATGAAATGAGTATTTCAAAGAAATATTCAGTAGACTCATCACCAATAATTAATTTACAGAATAATTGAACACGTAATCATGCAATTTATAACGTGACATCATCATCATCATCATAAGCTCATTTTCTTTAAAAATCATAGGCTCTTTAAAATCGTAGGGTGTGGGTAGTCTCGTTTCATGCATTTAAACACATAAGTTATGCATAACATCATCATATTATCTCATAAGAGATAGTCTCGTCTCGTCTCGTCTCATTCGTTAAAGCATATAAATCATGCCAAGCATAACCACATCATTTATCACATAGGAGATATTCTCATCTTATACATTAAAGCATATAAATCACATAAATTCACATAATACATGCAATTATAATTTAAACTAATTAATGGGAGGGGGGGAGTCTACCTCAATTTATCTCGAGTCACATGAAAAATGGAGCGAGAAATAACCTCAATCTCCTAATCGTTCGTATGTTTCGTCTAGTCAAAATAGAAAATAAGTTTTGAGTTAGTATTCCGAAAATTTAAAGTTTTAAAGTGATAAAATAAAGTTTATGGGCTAAATTGGAAATTTATTAAAACTGAATTTGAAAAACTTAGGGACTAAATTGTAAATTTTTTAAAATTGGAATTTGAAAAGTTTAAGGACTAAAAATAGACTTTTCGAAAATAGTGGGCTAATTGTGAGAAACAAGAACTCCATGGGTTGTTTTATTCATAATAGAAAATTTAGGACTGAAATAAATAAATTTTGAAACTTGGGTTGAGGCTGGGTTTGTGTGACTGCTTGTAGCTTTGCAGTTTGATGGTGTAATTCGAAATTAGGTGATGGTGGGTTTGGAATCAATGACGATGGATTCGTAATTGGGTTTGTGTGAGATCATCATCTCGTTGGTGCTAGAAATTGAGATTCTAGCATCAACGTGATTTTCCAATGTGAGACTGGATTGATGAAAATTTGAGGGAGGGGATTCTTACCCTACTGACTGCGTGAATTGTGAAGGAGGAGAGGAACGGGTTGTTATATGAACAGTGATTTTAGAGTACAAAAATCTAAGTGTTTAAATGAGCCAAGAATTTGGGCTGTAAGGCTTTTCCTAATTGAATTTAAGTGAATTGGACCAAGAAAATCGAGATTGGGCTAACAAAATGTTGGACCCTAAATAATAAAATATTGTACATTAAAATTAATAAAATTTGACTTTAAAATGATAAGGAATTGAATACTTTAAAATTTACTCGAGATTGGACTTGACTTGAACAGTTTTAAATTGGTTTTATAATGGTTAGACGAACATACTTTCCTTTTAAAATTTGGGGTTAAAACTTAGCGAAGCGTTTTTCAAGAAAAAAATAATTTTTGTATTATTTAAAATTTCTCGATCGTTACAGGAGCTCCTAAGATTCAGGATCGTCCTCCAACAAACGGAATTCTAATTCGAATTTTATTAAATGAGATATTACCACAATAAAAATTATCACAAACGACAAAAACGCTTAATCGATGGCCTAAACAACGGAATCTGCTCGAAATCCGACGTACGTCATGGCCAAAGGCGATGAGTTGTGAACATTGGCATGTTTCCAATCGAATTAGACTATCAATTCGTCAAAAAGGGACAAACCCGAAGTTATCATGACATCATTATTTTGCATTACGATCCTTCTTCATCATAAATTCTAACTCCTTATACATTTCATCAACTGGTCATACGTAATCTCGAATAGCTGAGTGTTGATTTTTTCATTGGCTACCATTGCTTCAAATTCTTTTCTTCTTATAGCCCATAATCTCCGGAATGTTCTTCGATCTCATGATCAAAGGTTCGTAATGCAAAACTCCTTGATCTTCGCTTAAAAAACTAAACCAAAACAAGCTAACAATTAAAAGTAAAGAAGTTTAATTAAAAATCAAGGCCAATTTGTAATAGTATTAGTAAAAATCAAATATTTCAATCCCTGAAAATGGCGACAAAAACTAGTTACGCGTTTCCTATAACGTAAATATATTGCAAGTGTATAGTGTCAAGTTTTGTAATATAAGCCCTTGTTTGAGCTCTATTATTTGGAAAAAAAATTGATTTTGGAATAGTATTTTTTGGAGAATGTGTGATTAAAAAATAAAGAGAATTTTGGGTGCAGAATTTTTATGATGATACTGGGTGGGATATTGGACGTTTATTACAAGTTCTCCATCCTCTTATGGCAGAGCAAATAGGGGCTATACCTTTATGTGTAGATGCCCTAGATCGAATTTTTTGGTGGAATACATGGACGGTAGCTTCGTTACCAAGTCAGCATGGCAGCTCGTATGTTCGGGATGCCAGTATCAGGATTCATACCGGTTACTATAGAGCTCTATTTTTCCCGTCATTGTCTCATTTTTCTGCTTGAGACTATATTAGGGCCTCATTCCAGTAGATGTGGTCATTCACGAGAAGATTGGATTCCAGTTGGCTTCTCGCTGCCAGTGTTGTTTCGAGACTAAGACTATCAGTCATATTTTCACTTGCATTAGCATCTCCAATCAGGTATGGTAGCATTTTGAGGATATTTTCAGATACCTATGAGTTCATGAGAGGGGGTCAGATAGAGATTCCAAAGATGGAACTATTCTGGACAGTATGTTCGTTGTTGACACATTCGCATTATCATTTCTCTACTGATATTTTGGTATCTATGGAATGCGAGAAATGATGCGAAGCATTGGGAGATTCGCATGGTAGACAGACGTATCATTTGGAGGGTCTATCGCAAGATCTCGTTTCTTCATATGGGAGGACTGTTACGAGCGGTGTATTGACGATGGGATTTGACACTTACATTCATATTTGATATTTTTATGGACCCTCATTCCCTATCTCCCCCTATTCTGGTTTGGTGGCGTACTCCATCAATCGGATATGTTAAGATCAATACTGATGGATGTGTCAAGGATGGTTATACGAGTGGGGGAGGTATTATCAGAGATCACGCAGGACAATGTATCAGGGCTTTCTCAACTTCGTATGGACCATGCATGATATTAGAGGCAGAGCTCCGGGCTATTCTTGATATGATTTTACTAGCTCAAGGACTAGGTTATTCAGTGATTTGGGTTGAATCAAATTCTACAGTGGCTATCCACTGCATACTAGAGGAGGACCATGGGTTATTCAGGGCATACTTAGACGTATCATAGACATCATATCCTTCGACGGAGATACAGTTTCCCACATTTACAGAGCAAGAAACCAAGTTACAGATGCTCTTGCTGCTGAGGGTTGGGATCATCGACGATATCAGGTATATAGAACACTTGACCTACCACGACATATTAGGGCACTAGTATAAGTTGACGACATGGATTGCCCAATATCAGAGTTTGAATTATATTTTAACTTTCAATACTTATTTTTGGTTTTTTACATTAGTTCTTATTGTAAAGGGAGTAGTATTTCCTTATTTACTACTTTATTATTCGTCATTTACTTTCATTGTAAGGGAAGTAGTACTTCCTCATTTACTATTCTCATTACTTTCATGTAATCATGGTATTCCTCAGCCACAAGTGAGGGCATAAATTCTCGGAGGTACCACCCTCCTTTAACTAAAAAAAGTAAGGAGAATTTTGGGTTTATGTGTAATGTTATTTGATTGAAAATTGTGTGGCTGATAAAGGAGAGAGAAAAATTAATTAAAATTTAATGAGGGTCAAACATGGGCTAAAGATCATGTACGGATGTCAAACCCAGAGAGATTGAAATTGAATTTATTACTCAGTACTACAATTGTGTTGCTCTTATTTTATCTAGATGATTAATTTTTTGAATCAATATTTTTAAGTAATCTAACAACGAATGTGATAATGTATCCAACAATTTCAATGCAAGTTTGAAGATTTAATCAATATTAGAAAGCATAGCGTTTTGATTTAACTTTACTATCAACTATGTTTCTCAATCATCTCGTTATCTCTAATCAATTTTCACAAGTTTATAAGTAAGAACCCTAATATAATTCTACTCTCTCTGCCTCTCTCGAGTGTTGAGTAAAAGTTATTCATGTAATTCAATTCCAATATCTCTGCTCTGGATTAAAAATCTAGGAATTATCAAGCTCTTGGTTCTTATGTGGAATATACTTTATAGGATTATATATTTTTTCTCGAAATCTATAATTTTCTAAGTTGTGTTATTCTGAGATCAAGTCTAAATTTCCCTCTCTCGAGTGTCAAAATTTAAACAATCAATTCATACAATTAGTGAACAAGTAATTGAAAGCATCAAAATCAATAATACAATTAAAATGAATGAGAAATATCAAATAAATAATAACTATTTAATAATAAAAGCATAATCTCAAGTTGGCTACATCAAATCTTAGATATGTAATTTAATTCATGATAGATGAAAGAGAAACTATCAAATTCAGAATAAAAAAACATATAGAGAATTAAAAGATAAAACGTTTTGGAGTTGAATCGGTATTCTTCTTGACGTTCTTCTTGATTTCTTGGTTGATTTTTTGCTCTTGCCTCGATGAATTGTAGTTTAGAAGCCCCCTTTTAAAGTTGTATTTATGTTTTTCCCAAGTGCTAGACGAGTTTTAGCCTAATTGGGCTTTTAAAAATGGATAAAACTATCAAAACTCTAGCTAGGCGAGGACACGGAGCTGGGCCACCATCTTCTGCTATTTTCCCAAGACTGGGCACTAGGACTCTGTTTGTGGCTCTAGGGCGCCCTTTTTGGGGAAAAATTCAACACTGCACATCTTTAAATATTTTTATCATAACTTTTTCTCCTCATATTCGATTAAGGTGATTCAAAGTGCGCTGGAAAGATAACTCAAAGGGCTACAACTTTACTAAAAGTAGTTGTTTTCCAATTCAAATGTTCATTGTGTCAAAAATGAGTCTCAATTTTGAACTAAAAAGCTTAAACATAATTTTCCAGTTGAAAATTAATTTGTAAAAATATTTTGATCATATTTCACTCCTTTTTGACTTCTAATTACATCCTATTGACTCTTAGAAGTTTTCAATTATCATTTTTTTGATCCGAATCAACTATTAAAAAGTTGCAATTAAGTTCTCAAACTTTGGATTTCATAATTTTTCATCGTTATTTAGCTTTTTTCTTTCAATTTAGCTTCTAATCATCAAGTTTCACCAAATCAACATCAATTTCTCCTTGATTCTTGCCAACTCTACTATTTTCTCCAAATTTTCCACAATTCACACCAATTCACTTAACCTATAAAACAATACAAAAACACAAATCAAAATGTTCTAAAATTCTAAGAATTAAACAAAATATCAAGATTAACTAGCATTAACATGATGAGTGAAACACACTTATTACCACACATATTGCTCAACTACTGGCTTACCTAGCTCGGATTACAAGTTGAGCATGAGCTGGTTCTTGAGCTTATCACGAGCTAACAGGCAAAAAACCATGCAGACTGATCAGCTATTGGCTTACCTAGATCGGCTCAAGATCTAGAATGAAATGATTCGTGAATTGATCACAAGCCAACGAGTTCGAAAGCGAGTGAGATAGCTCGCTTGGCTCATGAGCCAACTTGCGTGAGCCGCTCTATTTTTATTTTTTTGCTTTCTTTTTAAATTTTTTTTATTGAAATCTTCCTTCTGAAAAAAAAAAAACGTAATTTCGTTTTATATTTTGCTTCTTATATTATGGTTGGTTTGAACAATCTTTTTGTTCTAATTTCTCTTCGTTCTTACTTTTTATTTAAATAAGAAAATTTGTTTTTAGCTTGAAGAAAATGTGTTTTTTTCCCCTTCTCTCTTTGCACGGACAATTATACTTTAATAATTGTCAAAACTAACTGTTATAAATTTTTAAAGAGATGAGTAATAAAAAATATGCAAATTAATAGCATCTTATTATTTGATCGTAAATTAACTGAATAGATCAATGTTAAAAATTAATAAACATTTGTACAAACAAGTTATTCCAAATCATATTTGAAAAACAAAATAATTTTTATTAAGAAAATAAAATATATTTCATATATTTATTTAAACATTAATACAAAAATTTGATGACAATTTATGACTAAAAGCAAAGTTTGCATTTAAAGTCCTAATAAGTAAGGAAAAAAAAAGGGAGAAACACAGATAGACATATTTTATTTAATAGTACTGTTGACTTAGATTTCGGTTCCTCTCACGTCTACGTAGTGTCTTCCTACACACTTGAACAAACAATTAGAGCATACAACCTTCTCCATGGTTAGGGAGGCGATCGTAAGCATTCCGACAATCAAATCAGTCTATTTTAAAATAAATATTTAAGTGTAGGATGTGCTAAAAACGTAAGCAACAATAGGAAAAAAAAAAAAAAAGGTCTGAATTGGGAGTATTTAGAGAACAATGGAAACGCAAAGTTAAAATTGAGTGCATAAAATTGCATTTCCCTCAAATAGCACTAAGAGTGAGTTTCTATAGTAGAAGAGGAGAAAGTACCACCGTTGGATGAAGAGACATGAGACCTCATTCTGATGGTCGAGGTGTCTCTCCGTCAATTATAGGCTGATGCCATTTTAACACCCCTTGAAAAGCGATCACCTTAGAGCCTACGTTTGACCTCAGAAATATAGATTGACATTTGACCTTTTAGGCGTCAATTTTAGAGATATCACGTCATTCAATTGTTAAAGAACTTGTACAAAAGATCTCTTAAAAGGGGTGATGAGAGAGATACTTCCCATCAATAAGCCTCGGATTTCCTTTCTATAGCAGCCGTAACAATTCACTTAGGCAATGGAGAGTCGTCCTCTACATGGCACCTCGACAGAAGTAGTACATAACCTCGATTACCTAATGTATGGCCTCAAATCGACCTATAAAATGGTGATGTAGAGTGTGGGCCCAACTAAACTTGCTATCTATCTATCACACGACTATAAACTGAAGCCTCATAATAAGAGGTGTTACAACTAGTTTGAATTATATTATAAACGGGTTAATTTCACAAATGGTTATTAAAGTTATAGCAAAATAACAAAATGGTCACTGAAGTTCCAAACTTGCATAAACGGTCATTCAACTTTCAGTCACTTTCAAAAATGGTCACTGAGCAAAATTAAGGGACTTCTTTATTCTAATTGAAACCTAAATTAACAAACTGAGGCCCCTTCAAAATTGGAGGGGCTGAATTGCAATTTCCTATGCATAAAATTCCAAATTGACGTGTTTACCTGTTTTGCTTTTTTTTTTTTTTTTTCCCTTTCATAATAAATAACTTGTTTTGCTAATTTCTCTATAGAATTTAACAATTTCTCCTTGGAGTTTATTCTACAAAAAACTAGAATTCATATTTCAATATTATAAAATACCAATTTCACCAAAATATACAACAATTTCACCATAGTAATTTACATTACAACTTCATAGCATACAACAACTCATAATATTCCACATTTCACAAGGCGTGGGCCCGACCTCTTGTGTTGCTCTGTCCATTTTATAAAGAGAAGTTGCCTTAGTAATCCTTGCATTTTGTGTTGCAATTGTTTGCTGTAAAACTTTGACATCCCTTGTTTTCAAGTCGACCTTCTTCGTCAGGTACATGATAGCATCCACTATAGCAGCAGAGGAGTTTTCAATTCCATCTCTTGAAGGCCATAACTCAAACAATGCAGAATCCCAACGATTTCTGCTGTCTGGCCTCTCAAACCTCCTTAAAAGATCTTCAATTATTTTATCATCATAAGCGGACTCCAATTTTTCCCTACGTTCTTTGTTCCATTTTCGACAGTAGGCCTCTTCAACGTCAACAGTGAAGAACGCAATATCTAATTCCGGCTGCACGAGCCAAACACCATAGCTTGTACATGTAACCCTTTATGCTGTTTAAGGAATCCACAATGACAATCTCATCTCGTGACAAAGATCTATCAACTTCTGATCTCAGTACTCACCTTAAATTCTTTTCTGCTATCATGTCAGCATAGCTTTGGTTACGATCAAGATGAAAAGAAGATTCATTGATGATTCTAATTGATGGCTTCGTTTCAGATTCTTGAAGAGCTTCAACTAGGGAGGCTGCAGCTCTGACTTCCCACTACAAGGTTGACCACAGATTACAACCAATGCCATCTGCAAAGAAACTGGAAAATATTTGTAAAAGTCTTATCCTAAAAATGTTTTTATAAAGGATGTTACTGAACTTCATCAATGAATTTCCTATATGAAAATAGTGAAATTTGAATACGCGATAAATGCAACCAAAAATTACTGTAAAATCCATTCTTTCGTAATTAAAGCAGAAGATACCGGATAGCAGAAACTGAAAAATGAAGCAGTCGGTATTATATAATCACAGTACAGGAAAAATTGGATAGAGTCTAAATTTTAATTGCAAATCCTGTGTTCTTCTCACTTGAAAATCTTCAAGATGCCAAGATTTTTCATTTATGGCATACTATTTTTATCCTTTTTTTTTGTAAGCAAATAGTGGTTTTTTCTTTTGATTTTTTATAAGCAAATAGTGATCTTGCCTCTTCTTCGAGATATGCTACTTCTTATATCTTCTCAAAGCACATTAGAGAACCCTCTAGTAACCCAATGTTTAGTCTCTGTTTATCATTTACGCAAAATCCATATCCGACCTTCCACATGAAGTTTTCAATATTAGTTACTATATGTCTATAAAAAGTGAAAAGGGAAAATAAAATATCTCGGCTTTTTCTCTTTTCTATTACTACAATTTTATGTTTGTTCACTTCAAGGCCAAGATTTGGATAAGACATTCCTAGTAATGGTCTGAGTCTCAGATTACCAAAGCCAACGCCAAATCCATTACCGTCATCCTAACCAAATTCATAACCATTATTCTAACTTTTTATACCATAAAATACAATAAAATACTTTTTGGAAGCTTACCTTCGGTCGGTGTTTCGGGAGTTTCTTCTCGCCGGTTTGAAGTTCGAATGAAAGGGATAGGGTTTGGTTTGGGGTTTTATCCAAAGGAAATTGCAATTCAGCCCCTCTAATTTTGAAGGGGCCTCAGTTTGTTAATTTAGGTTTCAATTAGAACAAAGAAGTCCCTTAATTTTGCTCAGTGACCATTTTAGAAAGTGACTGAAAGTTGAGTGACCGTTTATGTAAGTTTGGAACTTCACCATTTTGTTATTTTGCTGTAACTTCAGTGACCATTTGTGAAATTAACCCTATTATAAACACAAAAAACATAAAATAGGAAACATAAATTTACCTTTGGTTTGTAGGGAATTTGTTGTCAAAAATAATTTTAACACGGGTTTCTATAAGAGTTAATTAAATCACTTCCTACTGAATTTTATTCGTGGTTACTGAATGCTCACTGGAATATAAACGGTTACTGAATGCTCACTGAATTATTCATTAGTTTACTCATCCATGACTAAAGCCAATTCCATGTATACAGTTCGAAAAATGTCTACGTGGCAGATGATATGGCAAACAAAATATGAATAATATACACATCATCTAAAAATATTAATTTGTAAATAAGTTAAAAAAGTTACAATCAAACCACGATTCTTTCTTCTCCATTCAAGCTCCAATATTTCAATTTAAATCACAATCCACCCAAATTCAAAATCACATCCCTCACCAATTGATCAAATCTTCATCCAAAATCACGTTCTTCCCCAAATTGCATTCCTCCCCAGTTCCAATCCTAGGTAAGTTCCATCTATCTTCAATCAATTGAAATCCCCACTAATCACATTTTACCCGCCAAATTCATTACGAACCCTAGATTTTTCCACTTAAAACATAGCCAAACAGAAATCGAAAGATTTAGCCATAAAACTTAGAAAAATTCTTATCTTGATTGTAAGGAACATGGGGGACCCAAGACATACATAAATTGAAAAAAATATAATAGTGGAAGAATCTCTTTCGCAGACCATGGAGGAGGGACCACAATGTGAATTATTTACAATACTATTGATGAACTCTTCAATTTCTTATTATACATGTTGGAGATATGTATTGAATTTGACAAATTCAATTAATTTATTCATAAGGAACATATGACTGTTGCAATGTAAACAATATTAACATTGAGTTTATTTTCATGAATTTTATTTTTATTTGAAATGGTTGTTGAAGTTTGAAGTTATTTTACCAAAAACATGGCCTTCCAGTAAAGGGGTTTTGTAGACCAATTTTTTTTCTCAATACTAAACGTTAGATCAATTTCCAAGCATACACCTTTACAGTCTCCTATCCAATTTTCATTGGAGAATAGCAAAAACCATAATTTTTGTTGCAATGCTAATGATACAGTTCAAGAAGCGGAAGAGATACCAATTGAATATCAATTGATTGATTTAGATAATGAGGTTAACGACGATGATTTCCACTATGATAAGAATGCATCTGAGCATATTGAGTTTGGATTACATGCAGACCCTGCACTCGAACTTGAGGTTGGAAGTGAAGAAGAGAAAGGTTCTAATGAGTTAGATTTCCCAAGTGAGGAGGAGTTGCATACTAATTATTCTTCTAGTGAAGAAAATATTTATCACTTCCTAGTGTATGATCCCGAAACGGAGAAGTTCAACCCACAACTTGAGTTTGGAAAGGAATTTAAAAACAACAAGGAGTTTAGGCAAGTTGTGAGGAATCATGGGATTGCTAGTAGATGTAATTTCAGGTTTAGACCGAATGATGAGTTTAGAGAGCAGACCATATGTAAATTAGAGTCAAGTGGAAAATATGGGCTTCTTGGAAATCCATACTTATGATAATATCATCAATCCCATCAATAGAATGAAGTTATGACCTTTGGTTGATTCCCTCCCAATCAAACCACCAGGTTGGGTTGTGTCTAAACGGGGAAGAAAACAAAAGAAGAGAAGGAGATAGGCAGAGGAAGATATCGTCACCTATGTAGGATCCAAGGAAAAGTTGAAGAAGAAAGGTATAACAGTAATTACTTGTAGTGTTTGTGGAGGGACAGACCAAAACATGAGGTACCATCAGAAAGCTGACTCACAACATCAGGTTTGTCTATAGTTGAAATATGTTGTTTATGTTCTTTTTTTGTTCAACTAATTTGGTATAATGGAAATCATTATTTATACTCATTTCAGGCTTGGTTTGATAGTGCTATAAACCATGTAAATGAAGATAGGTCGAACTACGTTGTGAGTGATAACTCAAGGGTAATCAAAACTAATCAAATATTTTTTTTCAAATTATTCAAACATTTTGCTTTGTTTAGATGATGTCTAACCTTTTTTCAGGTCAAACTAGTGCCTAGAAGGCCACCGAGTAATACAATAAGTGAAGTGCAACCATCAACACCAAAATCTAATTTCTAGTTCATGCCAACACCTGGCATTGATATAACAAGTGCTTCCCAGTGTAATAACTATGGTCCTCCACTTAATTAGCCAGACAGTTCAACAATAGGAAAATCTCTTCCACAGATGCTATCTACAAGTATTCCACTTCAATCCTTAGTGGAGGATTGCAAGATATAGAGAACCAAGAAAGAGCAAGGAAGAGGGCAGCCATGATAAAAAAAAATAAAAGGGACGTTCAAGGGTCAATTACATTTGCACCACTAAGAAAGAAAAAAAAATTCAGCTACTCGGTAGCAACTCAGCAGACTTCACAAGCTACACAAAAAAATGCAAAATTCAGCAACTGAGTAGCAACTATTAGAATTCTATTCTAGTTTGACAATTGTGCACTTGTTTTGTCATAGAAGATTGTTGTATTTTTGTTTTTCTATCAAGAAGCTAAAAATATTAATGTAAATCAGTTCCATTTTACTGGTGGCTTTTTACTGATGATGTAAGACTTATTACTGCTATTTTAATGGATTTTCAGTTGAATTTATCAATTCATTAGTACTGATGAATTTTTGCTGATGTTTGTGTATCGATGGCTTATTACTGGTGAATTTATCCATTGATTTTCAGTTCATTTGATTGATGGCTAAAGTTTTTTTCCTGTATGTTGTGTATATCAGCTGTAGGAATTCTTTGACACACTTCATGTTATGGCTGACAGCAATTAGGAAAAACCCCTATTAGTCCCAAATGCTGATGTTCTCATTCATATATAAATGTTGCTCCTACAGTAATTGTTATTTCTGTTTTACTCTATCCACTTTTAGCTTTAATTTCAGGAACATTAGATATAGTAGATGTAAGTGTTATGCCCTAGGTCCAATCAACTTTGGACATAAACACTTTGAATATATATATATATATATATATATATATATATATATATATATATATATATATATATATATATATATATATATATAATCAATGCATATGTATGGCAATACCTATTATTTAATTGAATTAATATTCTAATAAATTAAATAATAGAATCCGTAGATTCAACTCTTGGTGATTTGTTAATCACAAGGAGTTGTGATTGTGAGATACAAATTACATATGACTGAATCTTAAATCGTCTGTGGTCGAAGTAATAACGAGATACGGATATCATTATTACGGATAGACTATCGCGTGTAGCATTCTTACTTGTGAAGTAAGTAGCTTGTCTCACAAGCTAAAGTGTGGTGACACTTGAATGAACACGTGGATGTTTTGTTATAGAACAAAACATTGGAGACCCACTGAGAGATTCCACATGGATAACTATCTGAGTGTTAGTGGTTAATCTCTAACGTTCGGTAGTGGAATTGGTCCTTTGACTTGAGGTCATCATGGTACCTTATATGAGGACAGTCATACTTTGATGGTGTTGGATGTTGCTCTGCCAAGGGTCGCTAATACAACATCGTTCGGGTATGTCAAGAATCATATGAAGGTCGTGAATGACCAATAGAGGATTCGTCACTCTTAGATAGTAAGAGATTGTGATCTACATTTTATCCTGTTAAGTTGATAATGAAATCCTTGGCCAAGGTGAACTCATAAGTCGGAAAAGAGTTTTCGACGTACAATGACTTAACAGTGGGATAAAAGACATGATCGATAATTGAGATTGACACATATCCATATCTCATAATTGATCAGATCATATTGACGAAAGGACTATAGTTTCACGTTAAACGAACAAGTTTGATTTTGTCATATTACGTGATATTTCCCGTCACATGTATTGCCCTGACACATTGCTAGATGTCAATCTGGGACAACGAAAGTGAATTAGTGATAAATTAAAAGGGGAGTTTTAATTTATTGATTTTGATTAGATCAAAATAATAATTCACGTCGTTAGGCATCGTGATTGGGAACCTGATGAGTCACACACAAAAGAGAATCAGAAGAATGAGATTTACCAATTAATCAATTGACAAGTGTTGGATAATTAATTAATTGGGTTGTTTATTAATATGCCCGAATTAATTAATTGGATTAATTAATTCAGGATCAGATTTAATTAATTTGATTAATTGAATATTGGACCGAGTTAAGTTTAACAGATGGGCCGAGCCCATGTGGACTTATATTAATAGGCTACTAGGGTTTGAAAACAGTATGAAATTTTTCATTATTCTTGCTAACACAAGAAAAGAAACCCTAGCCACCATTCTTGTTCTCTGTGTGGATCACCATTGGAGGCTGGACAATTGGACAGCTTGGATTGCAGATCGTGATCATTGGAGTTCGTGAATCAGCAAAGGGTTTTGCAGAATTCATCAAAAGTATAATTCTAATCACAGTTTCTATCTAAACACATTGTAGATCCTTGGTGGGAATTGAAAATTGTTTTATTTCCGCTGTGCATGATTAAGTAAATTCCCAACAGTAGATTCATCATTCCATAACTACACATTGCAAACTACAGAATATTAAAGGATTTAAAGTAGGATTTATCATTAACAAAACTCGAACATCAAGCAGTTATAAAAATAATCAATAGTCACAACTACAGATTTAAAGCAGTTTTTTTTTTTTTTACACCAATCAGGGGAATAATTGATACAATACGTAGTGCCAATAGCAACCTACGAACTGTACTTTCAAAGACCAAGAACAACCTAGCAACAACAATACAAATTATTCCCTAATTTCAAACAGTGAGATCAACAACATTACATAAATTAGTGAAATGGTCTTCACTTTGATTAGTAGCCAAATCTATTAAGCACAAAAGTCCGATTACATTGCAAATCACTCGGACCACCAAAGCCCAAAATCGTCCTCCTTGGTTATTCTTCGTCCATGAAGCCTTTGTTACAGCTATCTGACCACAATGACACAAGCCCTGTTCTCAATTCTGAGTAGTGGCTGAAGAGATTTCCATGACGAATTGAAGGATTTTGTTCTTCTTAAGGTTAGGTTTCAATTGGGGATTTCATATTTTTCTTTCTGATGCAATTGGAGTTAAAGGAAGTTATAAAAAAGGTTATTCTTAAATAGAACTAAAATTGCCATTTCACACATAACGTTTTAATTCATCATGTACTCAATTAACGCCATTGTTGCCACGTCAAGTTTTCATCCTCCACGTGTAAATTATCGTCCACCTGTACAAACGGATTGGGCCCTAGTGATGAATGGGTAACTTAAAGAATTGTTGAGTGAGCATTTGATAACTATTTATTTTTCAATGAGCAAGTGGTAATCAATACTAAATTTCAATGAGCACACATATAATTTACTCATTTCTATAATTATTGAGAGAAAAGAAAACATCTTTGCAATAATTAGTTACCTCACGGAGTGTTGGTGTCTATGTATTCTCTTAGAATCATGTTTGTTACATGTGCATAAATGTTGATACATTAATTTATACCCATGTGAATTGGTAGATTTTGATATATTGATCTTACATTTTTCAATCAACTGTCAGATTTTTGACATATAAGGAGGTGTCAATCAAGTTGTACAATTTGTTTGTACAAATAATTTAATCAATTCTCTTACTCGTAAAAAAGATTTTTAATACAATCCTATGAAATATTGAGTACATGCTCAAGTCTAAACCTATATATACAAGAAACTTCCAAGACGTTAACATTTTGTATATATGTTTATCTATGAACAATCTTTAAAAACATTTTGAAAATTAAAAAAAAAAATTATAAAGTTTGAAAACATTGAGGAAACTTCACAAAAACCTTCGACCAAACTATTTGAAAACTTGAATTAAGAATTACACGTTATTATGAACATTTATTGGACTTTGTACCTATTTGATTTAGTTAAAAATCAATTTTTAGTAGACTTTGATAAAATTGATAAAATATATGGTTAATAAGTTAATAAAAGTTATGAATCCTAAAAATGTGTTATTGACATTAATTTGAAGAAAAATAAATTCTATAAAAGGTGCCAAATAGGAACTTCATCTAGGAAGTAACTTGGTAACAGAACTGGACAAAGAAGAGGAAGAGGAAGACATGCAGCTGATTTTTTCCAATATTTTCGACTGATTCAGCTGGAAATGTGAAGGATATGACCCAAGAAGGGGATCTTCCACCTCGGAAGACATATGCAGACATTACAGGAGGAAAACAAAACCTAGCATCTGCGAAGGAAATATTGTTTGATGATGTTGCTACAGATCTCAAATCGGAAGTTGTAGTGGTCAGAGATGCCTCTGACTTCAAGAATGAACCGTTTATCCAAGTCTCCCAAGAAAAAATACAGAAGTTATCACAATGGTTCAAACATGGATTAGTGGGTAAATTTTCTTACAAAAAACCTGCACTTAATTTGATTGTTCAAACTCTTAATTCTTTTGAACTTGGAGGGGAAGTGAATGTGGAGAATTTGGATGAAAAACATGTTCTAGTTAATTTTGAAAGAGAAGAGGATTACTGTCTTATTTTTTCGAAACCGGTTTGGTATATTCTTGGCACATCAATGAGAATCTTGAAGTATACGTTTGATTTTGATCCACAAAAGGAATCGCCTATAGTCCCAATTTGGATTGCACTACCTAATTTGCCTTTGGTTTTCTATTACAAGGCGATTTTGTATTCAATAGCATCTGTTTTGGGAACTCCTTTAAAAATTGATGAACAGATTGCCAAGAAAACCAAACTAATCTAGCTAGAATTTGTGTGGAAATGAACGTTAATGCCCCGAAATTGGATAGAATTAGAATTGGAAATGAGACGTTTACAGTATGGCAGACCTCTGTATTACTCTTTTTGTAAACATGTGGGGCATGAAATTGGGAAATGTTACTAGAAGAAAACTATGGGGACCAATGTTAAAGATAAACAGCATGAAGTTACTCCTAGGGAAACTCAGAATAATGACAAGGGGAAGGATGAATGGATTGTCATATACTATCTAAACAGACTGAATTTCTAAAAGGAGAATGTTCAAAAATCAATAATCGTGAAGAAGGAGAAATTGTCATTGAAGATCTAAAGTGCAAAGAGGTGAATTAGAAGGAATTCTTCAAGGAAATAAGTGAAGAAGAGAACAAGGCTGAAGTAGAACCCATCATAGTTAATGAGAATCAAAATATGCAAAAAAATCTAGGGTACTTTGATAGTTGGCAAAATTGGGAAGAGGTGGAACAGTTTGGAGTGGAAATTATTAAAGAATTTCCACTGAAAGTTAATAGTCAAAACAAGAAGAACAATTTAGACCAAAACTATATTGATCTAGATGAAGAGAAACTCAATAAGACTTCAAATGATCCCAATTGCAGGAAATTGAAAAAACAAAAGTCATATGAAAGCTTACAAAGAGAGAAGGAAGAGTTAGAAGGAGAGGATGAGATATTCTCAGTTGAGGTCGAAAGTGATACAGATGGAAAAGGAATTATGGGCAGTTATAAAAAAACCAACGAGCAATAAGAAGAGAAGGGGAGACCATCCAAATGATAACTATGCAGTACAATGTATTAATTTGGAATCTAAGAGGAATTTCCAATTCATTGAAGAGACTGAGAAATCCGATTCATACTCATCATATTTCTATTTTACTTATCTTGGAACCTATTGTTGATAAAGATCACGTGCAAGATTATTGCAAAAAACTGATATTCAAGAATTGCTATGCAAACTTGAATGGAAAATTTTAGGGAATGTGGAAAGGAGAGATTGAAGGCCATGCTATATAAGACAGGGAGCAACATCTCACTCTTAAGGTAAAAAGACAAAACAAAGAGAATTATATTACTGCAGTATATGCCAAATGTTCTGTCCCTTTTAGGAGAATTTTATGGAATGATCTTACCTTGTTCTCTGAGAATTTGGAATCTCCTTAGCTTATTGGAGGAGATTTCAATTCCATATTAAACAGAGGTGAAAATGATGGAGGTAACTCTCCTAATAGAAGGTCTATGGAGGATTTTAGTAACATGTTGATTAATTGCAGTGTGGATGAACATGTTATTAGAGGGAGTAATTACACCTAGACTAATGGCAGGATCTAGGATAAACTGGACAGAATTCTGGTTAATGCTCAGTGGTTAAATGAATATAATGGCTTCGAGGCTGAAATGTTAAACAGAGACACATCAGATCATTGTCCCTTCTTGTTGAAATGTAATGTTCAACAAATCTATGTGAAGACTTCTTTCAGATCCAAGCAATGTGGTGTCAAAACGAAAATTTTCCTGGATGCTGTTAAAAGATGCTGGGAAAGCCCTCTCTGTCCTTATTCTAGAGGCTTATTTGGTTTCTATTTCAAACTGAAAAGACTCAAGACTACTCTTAAAAAGTGGAGTAAAGATACTTTTGGTAATATTTTTGTTGATATTACTAAAGCTGGAGAAGCGGCTCTCAAAAAGGAAATTGCATATGACAGAACTGAATCCCCTAATAACAAAATGGAAGTGAATGAGGCTTATGCTAAGCTCAATCAATTTCTTTCTAAGGAGGAAGCCTTTTGGAAACAAAAGGCTAGGATTAAATGGCTTAATGAAGGAGATAAAAACTCTAAGTTTTTTCATGCTTGGATCAGAAAGAAATGGGCTAGAAATAGTATTAATTTGATATCCAGTAATGGTGTTGAATTGAAGGAGCCAAGGGACATACAACTATCTGTTGTGGAATATGTTGAAAAGATTCTAACCAAAGAACCTACTGAAGGCTGTGGCAGTATTCTGGATAACATCCCACAGTTGGTGTCCCAATCTGATAATAATCTACTCAACATGCAATCTGATATTGAGGAAATTAAGGAGGCAGTTTACAGTATTAACAAAGATAGTGCGGCTGGCCCAGATGGTTTCTCTAGTCTTTTCTTTCAACATTACTGGGATATTATCAAATACGACATTTTAGATGCTGTTCTGGATTTCTTCAAAGGCAAAGTAATTCCTACATGAATTACATCCACCACTATTACGCTTATCCCAAAAAAAGATGAAGCTATGAAGTGGTAAGACTTTAGACCCATTAGCTTGTGTAATGTGGTCAATAAAATCCTTACTAAGGTTCTTTTCTCTGGACTCAATAAAGTTCTTCCTAAAATCATTTCCACAACCCAAAGTGGCTTTACTCCATGGAGGGATATTGGAGATAACATACTTCTGGCCCAGGAGCTCATTTAGAATATTGATAGGAAGACTAGAGGGGGAAATGTGGTTTTAAAACTAGACATAGCTAAGGCGTTTGATAGGGTCGACTGGGAGTTCCTCTATAAGGTGATGGAGAAGTTTGGGTTTAACCAACAATGGATTGATAAAATCAAAAGGAGTATTAATAGCTGCAGTTTTTCTATTATGATTAATAGATAACTAAAGGGTTGTTTTAGATCTACTAGAGGGCTGAGACAAGGTGACCCTATTTCACCTTCTTTATTCATCATTTTGGCTGAATGTTTGTCAAGGGGGCCAGATAACCTTTTCTCTAGAAATGAAGATCTGCATTTCAGATATGGAGGTGTTATCCCAATATCAAATCTTGCATTTGCTGATGACATTTTCATATTTACCAACGACCAAAAAACTTCTTTGAATAAAATTATGAGATTCCTCAAACTTTATACTGCAAATTCTGGACAGATATCAACCACAATAAAAGTTCACTTACCACAAAAAAAGAAATCCACAGAAAAGTGATTGAAGACAGCACTGGCTTTCAATTCCAGCATCTGGCTCTGAAATACCTTGGAGTTCCTCTACATAAAGGGCATAAAAAGGCTGCCTTGTTTGAGGATTTGATCAACAAAATTAAAAGAAGATTACTTGGATGGGAGCATAGATGGTTGCCAGCATGGGGCAAATTTATTCTTATCAAACATGTGTTGAGTTCTATGCCAATACATTTATTACAAATCTTTGACCCGCCAAAATGCATCATAAATAAAATTTCCAGATGTTTAATGGTTTAATCTGGGGGGAATCTAGTCAGAGCAAGAAAATTCATTGGGCATCTTTGGAAAACATTTGCTATCCTGTTGAAGAAGGGGGCATTGGCTGCAACTCTATTTCAGATTTGAATCTTGCATATGACTGTAAACTTTGGTGGAAGTTTAGGGAACAAAAATCTCTTTGGGGTCAGGTATTGCAAGCCAAATACTGTAGGTTCAATCATGTTAGTGTTGTCAATTACAGCACCCAAGATTCCAGTCTTCGGAAAATGATGATTAAAGCCAGAAACTTAGTAGAACCTCAGATTGCTCGGAGAGTTGGAGAAGGCAAAGTTAATTTTAAGTATGATGCTTGGCTTCAATCTGGTACTATTCAAGGGAGGCTTAAACATGTTAGATCTCAAGATAAGCTTGTTATGGATTTCAGGAATAATAATGAATGGGACACTGCCACTTTGAATAATATTCTACATGTTGATGTTGTTAACGAAAATTTGAAGATCCCGGTAACCACTTACCCTGATAAGATGTTCTAGAAACCAAATGCATCTGGAGAATTCTCCATCTTTTCTTGTATTAACCTCTTCAGGCAGAACAAGTCCAAACAAATGGCGTATAAACATATTTGGGATAAGAGTACTCCCCCAAAAAATTGCGTTTTTAGGATGGAGACTTTGGTATAATTGGTTACCAGTTGAGGATATCATTCAGAATAAATTTGGCATCCACTTAGCCTCCAAATGTCAATGTTGCGGGAACTCAGAAAGTATCAATCATGTATTTTTGGATGGAACAATTGCAAAGGAGGTCTGGTCTCATTTCTGTAGGGCTATAGATGTTCAAGATATTAGATGTGGTTACCCAAAAGCTATGCTTATGCACTGGTTCTTGCAGAAGAAGGCAAAACCTGGTGAGGTCAGATCTATTGTCCCTCTTGTTATCATCTGGTTTCTATGGTTGGCCAAAACAATGCTAAACACAAAGATCATCCAATGAAGGCAGATATGATTATTAAGCAATGATATATCCTTATTAATGTACTTCAAAGGGCAGGGAGGATCAAACATGGGACTGGCAAGTGTAAAAACTTATAGCAGTCAAGTGGGAAACACCAGATACAGGGTGGTATAAACTCAATACGGATGGGGCGTTGAAATCCAATTTTATGGCTGCAGGAAGGGGAATTCTGAAGAACAATCTGGGAAATGCAACATGGGGATTTTATGATTACTATGGAGAATGCTCTATCTTGGAGGCTGAATTAAGAGCTATTGAGATAGGACTGAAGCTGTGCTGGACCCATGGCAATAGGAAAGTTTGGGTAGAGACTGATTCAAAGGTGGCATTAACATTAATTAAACAGAACAATGATCCATGGGGAGTTCATTATACCCTACAATCCGTTCGGTGGCTTTTGGAGAAGATGGAGAACAAAGTTACTACTTGGAGAGAAGGAAACCAAGCTGCTGACTGATTTGTTACCAAAGGTTGCAATGAAAGAAAATTCAAATTGGTTAAAGTTAAGGAATTTATTGGTAGAATCAAAGGTATTGTGAAACTTGATAAAATGGGTATGGAGACTATTAGATTAGTTATAAAAAAAGGTTTAAATGCAAAATATTTTATTGTTTGATTGTCTGGTTAAAAATGAACATGTGGAAAATAGAGTTTTGAATAATAATAGTGAAACAATGGCTAACAAATGATAGAATTCAAATAATTGTTAAATAAATACCTTATAATAAATTGGAAAATGTTATTTTGTATATAACTATTTACATAATATTTTATATAATAATAAGGTGTCAAAGTGTAAGTGAGAAAGTTATTTGATTGATGAGATTTTGATCCAATTAAATCTTGAAATAGTATTTGTTGGTAAACCAATATATAAATTAGTATGTACATGTAGTATAATCGGAATAAATTATAGTCCTTGTTTGATAAAATAAAATGTAAAATTGTAATCTAAGTTAAGTTAAAAACTAATTTTAGTCATAAATGCAATGAGATTCACAACTTTTTTATTAGACACCTTATTATTTTTTTATTAAAATTTAATTTTAATTCCTACATGTGCAAATTTTTCTTACTACGTTTCCACAATATTTTCAAGTTTCCTATCTTTACGTGTCACACGAGATGGCCTCTCATTAGAGAGAGCGACAGAGGTTTAAACTTCGTGCCCATTTAGAGAAAGCACGGGACAAATTAAGAGTTTGTTTGGGAGAGATTTTTAGGGGAAGAATTGATTTTGAATAGTGATATGATGGGAAATGTGTGGTTGAAAAAGAAGAAAAAATTATTGATGTGATGAAAAATATTATTTTATTGAAGAATGTGTGGTTGAAAATGAGAATTGATTTACTGTAGAAAAATCTAAATCCCTCCCAAACAGGGCCTAAGAAAGGTCAAATTGTGTAGGGTGGCTAGGGGAGCCGAGGGGCGGGGTACTGGTAAAAGGAAACAGTAAAAGTTATAAACCGTACAATCTTCTGATGATCCAGGCACTGGGAATTCAGTCACCAACTCTTGTAAATCTTTTGGTTTAAATTATATTTATCAAATTCATAGGGACCCTTTAGTTTATGGATTTCCGTATTTCTGTCAGAGACAAGGAGCTGCCATAAAAGCAGCATAATTGCAGCAGATGCTCACAGAGTTGCAGTAGTCATAATTTAGCACACTGACACTGCAGTCGCAGATGAAAGAGAAACAAATTAAACTCGATAAATACATAGACGGGTGTAGAAATTAAAATTAAATTTTCGGTGGATTGTGATAAAAGTTTTTGAAATGTGTGATTCAAAAAATATGAGATCCATGAAAGATAGGGTGTTTGACACCAATTTTTGTGAAAAAATGTGTTTTTGAATAGTGATTGATGGAAGAATGTATGGTTAAAAAGTAAGAAATTTTTTTAGGTTTATGTGTAATATTATTTTATTGATAAAATGTGTGGTTGAAATGAAGAAAGAGAAAAAGAATGAGAATGAGAATGAGAAAAAAATGGGTGCCAAACGGGGGCTTAATATTGATTGTTCAACTTTGATTTAAATTAAAATTAAATTTTAATCCGATCCAAACAGACTCATACTAAAATTATGGACTCACATTAAATGTTGTAATTTGATCGGTTGAGATTATAGGTGTCGTGATTTTTGAGCATAGAATTTGTCTTATGTGCATATAAGACTGTTCAAATAAAGTAGTTTAGACTTCAGCGTAAGAAAAAAAATAGGGACGAGCTGTTGTGCCAGGTCGGTAAAAGACTTGACACAGAAATGTGAGATGGGGTGGGTGGGTGTTTTAACATTTTTGGGGGGTTTTTTAATAAGGTGGGTCCCACCTCGTGTGAGATAGCCTGTAAAAGGCCTGTGAGGGAAAGTCTGGTAGAGAGGAAAAATCCAAAAAAATATTCACTCAAATTATGAGATCGTTATTTTAATAGACGGTCCAAAACTGTGCATGAAAGAGAGAGGGTGGCAGCAATATGATCAGAACCATTAGTTTTCTGAACGACAGAAGATTCTGCAGCAACACTAATGGTCCTAAAATAAATATACCACCACGACTCCTCTTTAATGAGTACATGAACTAAACCCTTTTCTCTCTCGATCTGCTCATTTCATCTTTACTTGAAGTCTAAAATTTCGAGAAAATAATTAGCGGAAGAATTATGTATCCTTTCACAGCAACCCAATGGCAAGAACTTGAACACCAAGCACTTGTTTTCAAGTACATGGTCTCTGGGATGCCCATTCCACAAGATCTTCTTTTCACTATCAGAAGAAGTCTAGATTCTTCTTCCAAGTTTCTTCTCCACCAAGTACCCCAACATGGTAATGACCAAAAAAAAAAAAAAAAAATTGGATCTTTTTATGATGTGTGTAATTAGAAAGGGATTTTTTTTTTTTTTTTTGCAGTTGGATGGAACAGTTTTCACATGGGTTTTGGGAGAAAAATAGACCCTGAGCCAGGGAGGTGCAGAAGAACAGATGGAAAGAAGTGGAGGTGCTCAAAAGAGGCTTATCCAGATTCTAAGTACTGTGAAAGACACATGCACAGAGGGAGAAACCGTTCAAGAAAGCCTGTGGAAACACCCCCAAATATCTCATCAATCACTAAAAATACTACAAATTCTTCTTCTTCAGCTAGACAAGAAAATTACTTTTTCTTGGAATCCAATGCTTGTGCTTCTACTGCAGGCAAAGATTACAGGTTCTTAAAACCACCACTAGTTTATGTGATTGTGTCACTGTTTTTGACTGATAAATGGCTTCTTGTTGTACATGTTGAAGAAACAGCTATGGGCACTCTGGGACCTCAAGAAATGTCTCTACTTTGAATGATTCTTGGCAAATGGCACAACTGACACTGGGTGATGTGAAGCAAAATCCTTGTTACACCTCTGATATCAACAATAGAGAGATTTTGGAGGATCAGCAGCCCAACAAAATTATGCATCATTTTCTTGATGAATGGCCACCAAAGGACAACAAAGATTCTGAGGACAAATTGTTAAGCCACAGAACACAACTCTCAATTTCAGTACCCAATCCCTTGCATGATTTCTTCATGACCCAAAATGGTAGGACTGTTGTATTTTTTAAAAGAAAATATTTGCTTTTTCATGTGGGTTTTTTTACTAATATTTTTTGGTCCGTCCTTCCCCCCCCCCCCCCCCCCCCCCCGCCCCTCTCTTTTTTTGCAGATAAATGAAAATCCGAAAAGTTAAGACAGTGGTATTCTGTTTGTGGTATCAGAATAACATGTGTAATATGGTCTGAAAACAGTTCCTTTCTTGTGTTTATGTTTAGAAGGATGTGATGAGTAGGAATTATGTCTGTATGGTAAACTGTGGGAATCACTTGGATGTTACCTATTTCCTCTTTACTAGTATTTATTTTGGTTGGAAAGGCATCTACCAATTTTGCCACATGTTATGTACTTTTTAATTAGCAGATAGATTCACTTCTTCACTGTATTTCTGGCTTTTTCCTTGCCTACTTTCAAACCCATCAATTACATAGCTTTTGGTAACAGTAAAAACTTGTGGACTGGATCCCTACCCTCTTTTGGCTTTTGCACTTTCCCTTAGGGGTAAGAAAAAAAAATGGAAAAATCAACCAAATTGAGTCCGATCGATTCGAGTAGATTTGATTAAAAAAAAGTCAATTTGGTTACTTCTTATTGGTGCTGTTTGGAAATCTGCACATATAAGATCGCATACTTGATCACTCGATGCTATGGAGGGTTCCACTCTAGTATCAGATTTTTCCATCCGCACTTTTCAGGAGGTTTCGTAAAAGAAGACACAACCTAACGTCTAGCTTTAGAGGAACTGCCTATGTCGGAGGTAGACTGGCAGGTAGGAATTAAGAAGCCGAGAGCAGCAAAGATAGCAATCCCAGCAAAGGAAGAAGCGATCGAGTTGAATTTTTATTATTCTTAATAACAATTAAGTTTTTGGGCACACAACAACACAAACAAGCATTTGTATGCAATATCTTTGTTGTTAAACTTAAACGAATATTCTCCCAAGTATGCTTTGGAGGATACACAGCTGAACCATATTTGCAACATGCTTTCACCTGCTATTTAAGATTGAAAAAAATGTTTTCCGAATAAGAGGACTAGTGATTGATGCCCCTTTGTTGGTTTTAGGCTCTGAAATCGATCTTGTTGGCTTTGTTGGCTGCCAATGGAAGTTTTTTTTTGATATTCGATTAATTTTAACCATTAAAAAGTTGAGTAGAGTTAGTTGTTCTTTAAGAAACCAACTCATCAATTAATTGATCCAACCCATTTGATATCCTTTTTATTTTATTTTTAAAATTCAAATTTTTAAACTTAAAAAATAAAATTATAATTATTTCTCAAATAATTTGTGTACTGTTTGCATCTCTTCTACTAGAATTTTAAAAGAAAATAAAAACAAGGAGATGAATTGTTTGTTACAAACGTCAAATTCAAACTTTTAAGCAAACAAATTTTAAACTTCAAATTTTATTTTTATTTTTTAACGCGGACCAATATTCAAACTGACCAACCAAACTAAACAAATCCAAATCGACTGGATTTGGTTCAATTCTATTTTAATAGTTGGATTGGATCGATTTTATTGAAATTGACCTAAACCAATCAATTCGATTTCGAGTTGGGCTCAAAAATCAACCCAAACGAACTATGCCCAGTAGTGGTGGCAAACGGGTCGAGCGGCTCGTCGGCTTGACTCTTGAAAAGTCGGTTGGTTCTCGTCAAATGACTCGTGGCAAATGGTTAAGTTTTTTATTATTATTTTTAAAAAAAGGTTTATCTTTAAAACAAATTTTTTTTACGAGCTCGTTATAAACGAGCCATGAGTCGAGCTCATGTGCATACGGGTCGAGCCGGCTCGCCTCATTGCCATCTCTAATGCCCAGGTTTAATTGCTCTCACGTCATATGCTGAAATCGAGCCTCTGTTTGACATCCAATATTTATTTTAAAACGTTTTTTTATACATACTCATTTTCAAGCACATATTCGCACAATAAAATTTTTTTGCACTAATTCCAAAATTTTTCTTTATTTTTTAGCCATGTATTCTCCAAAAAAATCACTATTCAAAATATTATTTTCTATAAATGATGGTTGAAAAACAATGACATTTGTTAAAGGGTTTGTTACTGGACCGATTCGACTGCACATGCAAGTTTGCTGGTTTCAGATCGAACCAGTGGTTCCATCCAAGTTTAGTAACTTGATTTTATCAGTGAATTGAATGTGACACTGTATAATTTTCACATACGTAAGTGTACAATAATTGTGTTTTTACAATGATTTTTTGTCTATTGAGTTATCGCTTTATTAATTTAGTCATATTATGTTTGTTTACATAACTAAATATGTATAAATTTTGGGAGATGTTACACTTATATAAGGGTGTACATCCGAGTTTACATCCTTAACATATAAGAGGAGGGCGCACACACATAATTTATTGTGCGCAGACTCCCCTTCTTGTGTGGAGGGTAAATCTGGATGTACACCCCGGTGTGTACAAGTATCATCCATAATTTTTTTGGTAATTTTTTGACCCAATCAAATAGTAATATAATTATGCCACTAATCCGGAAGATTTATTCTTTATGTATAAATAAGAAGCCCATCGCATATTAACTATACAGCAATCGTTCCAAAAAGTTTCCAAATAAGTAATATTTTTATCATTATAGCATTAAAGTATGATATACTTTAACTTGTGTAGGAACAGATTATAAGAGTTAATGTACTGAACATAGCAATCATAAATTCTTGTATGATGTTGATATAAAAATGAGTTCATACATAATTTTGAAATAATGCTATTTAGTCACAAAATGGTTATAACACCAATCTATGTGGCGCTGAGTGATATGTAGAATTAAATGACTCATTTAATTTGACATATCATTTAATGTCACATTATATATTGTTTGTGCAATTAATCCATCAATTGCACAATGTCATTGCCATGCAGGCTCTCCGTTTGTCACGTAAATTTTTATGATAGTCTTGATTAGTCTAGTTAATTTATGTATGAAGAAAAATGATCAGAAGAGATCTCCACAACTCTTTCATTTTTTTTTTTTTTAAATTAATCGTGGCAATCAGGTTGGCCCTCATAACACTCTACACACGTGGATTTAAATCCAAATCAAAACCCACCGAAATTCTCCCCCTCACAAGATTTGAGTGCCTTTAGAGACACAAAACTCAAATCCCAACTTGGATTATAAAAACCAATATATTCTCTTGTTTCCAGTTAGTTCGAAACGAGAACTTGTACTAGTTTTTTTTCCCCTTATTCTCATTGTCCATTTCACAAATAAAAATGTCAACTACTTATTCTCCAACGTGAACTCTATAAAATATAATATAAGGATGAAAAAAATATTTCTATCCTATCTTGAATTTTATTTTTATGATTTTTAAATTTAAATCATGTTTAAAGAAATAAATCAACATTAAATTAGAATATTTTAATCCCGCTCTCTTCTCAAAATTTCCCCGATGGAACATTACCATATACCACCTAGAAATTATTAAATACTTTATAATAATTAATATAGAAAATAAAAATGTCGATTAATCAATGGAAAAAACAAAAAGATAATAAAGCATGGTATATATATAGGGCTTGTTTGAACCCCATTTTTTTTTTTTTTTTTTAAAATATGTATTTTTGGATAGTGTATTAGCTATGTCAACGAACCTAGCGAACCCGAGCCCAAAAAAAAGCTCAGGCTCGACTCGATTTTTAAGCCCGAACCAAGAAAGCTCGGCAAAAAAATGAAGCTCGGCCCAATCCTGAGCGGGTAGGGCCGAGCAAGCTCTGGTTTTTTTGAAATTTTTTTTAATTGAAGGCTGCAACAGGCAGCTTTTTCAGCTGCTTGTGCAGCTTGAGCTGCCTTTGCATTTAAAAAAAATTAATTTAAAATTTTTTTTTAATGGGCAGGCTCACCGGGGCCATGTGTCGACCCGGGCTCGAGTTGACGTCCCAAAATGGGGCTCGGTGTAACCAAGCCCAATTTGGGCCTGGCTCGGGCTTTTTTCGGGTCGAGCCCGAGCAGATGAGTTTTTTTACAATTCATATAGTGTATTGATGAGAAATGCGTGGTTAAAAAATTTGAATTTATGTGTAATATTATTTTATTAAAAATATGTATTTAAAATGAGGTCAAAATAATATTAATTTTTTTTTTTAAAAAAAAAAGTGGGGCCTTACCAGGGCATAGAATTCACACGGGGAACAGAGCCAAATTAATGAATGCCCTCTCTGGTTTAGTCACGTTGAAGTCTGGCGAAATGGCAGTAGGAAGCAGGCTCCATTCTAATGGAGTTTTTCAGCCTTTATAATGCATAGATTTCCAGTTGGTGTGAACATTTTCATTATCATAGTACTTTTTTGCAGGCACGTACTGTCACTCTGTTTCTATAACACCATATATGACCGTCAAAACCCAAAAGTTCACCACTACTTTTGGACCTTTCACCACTAATCATGTTTGGGCTATATTTTAATTTCAATCATGCTGTAAGTACATTGTTTTTGATATCAAGTTTGACATTGTATCACATATTGCAATATGATTGGTCAGTTTGAAAATACAACATACTTTCCCACTACTCCATTTTTGAATTTGCGAAGGAGTGTCAAACTCCATGTACACAAGGAGTATACAAGTAGCATAATTCTTTTAATTTTAAGTAAAAATCACACCGTTTTCAAATGATCAATTCAAAAATCAGATTTAAATTTTTTTGACCTAATTAATTTGATAATTTGTGATCGTTAAATAAGTTATAACTTAAAAAGTTTGTGATTTGTGACGAATAAATTAATTGTTACCTATAAAATTTTTGATTTTTTGACCGATGAATAAATTTCGACCTATAAATTTTTTTATTTTAAATGAGAAATAATATGTTATTTATAATTTTTTTTGATTTTTGATCGAGAAATAATTTGTAAACAATTAATTCGATAATTTATGATTAAATTGTATAGAATTATGACCTTATTCAATTAATAAAATATATTTTAATTAATTATTGCATAAATAATATTTAATAATATCCGATTTTTGAAATTTTAAACATTGTTTCTTAATTTTGAAATTGTTCATAGTTAAACTCCTAAATATGAAAATTTCCCTAATTTTAATACATTTTTTGTTTCTTTTTTTCGCCACACATTTTTCAATAAAATAATATTATACGTAAATTCAAAATTCTTCCTTTTTTTAACCACATATTTTTCAAAATTACTATTTTGAAATAAATTTTTTTCCAAAACCTTGTTAAAAAGGGGCCCAATTAATTATTCTTTCACACAACATATTTAGAAATTTTTTTTTTTTTTTAAATTTCACTTTCAATCACTATCTAACAATGACCCATTGGCCCACCGGTTCAACCACTGATTTGTGACCTAATGATTGTTTCGGATTAACTATCAGGCCAGGTCTAATAATTATGGTTTTTAATGTAATTATTTGCTTCATAAAGATGAAGTATAATATAGTCCAATTTCATTTAACTCGATGTTCCCTTTTTAATTTACTCCTTGATAGGATCATCTAAAGTCATCGCCACTCTAGTAAAATTGCCCGCATGAAGTTTTTGTTAGATATTTAATGTAATTGACAAATCTGTGAACAAAATGGACTTAAATTGATATGTTGTAAAAGTCAAGGAGTAATGTGTAAATAGTAGAAAGTTGTGTTATATTAGGTTTAGGGTTCGAGAATGGAAAAGAAGGAAAAACGGCGCCAGAACATATCTAACTTATCGCCAAGGTTTGGCTTAAGCATCAGAAACAGAAAATGCGTCGCCCACCTGTCGCATCACCTTCGCTCGAGCGACAGTGCTATCCAGAAATTTTTTAATTCGTTTTTTATACGCTTTTTGTCCAACCCATTCATTCCCTAACCTGCATATAAATATCCAAACGCCACAGAACGGTTTTACAAGGTTGTTCATTAAGCAAACACTTAGTTTTTTCATATTCTTTTCATCCTTTTGAGATTTCAACATTCGTCATGTTATTGGCTTTTGGAGGTGAAAACATCATATTCATAATCCAAATATCAAACAGCTGCTTCCTTCATATCTGTCAGAATTTTAGATGATCAAGGGAAGGTGACTGGAGTTCCAGTAGTTGAAGAACGCAGTGTTCTTCGTGCATCCAGAGGAGATAGATGATTTGACAAAGTTAGGAGTTGTTTCAGGAGAGCGCAATCTAGGAGAGTTTTGAAAACTACAACTGGAGTTGGTGCAAGAGCACAGACAATCAGGAGATCAGATAGTACGTGTCGTCGTCTAGTCTGGTATATTGTAAGTTATAAATTGTTTATAGATTGTTGATTGGTGATAAGTGTGTTTTTACACACTTATTTAGCACTTTTAGCATTTAATTGGGATTTAAATTGAGTTGATTTCTACGCATAATTGTGTAATTTTGTATGTTGTAGGCTTTGTACCCGTATTCGCGAAGAACGGAGTGAAAACGTGAAAAAAAGGACTTAAACTGTACAAATAGATGAAGTTGGGGACCAAATTGCACATGCTAGAAAGATGAAAGACTTGGAAGTGCTTTTATATTTTCTTATGTTTTTAGCCAATTAGATTAGTTTCCTTCTTAGATAAGTCTTTGAATTGAATTATCTTAGCTTATTTTATTAATAGATATTTTAGATATTTTAATTTTCTATACATATACTACAAAAACCTCACTTTTCATCATCATCTCTTTTCTCTCTCCCCTCATTCACGTTTCTTTCTTTCTTTTCTTTGTCTTTTATATTTTATTTTCTTTTCTCTTTCTTTCGGTTTGATTTTTAGTTCATAGATTAACAAGAAGTTGATACAAGGAGGAATCAACCAAAGGAAATTGGAAGAATTCAATGAAGATGATCCAAAACTTGAGTTGAAAGGGTTGTATTTTTATCTTTGGTTTGTTTCCATTATTTTTCCAATAGTTGTTATGTATTGTATCATGATTTCCCTTGTTATGATGTTTATGATAATGAACTAAATTAATTTTGTTGGAATTTATGGTATAACTTAACCTAATGCTTCATTAAATGTCAATTATATATTTGTTAGAATTTTATTATGCATTGATTATCAAAATAGTAGTGTATCAATCATCATGCTTAAAATGATTTCATTTTTGGTGACGCTAGATGAAATTGTTAGGTTTTACATCATTTTTGGTGACGCTTAAATAGTGTAATTAATTTTAATGTGATTGTTGCAAGATAGTTGCATTTAATAGACCAAAGTGTTCTATTCATCTAATTGACAACTAGATGAAATTATTAGGTAATTATTTGTATTTGTTGAACAATGATCATGTTAATTAGACCGAAATGATTGATACCTCGGATTTGCATTAGTGTATCTTTTGCGCGTTTAGGTGATATAGAAATATACACCTACTCTGAGTGACCCATTGAGCTATTTTCACAGATATTCATGCAATTGGTCAACTTTGTATCGACATAGAAATATGTGGTATGAATTGACTAATTAGGGTTAATATTCGCTCGAAAGAGGGTATTAGTTATAACTGGAAAATCAGGTCTGACTACTTATTTTGATAATTAGCATCTGCATGTGATTGAATTGACATTAATGAAGTATAGGTTAAGCGAAACATAAATTCCAACAACTTTTCAAAACCAAAACCTTTTTACTTTTAATCTGACTTTTTATTAGTTTTTAGTCTAACTGTAGTTTTTTTTAGAAGTTTAAATTCATTTTTAAATCTGTGTGTGTGTGTGTCGTCGTTAAAATTAAGACTGATAAACGTCGAATTGAATTACACACTCTCTGAGGGATCGACTTGGACTCTTTAGGTCCACTTTTACTACTTGTTCTCGACCCGTGCGCTTGCGGCATAGAATCGACCCGAACAAGTTTTTGGCGCCGTTGCCGGGGAGTGTTTAGGTCAATTTGTTAGTTTAGTTGTCTTTTATTTTAACGAATTTTATTTTTGAAATTTTTAATTTCTCTCAAAAATCCAAAATTGTGGTTGTCTTCTGATTTCCAAAACTCCGAACTCGTTGACTTTTTATGCATCGTTCGCGAAGTCTCAATTTAGCTGAATTTGATCCAGAAATCGAGGAGACTTTTCGAAAAAGACTGCGTGAACAGAACGAGTTGAGAAGACAACAGATTGAGATGGATCGACAAGGGATCCCTGTTGACCCTCTCATTCAGCCAGAACATGCCCCGAGGGATGATGTTCCGCCTGGTTTCATTAACCAAGTAGGAAGGATCCAGAATCCCGTTGTTAACGAGGAAGATATGCTGTTTAGGGATTTCCTGAACCGTCCTGTAGTTGAGAATCAATCAGGAATCATTTATCCTCCTTTTGGGCATCCAAATTTTCAACTGAGGCCTCGATGTAATTAATCTATTCTCCAACACCATATCATTTTATGGGGAGAATAGATGAAAACCCTCATGCTCACGTGGCTCGATTTATGGAAATTGTTAGCAATTTCATTTATGAAGGAGTGAGTGAGGAGGCCATCAGAATGAGGTTATTCGTGCACACTCTGAAAGACAAGGCGAGAGAGTGGCTTGACACTCTACCGCCTAGGAGTATCACGAGCTGGGTAGAACTGGTCCAAAAATTTACAACTAAATTCTTTCCACCCGCTCGTGTTGCCAAACTCAAGCACGATATAACCACTTTTCAACAATCGGACTGGAGACTTTTCATGAAGCCTCAGGAGATATTCAAGGACATGCTTAGAAAGTGCCCAAATAATGGGATTACTTTAGCTCCAAGAAGTCCAATACTTCTATGCCGGTTTAACTCCTTCTCATCGCTCAAATGTCGATTCATCGTCAAACGGATCTGTCCAAAACAAAAGTATCCGAGAGGCGTATGATCTATTTGAGGTGATGAGTGAACAAAGTGTAGACGTGCTAAAATAGGAGTTAGTGGAGCTCGAGACAGTGAAGCATATTCCTTAGTTTTATCTAAGATCGACTCCTTAGCACGTAAGGTAGAAGGGCTTTCGACATCTTCTTCCAGCTCGCATTCAGCTCACATGATACAATCACCGCCTGTTTGTGATTTATGTGGAGCTAATCATCCCGATCCTAGTTGTCCTACGATTGCCGCAGTTCGGGGACCACCCGAGCAACTGGCATATACTCAAAATTTTCAACGCCCCGGGTTCAACCCTTATTCGCAGACTTATAACCCTGGTTGGCGTAGTCATCCTAACTTCTCTTATGGGAACAATCAAAATGTACTGAATCCTAAACCACAAGAGAAGAAGGAAGGTTGGGAAGAGGCCATTGCTAAATTAGCAAATCATCGATTCTGCAATATCAAGAACGCAATGATGCCTCTTTGAAGAATCACGGAAAGGCAAGTGGGCCATTGCTAAACTTCTCTACGAGAGGCCTCAAGGGGCTTTGCCCAGTGACACCGAGACTAATCCTCGAGAGAAGGCACAAGTACTACCGAAGTGGGATACGCTTATGTCCGATCCCACGGTAGTACGACCCACTACGCCTACTGCTGAGAAAGAGGTGGTACAGGAACCGATTGGTAATCCTGAACCAAGTACGACTAATGTAGTCGAGCCATCATCATCGACGGCTCCTACACCAGTTAAGACTTATGTACCACCTATCCCCTTCCCACAAAGGCTCCAGAAGCACAAGTTGGATGTACAGTTTGGTAAATTTTTGGAGGTCTTTAAGAAATTACACATTAACATCCCGTTTGCTGATGCTCTAGCTCAAATGCCGAGCTATGCGAAATTCATGAAAGATATCCTTTCTAACAAAAGGAAGCTTCAGGAGCATGAGACGCTGTTGTTAACTGAAGAGTGTAGTGCTATCCTCCAAAACAAGTTACCTCCAAAAATCAAAGATCCAGGCAGCTTTACTAGTCCATGCGTCATTGGTGATCTGAATATTAGTAAAGCGCTGTGTGATCTGGGAGCCAGTATTAACTTGATGCCATTGTCGATTTTTCGAAAGTTGGGATTGGGAGAAGTCAAGGCTACTACGGTATCCTTGCAATTGGCCGATCGTTCCATCACGTATCCTCGTGGTGTCGTGGAGGATGTGTTAGTGAAAGTTGACAAGTTCATCTTTCCTGCTGACTTCATTATCCTTGACATGGAGGAAGATCATGAGATCCCTATCATTTTAGGGCGGCCATTTCTTGCCACAGGTCGAGCTCTGATCGACGTGCAAGAAGGGAAACTCATCTTACGGGTACAAGATGAGCAAGTTACATTCAATATTTTGAAATCTGTCAAGTACCCGTCGGCAGCTGAAAATTGCTTCAGAGTTGATATTATGGATGAATTGGTTGCCGACTCTTTATGTGGACGTTCTGAGGATCATCTTGAAAAATGCCTTGTCAGTTCACCACATAACACTGATGGTGACCCTGATGTTGAGGATATGGTCAATTACTTAAATGCTGTACCTTCCCATACCTTCGTCAGGACACCATATTTTGATGAATTGGATAAAACTTCTCCACCACCACTTTCATCACACCAAAAAGCACCTAAGCTTGAATTGAAAACTCCTTGAGTGAGCTAGAAGTAGAGAAGCTACTTCGAGTTCTTCGGGAACATAATGAAGCCATTGGGTGGACGATTGCTGATATTCGAGGAATTAGTCCGTCTTTCTGTATGCACAAGATATTGATGGAGAATGACTTTAAGCCATCAGTTGAGCATCAAAGGCGACTTAACCCGAATATGAAGGAAGTGGTGCGAGCAGAAGTTGTAAAATGGCTTGATGCAGGCATTATCTATCCCATCTCTGATAGTCCTTGGGTAAGTCCTGTTCAAGTCGTTCCAAAGAAGGGAGGTATCACAGTGGTAGAGAATGAAGACAATGAACTGATACCTACCCGACCATATCGGTTGGAGAGTGTGCATTGACTACCGCAAGTTGAACACTGCGACTAGAAAGGATCATTTTCCTCTTCCTTTCATAGATCAGATGCTAGAGCGGTTGGCAGGGTATTCACATTACTGTTTTCTCGATGGTTATTCGGGCTACAATCAAATTCCTATAGCTTCGAAAGACCAAGAGAAAACCACTTTTACATGCCCGTACGGTACTTTTGCGTACAGGAGAATGCCCTTTGGCCTTTGTAATGCACCCACAACTTTCCAACGCTGTATGATGGCAATTTTCTCAGACATGGTCGAGAAATGCATTGAGATCTTCATGGATGATTTCTCAGTATTTGGGCGTTCCTTTGATGGATGCCTGAATAATCTGGAGAGAGTGCTCCAACGCTGTGAAGATACCAATTTGGTACTGAACTGGGAAAAATGCCATTTTATGGTACAAGAAGGCATAGTTCTTGGCCATCGGATATCCCTGAAAGGAATTGAGGTGGACAAGGCAAAAATTCAAGTGATTGAAAAATTGCCCCCACCTACCACCGTCGAGAGGGATTAGGAGTTTTCTTGGTCATCTTGGATTTTACAGGAGGTTCATTAAAGACTTTTCAAAAATCACAAAACCCACTGTGCCTTTTACTTGAGAAGAATATTACTTTTAATTTCTCTCAAGATTGTCTCATTAGCTTTCAATGCTTTGAAAGAGAAACTCATTACACGTCCTATCATTGCAGCTCCCGATTGGAATCTTTCATTCGGCGGTGATGTGCGATGCTAGTGATTATGCTATTAGTGGGAGTTTTGAGGCGAGACAAAATCCTGCATGTGATCTACTATGCTAGTAGAACTCTTACCGATGCGCAGTTGAACTATGCCACTACTGAGAAGGAAATGCTTGCAGTAGTATTTGCGTTCGATAAATTCAGATCTTACCTCATTGGTTCAAAGGTCATCGTCTACACTGATCATTCGGCTATTAAATATCTGCTGGCTAAAAAAGATGCAAAGCCGAGATTGATCGATGGGTACTCCTTTGCGGGAGTTTGACCTCGAGATTCGAGATAAAAAGGGAACTGAAAATGTTGTAGCTGATCATTTATCTCGTCTCGAGCAACCCGACGATGTGTTGGAAGGAGATATTAATGAGGTATTTCCGGACGAACAACTACTGCAAATTTTGCAATTGTTGCAAGTATCTGATTTGCCATGGTATGCGGACCATGTCAATTATCTTGCAAGTGGTATCCTACCCCCTGAGCTTTCGTTTCAACAACGGAAAAGGTTCTTCGCTGATATCAAGCACTACTTTTGGGAAGATCCTTTGTTGTTTAAAAGGGGTCCGGATCAGATCATTCGGAGATGTGTACTCGAAAAATGAAATGGAGAACATTCTTGATAGATGTCATTCTTCTCCATATGGTGGACACTTTGGTCTTGTGGCGCAGCCAAAGTACTTCAATCCAGTTTCCGGCCCACGTTATTTAAAGACGCTCACACACTCGTCTCCAAATGCGATAGATGTCAACGTACGGGTAACATTTCCAGGAGAAATGAGATGCCGTTGACTTCGCTATTAGAGGTAGAGATTTTTGATGTGTGGGGCATTGACTTTATGGGGCCATTTCCATCGTCATTTTCAAACCAAGGTACATTCGGTGGTCGTTGATTATGTGTCTAAGTGGGTTGAGGTTTGTGGCTTTACCTACTAATGATTCTCGGGTAGTCGTGAACTTCTTAAAGAAAAATATTTTTCTCGTTATGGCACTCCTCGAGTTATCATTAGTGACGGAGGCAAACATTTACGTAATCGCCTTTTTTAGACTCACTTTTGGCCAAGTATGGGGTAAAACATCGTGTGGCTACACCCTATCACCCCCAAACGAGTGGCCAAGTTGAAATCTCAAACCGAGAGTTAAAGAGAATTCTCGAGTTGACAGTGAATGCTTCGCGGAAAGATTGGTCCAAGAAATTGGACGATGCGTTATGGGCATATCGCCGCTTTCAAAACTCCTATCGGTATGTCACCATATCGCTTGTTATTTGGAAAAGCATGTCATCTACCTGTCGAACTCGAACACCGGGCATACTGGGCCATAAAAGCTTTAAACTTTGATGAAAAGTTGTCTGGTGCGAAGAGGTTGCTCCAACTCAATGAACTTGATGAGATCCGCCTCGATGCTTATGAAAGTGCCCGTCTCTACAAAGAAAAGACAAAGAGATGGCATGATCAGAACATTGTTAAGCGGGAATTTTATGTTGGACAGCAAGTTCTTCTTTATAATTCTCGACTCCGGTTATTCCCTGGTAAGCTCCGCTCTAGATGGTCGAGACCTTATACCATCACACAAATTTTTCCACACGGAGCAATTGAGCTTTACTACAAAGACGGGAATTTCAAAGTCAATGGCCAGAGATTGAAGCCATATTTGGGAAATGACTTTGACAAAGAACAGTCCGCCGTTCGTCTGAATAATCCCGAATGATGTGAGTCCTATAGTCGAGCTAACGACTATAACCAAGCGCTTCTTGGGAGGCAACCCAACGTTTCTATTGCTTTATTTTCTATTTTTAGTGTATTTACTGCTTTTATTATTATTATATTTGTGAACTAATGCCGCTATTTTTGTAGGCCATGTTTCCCTTCCATTCACTATGTCTCGAATTTTCGCAGTCCCGATTACATTGATGTACAAAAAGGTCATTGGTCCGATCTACTCAATCACATCACGAGTCCAGGATGCTTGCATTGATACCTTTCACATGGAATTCGGGGAAGTCTCTATTTTCCTTTCGCTTGTTCTTTACACATTGAGGGCAATGTGTTGATTAAGTTTGGGGTATTGAGCTGCCACTCGATGTTGTGTTGTTGGATATATTTGAGCCTTGCGGAAACCATCTTGTGTGCTTTGATTGGCGATGATGTTGTTTGACATGTTAGATGGCCTTGCCGGCTGTTATTTGTATGAAGTTGGAATTGTTGTTGATTCACAAACTATGTTTTTGCCGAATTATCTTTGTTATCTTTGCCAAAATTTTTCAGAAATTGCTTATCCATGTGAGATATTGAGTTTCATTTAGCACATAGTCGATTGATTGTTATTTTAACGTGAAAATGATTGTTTTATGGAAAATTTTTGAATTGGTAGAACTTAGGTTGTGAGTATTGTTGCAAGAATTATATCAACCTATACCCATCTCTCCTCTACTTTATCATGTTGTGAAATAAGTTTGGGGGTGGTTGAGCCGGTAAATGATTTTTGTTGAAAAATGTGTTGATTCCATGCATGTTGATAAAATGATTGTGTGGAGTGTCTTTTGCCAAGTATAAGCTAGGTATTGACCATATGCTAGAATCTACGCCTATATCAAAAAAGAATATTGACCTTTGTGTTAGAACTTATGTCTCACTTCGTAGCCTTTTGACTCGAGTTATTAAGTCCGTTGGGGTATTTCAAAACCCGGTACCCTTTGGTCTAAACAACCGGGAGTTACCGACCTAAAGCTTGCTACAGGGGTCAAGAAGAAAGCTTAAGGGAGTGAGGCGAATTTTGAGCTTTTGTTGAAACTTTGATTTGGTGCAATTGATTAATCCTGGGCGTAGATAACTAGTGGGTTTGACTTACTTAGTACAAGCTTGATTGTAACGCACTCATTAGTGGAGAATCATCACATTTTTATATGTTGAAATTGCCGGTTAAATCCAACCAAACTAGTGCTGAAAAAGAAAAGAGTGAATGGAGAGAACCCTTTAGATTTACACTTTGGGAAAATGAAAGAAAAGATCTATTCTGAGTGTGAATTTTACGAGCGTAAAAGGATATATTTGACTACAAAGGGTTGGGTTGGAATCAATGTCAAAAAAAATTTCCATTTTAATGATTGTTTTCTAGTTTTGATAATGATTGAGAATGACTATGCACACACTACACTGATCGAACTACGGATAAGCTAAAATGATTTTAGACAGCATTATTTGGAGCATAGTTGTGAATTGATAGACAATTTTTAAACTCTCTGATATTCTTTGCGAGCTATCTAATGTGTTAATCACTGTCGCATTTGCATGATTGTGTTAGAAGTTAATCTTGCTCGAGACTAGCAAGAGCTCAAGTTTGGGGGTGTGATAAGTGTGTTTTTACACACTTATTTAGCACTTTTAGCATTTAATTGGGATTTAAATTGAGTTGATTTCTACGCATAATTGTGTAATTTTGTATGTTGTAGGCTTTGTACCCGTATTCGCGAAGAACGGAGTGAAAACGTGAAAAAAAGGACTTAAACTGTACAAATAGATGAAGTTGGGGACCAAATTGCACATGCTAGAAAGATGAAAGACTTGAAGTGCTTTTATATTTTCTTATGTTTTTAGCCAATTAGATTAGTTTCCTTCTTAGATAAGTCTTTGAATTGAATTATCTTAGCTTATTTTATTAATAGATATTTTAGATATTTTAATTTTCTATACATATACTACAAAAACCTCACTTTTCATCATCATCTCTTTTCTCTCTCCCCTCATTCACGTTTCTTTCTTTCTTTTCTTTGTCTTTTATATTTTATTTTCTTTTCTCTTTCTTTCGGTTTGATTTTTAGTTCATAGATTAACAAGAAGTTGATACAAGGAGGAATCAACCAAAGGAAATTGGAAGAATTCAATGAAGATGATCCAAAACTTGAGTTGAAAGGGTTGTATTTTTATCTTTGGTTTGTTTCCATTATTTTTCCAATAGTTGTTATGTATTGTATCATGATTTCCCTTGTTATGATGTTTATGATAATGAACTAAATTAATTTTGTTGGAATTTATGGTATAACTTAACCTAATGCTTCATTAAATGTCAATTATATATTTGTTAGAATTTTATTATGCATTGATTATCAAAATAGTAGTGTATCAATCATCATGCTTAAAATGATTTCATTTTTGGTGACGCTTAGATGAAATTGTTAGGTTTTACATCATTTTTGGTGACGCTTAAATGACTGTAATTAATTTTAATGTGATTGTTGCAAGATAGTTGCATTTAATAGACCAAAGTGTTCTATTCATCTAATTGACAACTAGATGAAATTATTAGGTAATTATTTGTGACTGTTGAACAATGATTGCGTTAATTAGACCGAAATGATTGATACCTCGGATTTGCATTAGTGTATCTTTTGCGCGTTTAGGTGATATAGAAATATACACCTACTCTGAGTGACCCATTGAGCTATTTTCACAGATATTCATGCAATTGGTCAACTTTGTATCGACATAGAAATATGTGGTATGAATTGACTAATTAGGGTTAATATTCGCTCGAAAGAGGGTATTAGCTATAACTGGAAAATCGGGTCTGACTACTTATTTTGATAATTAGCATCTGCATGTGATTGAATTGATATTAATGAAGTATAGGTTAAGCGAAACATAAATTCCAACAACTTTTCAAAACCAAAACCTTTTTACTTTTAATCTGACTTTTTATTAGTTTTTAGTCTAACTGTAGTTTTTTTTAGAAGTTTAAATTCATTTTTAAATCTGTGTGTGTGTGTCGTCGTTAAAATTAAGACTGATAAACGTCGAATTGAATTCCACACTCTCTGAGGGATTGACTTGGACTCTTTAGGTCCACTTTTACTACTTGTTCTCGACCCGTGCGCTTGCGGCATAGAATCGACCCGAACAATTGGCAAAGTGCCGGAGTTTTTACTCAGTTGAGTTTCTCCGTGATCAATTCTGTGTTATTTATTACTTTTATAATTGCGATAATTCAATATAGGAAAATATGAATTGCATGATTAACCACCTAGAAAATAATTAATAGAGACTTGTTGCTATTTAATTGTTAAGTAATTTTAATTCTGCATAATCACCTATTTACCCCCCTCTAGGTGTTGTTAGGGTCGAACTACTTATTTTCAATTGGTATTAGAGTCTTAATTCGATTCATGACCCTTAATAGATTTTAGATGAGTCAGTCATTGTCCGTTCCTCCATTTTTCGACCGAAGCAACTATATTTATTGGAAAGTTCGAATGAGAGTCTTCATTAAAATTTTGGATGAACGTATTTGGATTAACGTTTAAACTAGGTGGACTCCACCTTCAACTACGGTTGCTGGTGTAGTTACACCTATTGATATTTCATTGTAGTCTAAAGATGACTTAGCTGAGTCTAACTGGAACAGTAAAGGTATTCATGCCCTGTTCATGCCTGTGTTTGCAGAAGAGTTAAGGAGAGTTTCGATGTGTGAGACTATTAAATAAGTTTGGGACATCTTAGAAACCACACACGAGGGAACTAAAACTATTAAAAATTATAAACTGTAGATGTTAACCTCTAGGTTTGAAAAAATTAGAATGAAGAATGATGAATCGTTTGATGAATTCTATGCGAAGTTGAATGACATAGTTAATTCGCGTTTTAACCTATTTGAGAAGATTTCGAAGTCAAAGATAATTAGAAGAGTCCTTAAATTCCTACCTGAAAGGTTTAGACCTAGAGCACCGCGATTGAAGAAAGCAAGGATTTAGATGCAGTTAAGATAGAAGAACTCATAGGATCCCTTCAAACCTATGAACTCACCATTTCTCAACCTAAAAAGGTTAAATCCATAGCCATGAATACTGTTAGAGAAGAAGAGAGTGAGTCAACTGATATTGAGACACTTAGGGACGACGAAATAGCTTATTTCGTTAAAAAATTTCAGATTATGATGAGGAATAGGAGAAAGCCTCAAGAATGGAAAAATGAAGTCCCTAATAAATTCTCGAAAATAGACGTGAGAAAAATAACTCTAGGACTCCCATTAAAAAAACTCAATCTGTTAGATGCCATGAGTGTCAGGGTTACGGTCACTATAGGAATGAATCTCCTAACTTGAAAAGGAGTTCTAATAAAGAAAGATGTAAGGCTTTAGCAGTGACCTTGAGTGATAATGAATCAGATTCAAGTGCTAGGAATGATACATCTGGTGGTGAGGATGAACAAAATTTCATGGCCTTCACATCAATAGCTACGATTGAATCTAATAAGGAGATTGATAATGTTAAAAGTGATGAAAAGAGTGAGAAATCTGAGGAAGAATCTGAGAACGAACCTGATATTCACGAATCTTATCGTGTACTATTTGAGGAGAGTCTTAAGATTTAAAAGGTCAACAAAGAGGTATTGAAAAAGGTAAATGATCTTGAAAGATAGAGAGAAAAACTCATAGGAGACCTTCATGACTCTACCAAAAATCTGAGTGAGTTGAAGCTTGTTAACGAAAACTTGGAAGCCAAAGTTAAATCCTTAACAAGTGATCTTGAAAAATCTCACACTCAACTCCAATAATTTATGAGTGGTTCGCAAAAACTTGATAATCTGTTGGGGATGAACAAGCCTGCTAGAAATAGGCATGGTTTGAGTTATGTTCAAGATGGTAATACTACTGATAGTAAATCCAAGACCACGTTTGTCCCAACCACTAACAAAGCTCGGAATATTTTTTTATCCTGAACCAAAGACCAAAAATATCTTAAGATCGAGACCTACTAGACAATGTAGAGTCAATCGTTCTACATATCGGCAACAACCGTCGAGCAGGTTTGAGCCAAGGTTTATTCCTACCTGTCACCATTGTGGTGCTTTGGGACACATAAGACCTAGGTGTCGTAAACTCGTAATTAGAAGTAAAAGCCAGGATGTCTCGAGCACAGTTAAGTTCCTCGCCAATCAAGTTAGCCACTTAACTGAGATGATAACTCGATTAACTAAAATCATCTCTACTTCTAAGAAGTTTTGGGTTAAAGAAGGTGAGCTAGAAGGTCGTGAGATTGATCATGCTCTTAATGATAAGAGCATTCAAGGTTTTCCTTGATTAGTCCCTTAGGAGCATGCATATTCAGTTCATTGAGTCCATTCATTCTTTCATGCATCTTACTTATTTGTGTTTTGTTTTTATTTTCGTTGTGTTTTCATTTTATTTGGGTATTGATTTATTTTATATATCTAATTAAAAATAATAATGTTTTTGGGCTTTAAACATTTCATAGTGTCCTTAAATATAGCATTTGCGACCAAGTATGCATTCATCTGTTCACTACTGTCATTTCCATTACTTAGTTCAGTTTAATGTGGAGTATTGAGTAAAAGAGTCTTCATATACCATATGCACTGCACACACTATGATATTGTTAGTAGAACTCTACCGCGTATGTGAAATTTAGGATGACAATCACATGTTAGTAAGGTGACTTTGAACATAAATTGACCATATGTATTAGACCTAAACTCAAGTTTATCCTTGGTATTAAAAAAAAAAAGAATAAAATAGAATAAAATAAAAAAAGCTCAATATCTTATGTGTTTCTTCGAAGTCTATTTGATTCGAGCAATTATGCCTGCAGGGTTACTCATAACCTGGTGCCTATAGTCAACTGACTTGGGTAAACCAGCCTAAAGCTGGCTACATGAGTCATTTTAATCGCTTACTGAAGAAAAGTCTGCACTTAAGATGAGAAGTATTATAATGAGCTTTGTTTATTGCATGATGTAAAATAAAATATTATGTTCATACTCAGGAGGAGAAATATTACTTCCATTCATTATGAGCTTTCTGTTATAGGTTTTATTATTCTTTATATGGTTTGATTTTCATACGTAGGGGAATAAATTTATTGGTAATGATGTATAGTGTGTCATTTCTTACAAATTTAAAGTCTGGAGTTCTATTTTCAAAGGACTAGTGACACTTTACACATATAGGTCATTTATACAATTTATTCCATGATAACTTGAACTAAGTATGTGGGAAGGTTTAATGTTCATTGTTTATCTTTGTGCATGTTCATAACAGTATTTTTGAGTTATTTTGTGTTAATGCCAAAATATTATAATCCAAATGGAGGGTGCAATGCATTTTTGTGTGATGTTCTTTGACTATACGTTATTCTATTGTTATTTTGTGACAAAAATGGGAAGTAGATGTATAGAGTAAATATTTTGATGGAGTAGATATTCTTGCTTTAACAAGATGTATATGTTTTATCACTTGATGTATCGAAAACGTTTGATTTTGATTATATGCTATATTTTCATTTTTTGCTAGATTAAGATTTGATGCTTTAGTAGTATCAATATTTCATTTTGGTATGTTGGATTGCATTGATATTACATCTTAATTTAGCTTATGATATGACACTGAAAAATGGGTTATAAGTTAGTAACTGCTTCATTCACTTTTACACTGTGAACTGTTTGAACTGTTCTTATACTTAATATCGTTTCACATATATTTTACACTGGATATTTGAGCTGTCTATTTCAGGAAACAGGTATTGATAAATGAAATTCAGAACTCATTTAAGATATTCATTGGTTGTGTCAGTTGTTTTAGGTCTGTATTTTTATTTTACTACTACCTTGACATTAGATTTAATTTTGTTACAGAATGTCCAAGGGAGAGCTTGTTAGGTATTTAATGTAATTGGCAAATTTGTGAACAAAATGGACTTAAATTGATATGTTGTAAAAGTCAAAGAGTAATGTGCAAATAGTAAAAAGTTGTGTTATATTAGGTCTAAGGTTTGAGAATGGAAAAGAAGAAAAAATGGCACTAGAATATCACTAGCTTATCGCCAAGGTTTGACTCAAGCGTCAAAAATAGAAACTGCGTCGCCCACCTGTCGCTTACCATTCGCTCGAGCAACAATGGTATCTAGGAATTTTTTAATTTGTTTTTTAAAGGCTTTTTGTCCGGCCCATTCATTCCCTAACCTACATATAAATATCCAAACACCACAATACGGTTTTACAAGGTTGTTCATTAAGTAAACACTTAGTTTTTCATATTCTTTTCATTTTTTTGAGATTTCAACATTTGTGATATTATTGGCTTTTGGCGGTGAAAATGTCATATTCATAATCCAAATTCCAAACTGCTGCTTCCTTCATATCTATCAGAGTTTCTGAAGATCAATGGAAGGTGACTGGAGTTCCAGTCATTGAAGAACGCATTGTTCTTCGTGTATCAACAGCAGATAGAAGATTTCGCAAAGCTAAGAGCTGCTATAAGAGAGCGCAATGCAAGAGAGTTTTGGAAACTGCAGCTGGGAGTTGGCGCAAGAGTACATAATCGAGGAGAGCTGTTGAAAGTACAGTCAGAAGATCAGATAGTACGTGTCGTCATCTAGTCTGGTAGACTGTAAATTATAAATCGTTTATAGTGGATTGTTGACTGACAAAGTGCCCAGAGTTTTTACCCAATTGAGTTTCTCCGTTACCGATTCTATGTTATTTATTACTTTCATAATTGTAGTAATTCAACATATGAAAATATGAATTGCATGATTAACCATTTAGAAAATAATTAATAGAGACTTGTAGCTATTTAATTGCTAAGTAATTTTAATTTCGCATAATCACCTATTCACCCCCTCTAGGTGTTGTTAGGGTCTAACTACGTATTTCAATTTTCAAATAAGAACCTACTATTCTTGAGCACATTTATGGATAGCAAACACTTCTCTTGCCTGGTTTTGTTTGGCCAAGTATTAAGAAATTGCGAACTCCCACAAGGTTACAATCGATAAAACCACATAGCCTCATTCTTTAAACCCTGGCCGAAACATGGTATCAACAAAGAAAAATGGGAAAATCAGACCCACTACCCACAAAATTAAATAATTTGAATAATACTCTGTTAACTAATTTAAATTTTTAATCATGTAATTAATACTTTCTAGGCCCCCAATTCCCTATTCCAATAACTCCCAAACCATTACAGCAAAAAGAAATCCTCGACCATGCCACGACTCCGCTTCTCCTCACGCTTTATATTGTTGCACAGGAACAACAATGAAGAGTCCATGACCAAGTACCATCCGAAGGACAAGTTCAGCACCAACAAGAAAGGGTATTTCTTCATAATGCGAAAGATGCTGACAACAACAGGATCAAGATGTTTTTAGCTTCTTTATCCAGGGCTAATCGCAACGTCCCAAAGATATCTACACAATGGAGCTAGTAGCGCCATTCCGATGCACGTTTCCAAACCATTAGTGATGATCATCATCGACTTTAAGGAAATTTCCAGAATTTTGTGGCAACTTCAAAACCATTAGTGATGATCATCATCGACTTTAAGGAAATTTCCTGAATTTTGTGGCTACTTCATCTGGTATTTTAATTTGGTTGTTGCTTCTGGAATCATCCATAATTGGCGGCAAGGTAGAGAAGGTCCTAGACAAGTTGCTATATTATTTCCACCACCAATTGCAAGAATAGTCTAGAATTATCAACATTTTCACCGCCATGCTAGAAGCTTCAACCACCGACTTTACATGTGTGTGTATATATGTATGTTTACTATATGTGAAAAGAGGCGTGAAGAGAAGAAAGTAGAGAGTGGTGAGAAGAAGAGAGATACACAGTAAACAAAGAGTGAGTGAGAAAGAGAAGTAAGGAAGTCGGAAAATAAGAATGATAGTAGTGAGAGAGAGAGTTGAGTTATATGATGTGAGTGTTTCCTTAATTTATTGTTAAAGGAGTGTTTTTATATTATAAAACAAATTTTTGTCATAAAAATTGTTTCTTTTGTGTTTCAAACTCAACAATTTGGTATCAGAGCGAAGCAATCGGGAACGAATTTTTGAGCTTCGGGTGTTCGTTCACAAAAGGAGATTGTGAAGCTTCTATAAAGCTTACATGATTATGAAAAGGTAAATCAAATCATGATGAGTGACCTACACGTGGTAGGCAGAGTAAAGAAGCTCAACAATCAAAATACACCACATGACAAACTTGAGTGAAGTCGTATCTCTAAGGGCAAGACCTATGGGAAGTTGTTGGTGGAAATGACGTGATGCCACAAGAGGAGGCAGAAGCTCTGAAGCAATGGAAAATCAAAGAAGGCAAGGCTATGTTCGTCATAAAGACAACAATTGAAGAAAAATTAATGGAGTACATAAGGGATAAAAACACACAGAAGGAAGCATGTGACACTTCGGCCACATTATTCTCAAGGAAAAATGACTTGAGGCTGCAATTGCTAGAAAATGAGTTACTCTCGACCACTCAAGGAGAACAAATGGTAAGCCAATATTTTAATAAAGTTAAATTTCTTTGTCGTGAAATTTCAGAATTATATTCTTAAAGTAAAATTTCGGAGTCTAGAATGAGAAGAATAATTATATATGGTCTGAAACTCGAATTTAGAAGATTCATTGCTGCCGTACAAGGTTGGCCAGAGCAACCTTCATTGGTCAATCGAAAATTTGCTAGCCGACTAAAAGAGTTAACCAAACAAATGTTAGGGGTCTCTATAAAGAAAGAAGAAGAAGAATCACTATATAGTTATAAAAGAAGATATCGACCCCGTCAACAAAATAGTAAAGAATTTAACGAAGGTAAATCTAAAGAACATGTTGAAGAAAGATACCAGACAAGGGGAATTCAAAAAAATCGCGACAAAAGAGGCCAAGGATATCGACGAACTAATGGATCGTGCTTTGTATGTGGAAAACGTGGTCATTATGCTAGAGATTGTTGGTTGAAAAAGGAGCTATTAGAAGTTAATATAACAACCTTCAATAAGAAAGATAAATATAATAGTAAAGAAGAATGGGATGCTTTGACATCCACAACAGTAATTGAACAGGCTCGAGAAAAGAAAATTAATTCAAGTTTAAAGGACGAATTAGCATTAGTTGTGGTCCTTTCTGAACAATTGGATTGCGAAGATGACTGGATCGATGACTTAGGAAAGGATATCCTGGTTAATGAATAGTCTTCTTTGTGGACTCTGCAGAGGAAGGAATTACCAAAGTCAAAAGAAGTGTTTGAAGAAGCATATTCTTGGCAGACACCACAGAAGGTGGTGCTTCTAGATTCAAAAGAAATGGAAGACAATTTTCTAGAGGAGATCACAGAAGCACAACGAAGAGCTGATGGATCTAAAGATTTACATGTATCAAATGTTAAAGTAGAGATTAAACAATAACACGAATTCCTGAGCAAAATGTCATGGATCAGGAAACATTAGTGAAGGATCAATAGAATATATAAGAAGAGATTGATGTATGTCAAAATTCACAATCACAAATAAGGAAGTTAGACGGACATGATAAATCAAGTACGAAGCATGCTACTCTAAAAATTGATAAAGAGAAAAACATGAAAGAGCCAGAGAGATTAAATGAAAAATCGATCGCCTCAAAACTTGTCAAGTTTTAGGCAAAGTTGGATGAGACTAAAAATAAAATAGTCAAAATGAAAAGTTGGTGCTGAAGGGAAGAGTTGAAGATCGTCACCGACTTTAAGGAAATTTCTAGAATTTTGTGGTTACTTCATCTGGTAATTTAATTTGGTTTTTGCTTCTGGAATCATCCATAATTGGCCCCAAGGTGGAGAAGGTCCTAGACAAGCTGCTATATTATTTCCACCACCAATTGCAAGAATAATCTAGAATTATCAAAGACCACTTTCACCAACATGCTAGAAGCTTCAACCATTGACTTTGCATGTGTATATATATATGTATGTTTACTGTGTGTGAAGAGAGGTGTGAAAAGAAGAAATAAGAGAGTGGTGAGAAGAAGATAGATAAACAGTGAAGAAAGAGTGAGCGAGAAAGGGAAGTGAGGAAGTCAGAAAATAAGAAAGATAGTGGAGAGAGAGTAGAGTTATATGCTGTGCTTGCTTCCTTAATTAATTGTGAAATGAGCATTTTTATATTGTAAAAGAAATTTTTGTTAATAAAAATTATTTCTTTTGTGTTCCAAACTCAACAATCGGTCACTGATAACCCACTTTCCTTCCAGCTTTGTTGGGGCTTTCGCCTTTGAGCCCACAAATGCTCGACATGCCATTACTTGGTAAATAAGATTTAAATTAGTTGGTGCACTCTGTATGTGATTGTGCATAATTCTCAGCTTAGTTTTAGAATATTTAGATAGCAGTGCTCTGAACTCTGATACTAGTATGTCTGTTTGCATTTGGTGCGGGATTATTAGATTTTATAGTAAAATGAATGAAGAAATGAGTGTTATGATTGGTATGTCCTTTAGTTTTCAATCATGTTACATGTACATCATTGTTTACATCATTTTTGACATTATGCCATGTGACGATACATGATTGGACGGTTTTAAAAAAACACATTTTTCTGCACATCACTTTTTGAAATACAATGGAATGTACATGATGAAATATGCATTTATCATAATTCTTTAGTTTTTAGGTTTTGTGCTGAATATAGGAGAATTTATCGTTCTTTTCAAGTCAAACATCATTGCGTTATGTAGATTTTTGTAAAGAGTGGTATGAAGTATTTATCTTATTATGATATAATTGTGTAAGGAAGTTGCACGTATCTTACTGGGTATTTTTAAATACTCACTCTTACAAAATTTTATAGGTTAGTTCAAGTCGATTGGAACTGTGGCGAATGGTGATGCAGGCAGCTTGGAGATCGAGAGAAAAATAAATATTAAGTTTTATGTCTTCAAATTATTAATTAGTTTAATTCGGTCAATGACATATTATTTAATTAGTGATTATATTATTTTTTTAAAGACACGATTTTCATGTTTAGTTTAAATTTATGAATATTTTAGTTAATTTTTTTAAAAAATACTATTTTATCGTTCCACTTTTAATACAAAGAAAATCGAATTTTTGGTAACACTCCAGTATTTGTGAAATTTTGGGGCGTTACAGTTTGGTATCAGAGCAAATGTTTTACTATCCTGTAAACTTTGTAGTAAAAAAAGTTATCATTCACATGAACAATGTTTGGCATTGTTCATATGAACAGTAACGAACGGTACGTGTCACTATTTACATTGAACAGTGACCGCGCTATTTAAAAATAAATGTTTTACAGATTTTTCCTTTTCTTTTCGTTTGTTAAATAAATGATATTAATAATTATTTTAAGTAATTAAATAATAGTTTTTAAACGCAACTTAAAATTATGATTGTACATGTTTGTATCTTTAGTTCTGGCCTTCGGGTGGTATTTTAAAATTTACCAATTAGAAAATTCATATTTTAAGAGGTCTCAAGTTCTATTTATTGTTTGAGTTTCTTGATTTGTGTATTCACAAGATTAAAAGGTTTTGTAAAAAGGATCTAAACTGTCTAAGAAGAGTTTGGGATTTAAACGGTCCGCTTATGACTCCCCTCCTTATCTGGAAGCTGTTGGTTGTGCATTATTCAAATTAATGAAACGAAAAAAAATAATTCAAACATTTCCAAATTTAAGAATATTCTATTTTCTAGAAACTTTTATTTCGAGAAAATCCTATTTTTTTTTTTTTTTAAAAAGGAGAGGGTATTTTTCATAAACTTTAGGAGCTTCAAGATAATGTAAAGTTTTGAACATACAATGTTATGAAGAATCATTGGCACATGCCGCTCACTATTCGACCACTCTCCAATTGTTCTCAAGGTATGAAATGAACTGTTGTTCTTTTATTATGATTGTGAGTTCTCTTGATTTATGTTATGATATGTTGTAATTATGTCAATGATAAAGTATTTAGAATTTTTCAAAAAGATAAAGTAATTTCGAGGACGAAATTCTTTTAAGGAGGGGAAATTGTAACGCCGCGAAAATTTAGAATAAAATTTTATTTGTTTATAATAGTATATTTTTAATATTTAAAAAGAATGAGGACTAAAATGAAATAAATTTTAAATTCTTATCTTATTTGAGCCAAATAATTATATATCGATAACGTGATAAATGTTGATTTTGATAATAATTATCTTTTGTGATTTAGATAGAGTTTGATTGCAATCTTAATTTGATAACGTTTAAAAATAATCATAATTCTATCTTTTGAAATCAATTTTTATCCAAATTCCTTATATACATTGTTTTAAATTCTAGTTGTATACAAATTCAATTGAGAATTTCAACTATAAATAGTGTGCAATTGTCACACAATTCACTACCAAAAAATTTTACACGACAACTTTCATATAAAACAGCTGTAAATTGCTAGTATATATTTTTTTTTTCAAAAGCTCGTTTCCTTATGCTTTTATATTCAATAATTTATGAATGAATTGCCGTAGACCTTTGAGTTCTTTATTAAGAGATAAGAGATCCTACGAGAATTTAAGATGACCTAAGATGGGTGTGTCGTTTGGTCATCGATATACTCCATAAGAGAAGAGTTGTATGAAATGTTTATCTTATTATGATATAATTGTATATGAAAACTGCACGAATCTTACTGAGTATTTTATACCCACTCTTACAAAATTTTACAGGTTAGTTCAGGTCAATTGTAACTGTGGCAGATAGTGATGCGGGCTGCCAGGAAATCGAGAGAAAAATAAATATTAAGTTTTATGTCTTCAAATTATTAATTAGTTTAATTCAGTGAAAGAAACGTTATTTAATTAGTGATTATACATATATATTTTAAAGATACGATTTTCATATTTAGTTTAAATTTATGAATATTTTAGTTATTTTTTAAATAATATTATTTTATCGTTCCACTTTTAATACAAAGAAAATCTAATTTTTGGTAACACTCTAGTGTTTGTGAAATTTTGGGGCATTACAGCTTGAGTGATGAGATCCATGGTACGAGAACTAGCGAAGGCAAGGATCCGTCGCTTGTGGAGGAATGACCAATGTCGAGATCACGGGAAGAAAAGGTTAAGGAAACTATGTGATTGCTTGCTCAAGCTACATTGGATGACACATCGATCACAACAAGCAAATGAACAAGTTTCATATTGGGCTTGGAAGAAGACACAAGTTGGATCAACATGATTCAAGCAATGGACAATTGAGCTGAATTGAAGACCTATGCAACCACATAGTGTGTCCAGGCATGCGGCCGCATGTCTCTATACTGAAACCAAGCTTAAGGTCATTAACTAGTCTACAGGACCGTATGAAGGAAGTCTATGTGGCCGCATAGTGTATTTCTGGACGCGTATTTTCCGAATCTCGCCTAAAATTCTATTTTAGTTAAAACTCTTGTATGGTATCTTTTGATATCTTTTAAGGCTTAATTCCTTTTTAAATTAGGTTTTATGGGTTCCATATGAATATGGCTTATTCATTGAAAAACAGACAATTTGAGAGATATTATTACGAGACATATTGCTTTTTTCTCGTTCTTTATCAAATTAATTCCGAACTTATCAAGAATTAAATTCTTGTGGCGTTCATCAATTCAAGTAAGGTTTATAAATTTTGTGATCAAGGTGTCAAGCTATTGTTACATTATCTTGATTCTTTTGTTCAATAATTTATTAGGTCGATCTTTCTTTCAAACGCTAATTATTGGCTTTAATGGGTTTGATCTAATTTGTCGTGAGTTTCGTAACTACAACTGATACATGCGTTTGCATCAGTTTGTATTAGAACGTGGCTCCAAAAATCAAAGTTATATCATTTATTCATTGTTTGAGTCTTTATCTTCGTTCTTCGTGTTTTTCATCTTTTAAGTCAGTCAATCTAGTTAAAATACAAAAAAAAAAAAAAAAAAAAAATCAAAAGTTGTTTGTGTGCTAAATTAGTGCCTAAATCAATTTCTTTTTGATTTTTTTGGCTCTTTATTGAATTCTTGAGCATTTAGTAGAAAAAAATTCAAAATTTACAAAAAAAAAAAAAAAGGTGTCCAATCCTAATTCAAAAAACACTTTCTCGAATCTTTGGCGTTTCCATAGTTGTTGAATTTTTATTAAGATTGAATTAATTTTTTGAAGCACTTGTAAGGAAGTATTGAGTGGAAAAATGTGGAGTGGTGAAAATAATAGAGGGAAAAAGCCAAATTGAGTGATATACGGGTGTATACATATGAGGCGGATATTATTCTAGATTTAGGATATCTGACAGAACGATTATACTTCAATCGGGAAGAATAGTCAAGTCATCATGATGGAGGAGATGATACGACGATTTGAAAGGTTGTTTGGCAAGAAGCATGGATGGAGAGGTAAGACACATTGTTTGCTGATTTACGTATGGAACAACCTAGAGAAGTTCCTAACATAAGGAGGCAAGGTACTCGGGATCGTAGAGCGGATATTGGTGGTGACAATAAAGCAGGTAGTGGGATTGATGGAGGCTGAAATAGAAATGATGAGGAATAAATGAGATAGGCATGATAGGAGGGCTAGAGATTATGTTAGAGATGGAGTTGATAGAAATATGGGTAATATTAAATTACAATTCCTCCATTCAAAGGAATAAGGGATTCAGAGGCATATTTGGAGTGGGAAAAGAAGATAGAGCTTATATTTATTTGCCAAAACTACTCTGAGAAGAAAAAGGTAAAACTTGCTATCGTTGAGTTTACTAATTTTGCTATCATTTGGTGTGATTAAATAACATCTAGGAGGAGGAATCACGAGAGGCCTATCGAAATACGAAGAGAATTGAAGGCCATCATGAGGAAATGTTCATTCCTAATCATTACTTTTGGGATATTTATAAAAAATTACAATGCATTTATCAAGGATCTAGGAGTGTGGAGGATTATTACAAGAATATGAAGATTACTATGATTGGAACGAATATTGAGGAAGATCCGGAGGCCACCATGATCCGATTTTTAAATGGGTTGAATAGGGAGATAGCTAATGTGGTAGAATTACAACATTATGTGGAGATGGAAGACATCTACATGTAGCTATGAAGGTAGAGAGGCAATTGAAAAGGAAGAGAGCAGCTAGATACCCATCAGGCTCTTCAAGTTCTTACTTTTCTTGGAAATCAAAGTGGGATAACAATAAAGTTGATGTGGTTGTTTTAAAAGGTAGAATTGAGCTATTGACGGGAAGAGATGAAGTTGCTAGCCAAGCTACACCGAAGGCGGATTCCCAACCCCTGGGAATTGGGATATCAAATGCTTTAGGTGCTTGGGATTGGGACACATTGCTTCTCAATGTCCAAACAAAAGGGCGATGATCTTGTGAGATAATGGAGAAGTGGTGAGTGATAGTGAGGGTGAACATCACATGCCAGAATTGGAGGATGCTAATGATGGTGAGAAAATGGAGTATACAGTGGGAGAACTATTGGTTACATGACGATCTCTTAGTGTTCAAATCAAAGTGAATGACTTGGAGCAACAAATGGAATATATATTTCATACAAGATGCCACATCAACAACATGGTATGTAGTATGATTATTGAAGGGGTACTTGTACCAATGTGGCTAACACTACACTTGTTGAGAAATTGAAATTAACTATGCTAAAACATCCCAAGTCTTACAAATTGCAATGGTTGAATGAGTGTAGAGATGCTAAGGTAAATAGGCGAGTGTTGGTGAGTTTCTCAATTGGAAGGTATCATGATGAAGTATGTGTGATGTACTTCCTATGCATGCCGGACATATTTTGTTGTGAAGGCCATGATAATATGTTAGGAATGTGATATATGATGGGTACAAAATAGGTGCAACTTGACTAAAGATTGGAAGTCTATTACTCTTACGCCATTAACATTAGCACAAGTTTATGATGATCAACTCAAATTGAAAAGTGAGGAAGAAAAAAAATTGAGAGAAAATAAAAGTGAGATTGATCTTTCACAATAAGAAAGCAAGAGCGGAAAAATGAGGTGACTAATTGTGACGAAAAAAGAGTAGAGCCATAAGAGAGTAAAGAGAAAAAGTCTTATAAGAGGATAAAAAAGTCGAAAGTGATTTTTTTTTTTTTTTTAAATGGAGTGAGTTGAAGAGGGCAGTAGTTGAAAACTAACCTATGATATTGTTGGTTTATAAGGAATCATTCCTCAACTTTGAGAAATCTAAAAGACTCCTCCCTAGTTTGGCTACTTATTTGTTGCAGGAATTCGAAGACTTGTTTATGGAGGACATCCATTGTGAGCTACCACCTATTCGAGGTATTGAATATCGGATTGACTTTGTACCTGGAGCTATCATTCTAAACAGGTCGCCTTATCGGAGTAATCCCGAGGAGACCGAGGAACTTCAAAGACAAGTTGAAGAATTGATGAGTTAAGAGTATGTGAGGTTCATGTGCCGTGTCGTGCTACTTGTACTGAAAAAAGATCGGATTTGGATGACGTGCATAGACTGTCGACCGATCAACAACATAACGGTAAAATATCATCATCATATACCTATGTTAGATGAATTACATGGATCATGCATGTTTAGTAAAATAGATCTTAAAAGCGGTTATCATCAAATTAAGATGAGAGGCAGGGTGAGTGAAAAAATGCTTTTAAGACTAAGCATGGTTTATATGAGTGGTTAGTCAAGTCATTTGGATTTACTAATGCACCTAGAACGTTTATGAGATTAATGAACCATGTCTTGCATACATATATAGGCAAATTCGTAGTATGTTACTTCGATAATATCTTGGTATATAGTAAGGATTTAAATGAGTATATATGACATTTAAGATGTGTGCTTGTGGTCTTAAGATGAGAACAACTTTATGATAACTTTAAAAAGTGGATATTTTGCATTAGTGCAAAGAGTATTGAAGTGAATGAGGAGAAAATCAAAGCTATCAAGAAGTGGTCAATACCTAAAAACATAACTGAGGAAAGAAGTTTTCATAGTTTAGCTAGCTTTTATAAGCGTTTTGTTAAATATTTTAGCACAATTACCATACCACTCATGGAGATTGTAAAGAAAAGTGTAAGATTTCATTGGGGTGTTGAACAAAAACATGTTTTTAATACTATTAAGGATATGTTGTGTACTGCACTTGTTTTATCACTACTTAACTTTAACAATACTTTTGAGATTGAATGTGATGCTTCAAGCATATGTTATAGAGCTGTCTTGATGCAGGAATGAAGGCTAATAGCTTACTTTAGTGAAAAGCTAAGTGGCCTAGCTCTTAACTATCCTACATATGATAAGGAGTTGTATGCACTTGTTCGAGATTTGGAGACATGACAGCACTACCTGTGGCCAAAGGAGTTTGTGATTCACACCAATCATGAGTCCTTGAAATATTTAAAGGGTCAATGTAAACTATACGAGATGCATGCAAGGTGGATGGAGTTGATTGAGACATTTTCATGTATTATCCTGTACAAACAAGGTCACGAAAATGTTCTAGTGTATGCATTTGTCAAGGAGGTATGTACTTCTAACTTCTTTAGGTACCAAGTTTTTAGGATTTGAATATGTTAAGAATGTGTATACTAATGACCTGGACTTTTTTAATATATATGAATCATGTGACAAAGGTGCAATAAATGGATTCTTTAGGCATGATGGATATTTTTTTCAGGAGAATAAGTTATGTGTACCTTGGTGTTCAATGAGAGAATTGTTAGTACGTGAAACACATAGTAGAGGTTTAATGAGGCACATTAGGATTAAGAAGACTTTGGATATGTTAAATGAACACTTCCACTGACCTAAGATGAATGTTGATATTAATTGGGTTTGTAGATCACTTGTAAAAAGGCTAAATCTAAGATTTACCTCAAGGTTTGTATATGCCATAACCCATTCCTAGTGAGCCTTGGGTTGACGTGTCAATGAACTTTGTGTTGGGTGTGCCTAGAACTAAGAAATGAATCCAAATTTGTGGTGGTAGATAGATTTAATAAGATGGCGCATTGCATTCAATGTCATAAAGCTGATGATGCCATCAATATTGCAGATTTATTCTTTAAGGAAGTAGTGCACTTACATGGGATATCTAGTAGTATTGTATCGGATAGGGATGTTAAGTTCCTTAGTCATTTTTGGAAGGTTTTGTGGGTTAGGTTATGAACTAAGCTATTATTCTCTACTATTTGTCACTCACAAATAGATGGGTAAACTTAGGTTGTTAATAGGACTATGCTACAACTATTGCGTACTATAGTCAATAAGAACTTGAAGAGTTGGGAGGATTGCTTATCATTCATAGAATTTGCATATAATAGGACCACATATTCTACTATTTCTTAAACTCAATTTGAAATTGTTTATGGTTTTAATCCACTACCACCTTTGAATTTAATTCATTTACCTGTTGCAGTATATGGTAGTTTAGATGGAAAGAAAAGGTTGACTTGGTAAGATCCTTCTTGAGAAGTTATGCTGCCAGATTGAGTAGAAGAATGAGCATTATGCTTATCAAACAAATAAGGGACGAAAATGCGTTACATTTGAATTAGGAGATTAGGTTTGTGTGCATATAAGAAAAGAATGTTTTCCGACTTAAAGGGAGTCAAAGTTGCAATTGAGAGGCGACAGACCATTCCAAGTTCTTGAAAGATCAATGAAAATGCCTATAAGTTGGATCTTTCAGGTAAGTATAGCATTTCTGCTATTTTCAGTGTTTTTGATCTCTCTTTGTTTGATGTTGTAACGACCTGGCCTCTCATCGGAGTCGTTATCTTACGTATTGTCCGTTATGGGGTGGGCTTCTGCTCACTTATCCCCTCAAGGCTTTCTGACGCATCCCCCAAGATTCGAACCCAAGATATCCATCATATGGGAGACTTAAGTTGAATCTTGGTACCAATTGGACAACTTGCTCAATTGGTACCAGGATTCAACTTAAGTCTCCCATATAATGGAGGTCTTGTGTTCGAATCCTGGGGGACGCGTTAGAAAGCCGTGAGGGGTAAGATGGGCCTAGGCTCTCCCGAACCGGAGCCGTTATCTTACGTACTGTCCGCTTGGGAAGAGTCTAGGCCCATCTTACCCCTCACGGCTTTCTGACGCGTCCCCCAAGATTCGAACACAAGACCTCCATCATATGGGAGACTTAAGTTGAATCCTGGTACCAATTAGACAAGAGAGCCTAGGCCCATCTTATCCCTCACAGCTTTCTGACGCGTCCCCCAGGACTCGAACACAAGACCTCCATCATATGTGAGACTTAAGTTGAATCCTGATACCAATTAGACAAGTTGCCCAATTGGTATCAGGATTCAACTTAAGTCTCCCATATGATGGAGGTCTTGTGTTCGAATCTTGGGGGACGCGTCAGAAAGCTGTGAGGGATAAGATGGGCCTAGACTCTCCCGAAGCGGACAGTACGTAAGATAACGACTCCGGCGCCGGTGAGAGATCGGGTCGTTACGAAAAAAACGTGCATTTTTTTGTAACGACCCGACCTCTCACCGGAGCCGTTATCTTACGTACTGTCCGGTTCGGGAGAGTTTAGGCCCATCTTACCCCTCACGGCTTTCTGACGAGTCCCCCAGGATTCGAACACAAGACCTCCATCATATGGGAGACTTAAGTTGAATCCTGGTACCAATTGGGCAACTTGTCCAATTGGTACCAAGATTCAACTGAAGTCTCCCATATGATGGAGGTCTTGTGTTCGAATCTTGGGGGACACGTCAGAAAACCGTGAGGGGTAAGATGGGTCTAGGCTCTCCCGAACCGGACAATACGTAAGATAACGGTTCCGGTGAGAGGTCGGGTCGTTACAGATGCAGGTAGAGATTCGAGAACAAATTATTTTGAAGAGGGAGTGAATGATGAGATCCATGGTACGAGAGCTAGCGAGGGCAAGGATCTATTACTTGTGGAGGATGGGCCAATGATAAGATCATGGCAAGAAGGTCAAGGAAATTATGAAATTGCTTGCTCAAACTACGTGAACAAAACATCGACCACAACAAGCAAATGAACAAGTTTCATGTTGGGTAAAGCAACGAAGAATGGAGCCGAATTGAAAACCTATGCAACCGCATAGTATGTCCAGGCATGCGGCCGCATATCTCCAATATAGGAATTCAATCTAGGAGTTCAATTGGGAGTTGGTGATTTGTGTTGGACTTGAAAAAGACTTGAATGAGTCTAGTTCCCATAGGAGAGGAATAAATCATGCAAGGAGAAGGAAATGGAAAACTGGCACTCGCTACGTACCTTGATCTTGCTTGAGCGCTTAAAACATGAGCTCAACATTTTCTATCCGCGAGGAGGCTGCTCAAGCGGCGCTCTTATCCGGATTTTGAACAGTTCTCAATTTTGGCATATTTTAAAATCATATTCTATCCTAAACACTTCATTATTGTATAGACTTGTTATAGTTGAACTCCACTACATCTTAGGTTCTTCTTTGCACTATACATATAAGAAGTAAACCTTTAGAAAAATCAATCCTTACATTCTACACAATAATTTGTAATCGTCCATTATTGATATTAATAAATTCTCCACTTTTGGTTGTGGATTTCTTTCCATGTAAATCTTGTGTTATTATTTAATTTTCATATTATTTTTCTTCTTTTATTTATTAATCAAGTGGTATCGGTTCGGTATATAATTCTTAACAAGTGGTATCAGAGCGAGGTTCAATCAACTCAGTTCGATCTTTGGTTTTTGTGATGGCAACCATGATATATGATATTCTATTTTTGGATTGCAACACCAAATTTTCGTTTTGGCAAGTAAAGATGCGATCAGTGCTCGTTCGGATGGATTTGGATGATGTTTTGTTGGAATTAGACAAGATGTCCTCAACTTGGATGCTGGAGGAGAAACAACGCGAGGATTGAAATGCCCTATCATAAATACATATTCATCTTTCGAATCATATTCTTTAGGATATTTTCAAAGAGAAAATCGCCGCTACATTATGATTAAATTTGGAATAGTTATGCAAGAAAAAAAGTTTAACCAACAAATTACATCTGAAGTAGCAATTATATTCTCATAATATGACAGAAAGTACATCACTAGAAGATTACTTATCTGCTTTTAAGGAAATCGTCGCTGATTTGAAATCTTGGAGGTCAAATATAATGAAAAAATTTAGGGTTGATATTATCGTGTTCGCTGCCCGCTTCATACATGTCGTTTAGAGACACATCATGATACTCTCACCATTGAATAAATATATGATGTCGTGCTTTCAAATGAGAAGATGAAAGCATCTTGTTGATTCTGAGGCTAATGGAGATGAACTTGTTGTTCAGCATTGTTATGTGAAGGATAAATTAAGATCTAATTATAGTAATAAAGTCTGTAATTATTGTAAGAAAATGGGGCACATTAACAAGAATTATTATAAGTTACAAAATAAGAATAAATTAATGGCTGCAAATCAGGAGGAAAAATATCGAAAAACTTCAGGTGTAGATAGTATTGTAGAAGATTGCTACAATAATTGAGAACTTTTGGTTATTTTTGATGGCAACTCTAAATCTGACGAGGATTGGATTCTTGATACAACTCATATTTTTCATGTGTCATAATCAGGATTTGTTTTCAATGTATGAAACAATTTCCAATGGTGTTGTGGTAATGAGAAATAATATACATTGTAGGATAACTGGTATTGAAAAAAATCAAAATTAAGATGTTCGATAGGATTGATAAGAAACTTGATGCTGTAAGACATGTTCTAGATTTAAAAAGAAATCTTATCTCCTTGAATACTATTAATTCAAAAGAGTACAAATACATTGGTGAAGATGGAATCTTAAAAGTTGGTAAATGTACCTGTATTGTAATGAAGGGACAGAGAAAGTCCCAGTTAATTTCTTGTAGGGTTCTACAGAATATTTTGATATCAATTAGCAAAAGTAGGCACTCTGGTAGATTTTGAGTTTGGTTCAGTACAATTGGAGTTTGGTTTAAGGTTTAAATTAAAGAATATATCTCAGTCAAGTTTAGAAGTAATGGGTAATATCACTTTGTCACCACCACTAGTGGTACCACTGTATTTGATGGTTAGAGATAGACCTATGAGAGATGTAAGGCCTCTACAAAGGTACGATAAACTGATTTAGTTGCTTATGTTTTAAATGCAGTTGAAGGTATTAAGTCTAACAAAGAACCTTCTATAGAAGCAGTTAATTATGTTGATTCTGTTATAGGGTATGTTTTTGCTCTGTTTGGTTTGTGATCTTGTTGTTTGTGGGGATAATTCAAGTAACTTTGGTGCCCAAGGTATTTCTGCTCAGAGATGCTTGGATTCAGTTCAATTATTGAGTTTGCCCTAGCTAGGTTATGTGGAAGAGGTGGGAAATTTTACTGTTGGAGAAATTTGGTGGAGAATTTGTTATTGAAGCATTAACTTTCATTCCTTACAATGGAATTTGTCTAAAGGTGGAGAATTTTTAAAGTTTTTTTCCTTGCATTGGAATTCGTGTCAATATGGAGTTTGTTAGAATCAGGACGTGATCCAAATTCTATTTGAAAGACTATTTTGGAATTCTAGTTGAAGTCTATTTAGGAATTCAAGTTGAAATTCAATTTGGGAGTTCAATTGGGAGTTGGTGATTTGTGTTGGACTTGTAAAAGTCCAAGTTGTAATAAGAGAGGAAGAAATCATGCGAGGAGAAGGAAACGATGAACAGACGCTCGCTATGCACTTCCAATCTAGCACTTAGAATAGGAGCTTTAGTGCTCACTATCCACGAAGAGGCCCCTTGAGTGGCCAGCCATCGCTTGCCGCCATGAGACCATCGCTCGAGTGGCGGTCTTATCCTAATTTTGAATAGTTCTCAGCATATTTTTTAAATCCTAGTTTATCTCAAAACACTCAATTATTGTATAAACTTGTTATAGTCAAACTCCACCACATCTTAGGCTCTTCTTTGCACTAAATATATGAGGAGTAAACCTCTAGAAAAATCAATCCTTACATTTTACACATTAACTTTTAATCTTCAATTATTGATATTAAAAAATTTTCATCTTTTGCCCGTAGATTTTTTTTCCACGTAAACCTTGTGTTCTTGTTTGATTTTTATATTGCCATATTATTCTAGTTACTTTATTAATTAATTAATTGGTATTTGTTTGGTACATAATTCTTAACAAAGTGCATGGAACTTAATAAAAATGTTGCATCTTCAGAAGAAATAAATCTAACAATTTAGACTTATAAGCAAGAAAAACCAAGATAGAGAAACTTGAAAATATAGTAAAATCACTTTATCAGCGAAGTGTGCATTTTGCGATGAAAAAGTTCTTTAGAAAAAAATCCATTGCTTCAACTGAGTTATAATAAGAAAGCACGTTCTTTATGAAGCATTAGATCTTTATATCTGCATGTACATACTTTGAAACGGAAGGTAGACGAATCTAAAATCGTTGGGAACCTACACCAAGAATAACCCCAGAAGATATTCCCAACTCCTATTGAGAAATTGGAGTGTTGTTAGAAACAAAAACATTCAGTAGGGATAATGATAGTAGGTTACACCAGAATTGATGATCATCTCTTTTCCCCAAAACTCTACACAACTTCAATAAAAGTTCAACAGTATCTTTGAGACATTTAGTGCTTTCAGATGCCGTGATTGGAAATCACATATTTTTCCAACATTGGCATAGTTTAAATCAGTGCCATGGACCTTGGCGAAGACAAAAATGAAAATGCTGAAAGGACGGGGGCTATATCTTATGTCTATATAACACCGAGTTTAATATTTCAAACGTATGATATCCCATTGACTTAAGTTTCTCTAATAGCATAATTATCTGTTTATCAGATAAACCACACGTAAATAGCTGCTACCCTTCTGATGACCTTTCCCCAACAAATAAAAAAAGAAAAATAATAAAGGCTAGGATTCAACAGCAGTTCCAAAGCAAATGAAACCCAATGTTCCATCTTAAAATGTCAACCTTATTAAGAGGAGTAACACAATCCTTTATAAGTTTGTTTATTTTATATCTTTATTCAATGTGGGATTCTATCCCTTAACATGTTTCCGCAAGATGGTGGCTCGTTTGAGCAGACTAATCTTGAAAAATCTGTATGCGCACTTTTGGAGTTTTAACCAAATCGAATTGATCGTTAGAGTTTAATGAGCTCTAATACAATGTTAAGAATTTGGGTTCCATCTTAAAATGTCAACCTTATTAAGAAATTGGTAAATCTTACAATATTTTTCTCTATGCAAACATAAAATAAAAATAAATAATAAATTGAATTGGCAAAATATAGAAAATAATGACTTGGAAAGAGACTATATATATAACGAAAAGAGCTTGAAAATAATCAAACAAACTTTTATAGAAAATATTAATTTATTGAAGAAATATTGAAATTACAAGATTTTGAATAATAATATTTGTAAAGAAAGTTAGAAAATTATAAGGAATTTTTCTAAGTTTCTTGAAAAGTTTTTTTCTCCCGCCAAAAAAACATTGCAAGAGAACTTCTGTCTTGATCTTGATTTATACTTGAAGTTTCGGACTTGAAATTTTCATTGCATTATGTTGAAAAACCTTGAATAGTCTTGAAACATAATGATATCTGATAGCTGACCACAACTAGCATCTTTCTTTCGAAATAATACTTTGATAAATGGACTTTAATAAAGTTGATTAAAATGAAATCTCACTTAATAAAGTTCTTTGGCATTATTTGTTTTTGTTTGTCTTGAATGATGGTAATGCTGGTAGAAATAGCTTTCGGGGTAGAAGATATAATTCAAATAAAGTATTTTCTTAAAGCATGAACCTTGTATTGTCTGTATTTGCCGAAATAGATGGGTCCATATAATCATTTTGAATTCTTTAGAGTATTTTCTTCAGCAATAAGTTCGTCAATATCTATCCCAAAGTAATCATCTTTATTACTCTAAGCATAGTCAGTTTCTGAACCTGATCTTGTTTATGAAGAACTTGATTTAGATTTAGATTTCTTTAAAATTCATTCTGTCAAAGAAGCAGCTTTTTGAAATAATTGTTAATTCCTCTAATGTCTTGCATTGAGAAAACATAGCTAATAATCTTGATTTTCTTGTAAGAAAATCAGAATTTTTTTTTTTTTTTGTTCTTTCTTTGAAATTCTTGGAATGCCCATAGTTTTTTGGTCTTGAATCCATGAACAAAAGGCTTTTGGACGGCAAATTGTCTTATAAAATTTAAACTGTCATTTGACCTTGAATTTCCGAATTATATGTTTAGTATTGAATTCGAAATTTGGATTTTGAACAAGATTGTAATCCAAGCTCGAAATCCATGAAATTTTGAAATTGTAGGCAAGCTTGAACAAAACATTTTCTCGAGACTTAAAAAAACATTTTGTCTCTTTTTTGAAGAGTTCGAATCCTTGACGAGTAAAATTGGGTAAAATCATCTTGTCAATTCCAAAATATTCGTACCAAGTTTGAAACCATTTTGGAAAACTTGAAGGACATACTTGGTTCAAAAGAATAAACCATCAATGTATCACCGGTCTAAAGTAAAAAAAAATGATACAAGCATCCTTATAATCAAAATAATTGAAATGAGATTCAAATGTTTTACCATTGGATAAACGCATTCTCTTCTCATCCCATGAGTTTTGTCCGCAAAAGAAATGAAGGATTAATGTTAGGTAATTTTCCTGAAACACGTTGAAAGGTTTTTTTTTTTTAATTTGAAGGCGAAGTTTCTGGTATATTGAAAATATTTTTGTTTTGAAAATTTTCAAGTTTTTGGAAAGTTGAAAAGGATAAAGTTTTTGAAGTTTGAGTAGTTTTTTGAGAAGTAGAGGATGAACTTTGTTCTCCTCTTTTTGAACCTTGAATATAATTTTTAAATGAAAGTAAAGGAATTGAAGGTTTCTTCTTAGAAGAAGAATCCATTTTGATAATCACTCTTTCTTGCTCACAATATTGATGTTCTCACAACTCTTTCAAGAGAAAGTTTTTTCTCTATGAACTCTCTTGTAAGGAAGTCTGCGAGAACATTAGATTTTTCTTTTATATATACTATTTTGAAATCGAAACATGACGGAATAGCTTGCCATCTTGTAAAAATTTGTTTTGAAACAAGGTTTTTTACGTCTTTTGAAATTTTGCAACCCGTTTTTAAAACAAATTTTTTATTGATTAAATCATTTTAAAATTTTGAAATACATAAAACTATTGTCAAAAATTCCTTTTTGATGGTGGAATAGTTATTTAGGGGTCCAGTCCACACACCTGAGTGAACCCGACCAACTGGTATTGATGTGACTCCTTTGGAATCTTCTTTAATACCCCACCATACCCTATGACAAACACGCCTGTCTTCACAATAATGGAGGAGGCGAAAGGATATGGGATACTTTTGACAACTATTTTTACCTTTTTAATGACTAAAGTATGCTTCGGAGTCCATGGTGATGGATTTTTTTGTAATCTTTGAAAAAGTGAAGCACAAAGTAGCCTAATATTTTTTACAAAGTTGGCAACATAATTGACACAGTCTAAAATGAGCTGCAAACTTGTTTTATCTAGAATTTCATCTGAAAAATTATTAGTAAATTCTAGACTTTTTTAAATTGGTGTAAGTGTTCCTAGATGTATGAAATGACCTAGAAACCTTATACGTGTTTGACAAAGAACAATTTTTTTAGTTGAGACAGTTAAACCATTATTCTTTATAATATGAATGAATGTATTGAGATATTTAAAATGATGTTCTAAACTTTCTGAAAAAAATTAAAACATCATCAATATAAATAACAATAAAATTTGAATAACAATTGAAAATATCATTCATAATTTTTTTAGACCGAATGACATAATATTCCACTCGTATTGTCCAAAAGGGATATTAAAAGCAGTTTTGTACCTGTCTTCTTTTTTATTTGAATTTTCCAAAAATTTAACTTCATATCAAATTTAGAGAAGATAACAATTTTGAATAATCTATTTAACATTTTTTTTCTTGAGGTAATTGATATCTAATCCATTGAAAATCTTTATTGAAAGGTTTATACTTGATGACTAAACGAGGAACACCTAGTTCAATTTTTGCAAAATTATTGACATTGAATGCTAAACAACTCCAATGTGATTTACTTGCACGGATTAATAATTTATCAAGTAAATCATTAATTTTCTTGATACAATGATCGATCAATTCCTTGTTCATTTGAATTGGATGGAATTTTGTAGGAATACTTGACTAATGAAAATCAAAACTGTAAGGAAGTGAAACATGTTTCTTTCTATCCCAAAAAGTATTCAGAATGGTAGAACATATTTCACTTTCAATTTTTATTTTTTTTCGAAAATTTGAATTTTTTTCTTTTATTGAAGATTTTTGTAATTACTCTTCAATTCTTTAAAACTTAATTTCTTCTTTGAGAAATTGAATATGTTTTTTCTTAAAATTGATATTATTAATAATTTTTGAAATTGATGCTTCTTTTAAGCAAATAAAATCTTTATAAGAAGGAAAATTTGTAAATTTAAAATATACTTCTTGATTAAAAATATTTCTAGAAACTTCTTCTGAATTAGCTTGAAATGGGTAAATTTGAACAATAAAAAGATTTCCAAAAATTACTTCTTGGCCTAAATTTTGATTAAATAAAAAATATTTTTAAAACAAATATTTGAATTACAAATATGAGTTTTTGAAAGTTTATATTGAATATTGCGTTTTTTTGACACTAGCACCATAAAGACGCTAAGTGGTTTTTTCAAAATATTTTATAGGGATAAGGCTGTTCCTAATACAATTTTGATCAACACCAAAATCAATTAAGACTAGTAGTAAATTTGAATTCGTTTTCGAATACAATATTCATATTGTAGTACCATTTTTTAAGTTGAATACGATTGATAACATTGATTTTTTCTTCTTTTGTTTGAGGAATATTTTCATCATCAAAAGAGGAATTAGAAATGAAAGAAGTTTCTTCGGAAATCTCTTGCTCCAAATCTTTGGTTTTCAAGAGAACAACTTCCATACGAACATCTTTCATTTGATGTTCAAGGATTGAAATTTGAGATTTCATATCATTGATTTATGAACGTAATTCAAAATGATACTTTTGAAGAAGATGAACATTCAATATTATATCGATTTATCGGAGATGTAAAAGAGTTTGGAAGAAGAAGAGTGGACGTTTTCTTCAATTGATCAATTATTTTTTGAATAAGTTCTTCTTCCTTAGTAAAAACATATATAGTTTTACAACTACAAGGCTCTTTACATTGACTAGTATTTGAATCAGAGGATTCTAAGCTTATATTAACGTCAGAATCTTCTTGATGTTTATAAAACATGATACTTTTGAAGAAGATGAACATTCAATATCATATCGATTTAATATGTTTTTCATATTAAACAGAGTTACCGGAGATGTAAAAGAGTTTGGAAGAAGAAGAGTGGACATTTTCTTCAATTGATCAATTATTTTTTGAGTAAGTTCTTCTTCCTTAGTAAAAACATTTATAGTTTTACTACTACAAGCCTCTTTACATTGACTAGTATTGGAATCAGAGAATTTTGAGCTTATATCAACGTCAGAATCTTCTTGATGTTTATAAACAAGTTCAAGTTCGGAATCAGATTCTTCTTCTGATCTAGAATTGAATAGATTTTGAAGTTCAAGTTTAATATCTTCATCAATTTGAAGATTATTAATCTTTCCCTTCATAGGACATTTGTTTGAATAATGACCCGTTTGATTACATTTCCAACGGGTTTCAAATTTTAGATTCCTTTTGAATATCTGTGTTTTGAATATTTAGAATTATGATTTTAAAATGATTTTTGTTTTTGGAAAAATCGTTATTTTTGAAAGGATCATTTTTTTTTTAAATGAGAAGGAAATTTTTTCTTTTTCATTTTTGAAAATGAAGGAATGATTTTCTCAAATCCATATTGTTCACAAAAGGATCCGAGTTCTTTACAACTTTCAGATCTTTCTAAATTTAATTTTTCTTTGAGTTTAAGATCACTGCAGAGTGCTAATCTTTTGTTATTGATAAAATTAATAATCTCACCAGAAGTAATGATATCATAAGGAATTATATCTTTATAGTGAAGTTTGATAGAATTCTTAACTCTTTCAGCGAAGAGTTTGGAAGTCTAGAAATGAATCTTTCTTTTCAAAAAGATTGATTACAAGCTTTTCGAATAAAAACTCTAGTAAGGAACATATCCTTATACCAACGAAAATCATGAAGTTTTGGACAATTGAGATTTAAAAGAATCTCAAATATTCTGTCTTGAAGAAGTATAGGAATACCAATAAAATTCTTGAGCATTGAATATACAAGAGTATTGAAACTATTATTTTGATTTTAAGTATTAATAGCATACAAAATCTTGCTAGGATCGTTATCTGTATGATAATTTTGCCACCAGTGCTTAAATTATCCGGTGAAACCACAAATTATATTACAGAAAGCTGTATGAGGATCAATTTCTCTGCAAATATATGCTACATGAAATACAACCATATCTTTGAATACTTGAATAATTTGATATTCTAAAAATCCATCAAGATTCCATTCGATGATTTCATCGCCTGTATAGGAAACGTGAGGTTTCTTCTTTTCCTCATATAGCATGTCAGGATAAGAATGACGGGAATAATGATTTGGAAGTTTTAAATTTTGACCTTTCAATTTATAAATTTGAGAATGTTCATTTTCAATAAATTGAGTTTCAAAATCTTCAAAAGTATCAATAGTATTGACATTGTTAGAAGATCCTAGTTTATAAATTTGAAAAGCAAGTTATTGTAAAACTTTTGAATCAAAAGATGAGGTTTCTTCTTTTCCTCATATAGCATGTCAGGATAAGAATGACGGGAATAATGATTTGGAAGTTTTAAATTTTGACCTTTCAATTTATAAATTTGAGAATGTTCATTTTCAATAAATTGAGTTTCAAAATCTTCAAAAGTATCAATAGTATTGATATTGTTAGAAGATCCTAGTTTATAAGTTTGAAAAGCAAGTTATTGTAAAACTTTTGAATCAAAAGATAAAGAACCTCTTTTTAATTGAGGAGTAATTTTTGGATCAACATATTTGAAAATAGTATCTGAAAACTTCTTCTTATCATTAAATGGAAATACTACATATTTAGAATTGGCTTCAATTCTCTTTAATTGAGTATAGACACATTGAAGAACAACATTAATATAATTGTTTTGAGATTGAATATTTTTTTATATATTTTGCTGTAGGAATAGAATCATCTTACCTTTCAACAAAGATAGGAATTTTCTTGAGAGGATATGCAATTATTTCAGTGTTTCTGCAAGAAACAACTATTTCTTGCACTGAGGATGTTCAAATTGGAAAGTTTGACCTGAAGGAGTTTTCTTATTAGCATGGATATTTTTAATAGATTTGAGTTTTGAAATCTTTTTATAAAATCCTTTGAAATGTGTCCCTTCAAAAAAGTTGAAATCTTCTGGAGAATCATAATTTTTTTCACATTGAGATTCAATTTTGATTTTTGAAAACATCTTTTTGACATTATAACAAAAAGCTTTGACAATAAGAATTTGACCAGTATTGAATTCATTTCTTCTATCTATGGTAGAAGAGATGACATTACAATGTCTATCTAATTGTTCTTGATTAGGTAGCATATCCAATAAGGTTGGTGAATCAGGCTATTCAGATTCATCATCTTTGCGAGATGTGTATTGAGGTTTTGTAATTCTAGGATTCAAATCAACACCTTTGAGTTTTTCAGAAGAAGTCAAAAACTTTGAAGTCTGTAAAGGAATCTCAGACCAATTATTAGATCTAGGGGAATAGTACTTGGAAAGCCTTACATGTAAATCCATCAAAGATCATCTTAACATGTCCATCGAGAAATGAAATAATTTGATTTGGAGTATTACGAATGAGAGTAGAAATTAGGTTTTGAGAATTCTCGAATCTCATTCTAATCCTCTAGATTGAAGATTCCATGGTATCCTTTTAGGAATTATGATAATTGAATGAAGAGGATTAACCTCCAGGAGAAGGCTTTCTTCTTTTGGAGATGAACAAAGAATTCGAATATTGAGTTGAGTTGAGTATTCATAAGCTCATAATATATTCTATATATTAAAGCAAAAGATTTTGAAGGATCATTAATATCAAAGTTCTTTGTTTGAATATGAAGATTTAGAGTATTAAGAATAGCTCCATCCTTGTGGCTGATTGTAAAATTTGGATAACAATTTGAAAAAATAAGACCACTTTCTAAATTTGATTCTAAAACAGAAAGTAATGAATGTTCAAGTCTAAACAATGGTTTGACAGCAATTTGAATAAATCCCACATGAAAATATTTAAATTTTCTTCTATGGGTTTGAATAGTATATTTTGAAGATAAATTTATTTGAGATGATTGATTTTTGATAGCAATAGTTTGCCCAAATATTTTAATAACATAATCTTGACGAAAATCAAAACTTTCCATTTCATAGATAGAACTCTTGTTTACCTTTGGAATAGTCAAGTTATGCAATTTTTGTTCAATTTTTGCAATTTGAAGTTCATGAGAATTGAAATAATCTATTGAGGATGCAGATGCATAATCTTGGTCAATTTCTTCTTCACTTGAAAAGTATTTGAAAATTTTTCAATTCTATTTCTAGAACTATCAAATCTTCTAAACCACAAAGAAATTAAAGACATAATTTGAATAAAATGATATTACAATGATATACCGATGTATATATATATATATATATTATAAAGGATTTTATTCAATTTCAGAAGCATTAGAAGAATGTAGAAAATTTTTAGGAATAAATTATTTTGTTGCACCGTCTTTAAAGAATGTTTCAGATCAACCTTTAGATTATGTTTCAAAATTTTGTGAGCATTGTGAATGTATGACAAAAAATTTTAAAATTTTAAATGAATCTAATCAGGTTTTACAACAAGAAAAATTAGCTTTACAAAAGAAAATTTCTGAATTAGAACAATAAATTATTAATTTAAAGATTTTAAGTCCAATTGTTCAGACACAATCAGGTACTATAGAGCCCAAGAAGTCTATAGCTAGTCCAGCTCAAACGGAAGCTGGTAAAGACATATCAAATCCGTTCATGGTTCTGGGCTTACCAAAAGCTCAACAGACTCAGGAGACTGTTGATTCTTCTACTTTTCAATTTAATCAGATTCAACGGGCTGAAAATCCTGTTACAGAAAATAAGATTTTTGAAGATCAGACACAGCAGACTGATAATTCCGCTACTAGACTTATTAGTCCAATAGATCTTAAACGAAACGATAAATTTCTCAGACTCATTTCAATCGTCTCAAGATCCAGAACAAATTTCTCAGACAGATATTAGAAGAATTCAAGAAATGTTTGATAAGATTGAAAAATTGCAGCAACAAGTTAAACAAAGTACTACAAAGAAAAAGAAGATACAGTTTAAAAAGAAAAAGAAAGGTAAAAAGAAAGTTGAAAAAGAAAAAGGTTTGGAAGATTTCAAAGATAATTTTTCAGAAGAAAATGATAATCAGGATCAGTATCTTGACGGAGGAGACTCTTTGGACAGCATTGGCAGACATAATTATGAAACAAGATAAGAATTTTCCAGATTTTGATGCAAAGGAAGACACTTGGCAAATTTTTGGTGATTGACAAGACAAGACTCAACTACTCGGAGATTTTTTGTATGAAAAGAAGAATCTTTACTGTTTTCTTTTTGAAAAATTTGTAACGAATCTTACTATTTGATAAAGTAAGATTTGATTAGTTTTCTTTTTACTGTTTTCTTTTTGATGTTTTGAAAAAGCAAAAATTCCTTGCTTTTGAAAAACGCGTTTTCTCTCCTATATAAGGAGATCATTTCTTCATTTGTAAACACACAGAAAAAAAATACAAGCTTTTGTTCTTACAAAATGTTCTAATTTCCTTTTCATCCCGAAAGGGAAATTTTTAATCATTCTTATTCTTAGATATTATAATATCCCACAAAAATATGTTGTTTTAGATTTTGTTAAACTACTGACGGATCATTCCAGTAGGTATGTTTTATAGTTCTAAGATATGGTGCTAATAATTTATATTAGTTCCGGATCTTTTAAGAACAATTTATGTTTATAAATTTTTATGATTTTGTAAAAAAAGTTTTATGCTTCATGCTGAGTATATGATAAGAGCATGTCTTAACTCCAAGTTAAATTTAAACTATTTTTAAAATAAGTCCTGAGTGACCTCTCAAAGCATAAAGCCCAGTGAAGAGGCTAGGAGATGCATAGAAGAGGGAAATGGATCTCTTTTTTAAGAATTCTTGTTAAGGGAGTGCCAGTGGTGTCCTTACAAGAGTGGAGTTAGGCCAAAGTTCATATATCTCAGATGACATTTTTTCTTTTGACGAGTTTTTCAATTTTTTTCTTTTGACGAGTTTTTTTTTAAAAAAAAAAAGTAAAAATGGGATATTATTTTATCAAAAGAATTAGATATATATAATTATTAAGAACTATTTTTACTTTTTATTTTAATTTTTTTTAGATTTCTTTTGTTTACAATTCATATTCCATTTTTTAAAAAAAGAATTATAGTTTTTAGAATTTATCAATTTTTCATTTTTTTTTAAAATTAGAATTTCGTATTTTTGTTTTTTTAGGATTTTTAATTTTTAGAATTTTATTAAAGAAATTTAATTATGCGCTTATTTTCCAACACTGTTTTTAGAATTTTCTCTAAATAATTCAAAATGTCATAAATGCATTTCGAGTTTTATGTTATAAGTTTAACTTGTTTTCGAAAATGCATTTTAAGAAATATCATACCAAATATATTTTAGGTATTTTGCAAAAACGAAAACTGAAAATGGGGAACCAAATGTCCCTAAGTTTTTCGTTGAAAGCTGATTTTAATTTCTTAACAATGGCGAAGTTACAAGAATTATAATTGGTAGAAATGACTAATTCATAAGTGGGTAGTTGAAGACGGATGAAAGTACTTTGTCCAAAAGCTATAACTGATAATCTGTACATTTCTCCATATATTACCCAGAGTCGTGTCTAGGAATCCACCCCAAGCTCACTCTGTTTGGTCATCCCTTCGAAGAATACGTTCCAAGGTATTATTGAGTCATTCTCGAATGGTGATAAAATGCTCCAGCATTGACTCGAACATAGGACCTTCAACTCTGATACAACTAATGTAGGGAGATGCAACCATTTTGCATAAAAGCTAATAGGGGATGTACAATATACCTTATATCACCCAAAATTAAATCCCCAAATACATATCAAACCTTTTCTAATTGGGCCTCACTTCGAATGATGCCTTATGAAGGCGCTAATGGGCCATTCCCAAATAAAGACAATAAACTCACCCCATTTCAAGTATCCTCATGTATTAGTAGCAGTTATGGATCCTATAAATTTAAATTTAACTTAAATTATCATGTACATATACTACGTAAAGTTCTCCGACTAATGTAATTTTTTTGTTGATTGACCATGGGGATAATTGTCACAAAAAAAAAAAAAATTAATAATAATAATAATAACCGCTAGGTCCATGGAATTGACATTTGACAATAGCCAATATGTGTATGTGTCCCATACTCGTATTGAAGCAGGACTGGCATGTACCTTTGCTGTATAACATATACAAACCTTCCAGTTCCACTTACATAAAACTCTAAAACCCTAACACATAGCCGCCCATTCGAGCCACTTTCAACAGCCTTCTCTCTCTTGTGTTACACATTCAAGATTTCATAACCATATGATCATATGAAAGGGTGAGTTTGATGACTTGTATAGTACTATATCAACAACGTTTTTGCATGTGTATATGTCTCCTTTTTTGTCTATATCCCCACTTATTTGTGCTCACACAACACAATGTTTCTGGGTTCAATCAATTATGATTTATGTATGCAAACATGAACGTAGCGATAGACCTTAAAAGTTGTGGGCTTTCTTTAGTGTTGTTATATTGTCTACCTCTGATCATTAAAATTGAACATCAAAATCTGCCAATGCATAATGTTATATGTAATGCGTAGCCTTGATTTTGTTGGAGAAATTATGGATTAATTGCTTTTTCCTTTGTTGTGATCCAGAAGCTGACATTTGATTTATAATGGATTCTACAGCCAATGCACCGAGGAAGGTATGATAAATAGAATTAAGTTATTGGGTAGGTTAATTTTTGGTGAATGATTGTTATGAATTTCTGTAGGTGAAATTTGCACCCAAAGCTCCTCTCAAGAAAGAACAAAAAGCTGTTTTGCCTAAAGTGTAATTTTTTTCGACCTAGTTTGATCCTAATAGTTGATATCCTCGTTCTTTTGAATCTTAACTTTAAATTTAACTTGTGATTTGATTTATTCGTTTATTTTGCAGTGAAAAGCTCGAAAATGATATTGATGCTGCTTAGGCACAGGATTTGTTACGCCGCTTCAATGTACTTCTAGTTTTCATTTTTTTTATTTCTTTTGCAGATGGTGATTTGTATTTGCTTCTTCAAATTTAGGCTTTGCATTTGTATTAGTAAATGGACTTCTGTTTATGTTAGTACTAATACAATTACTCTTCTTCAAAGGAATCATCTACAAAGGCAAAGCCTAATTTTGAAAGGAAAGGTAAACTGTTCTGTCTAAATCTCAGGGTAAAACCAACTGCATTTGGATTTGACAACAATGATACTTCTTCAATTGAAAGAAAAGACAAGCAACTTTTAGGTCTCACGGCATGTTTATAAATCCTCCATAGCCATTAATTCCAAAACCTGTCATGTCTGATCCTATTTCTTTTCTTTTGTAACTTGAAACTCTGGTACAATTCCAATTCCTATGAATGCATGTAGCTCATTTTAAAGCAGAGGCGTCCTCATTTTATTGGTCCTTCCAAATTCAATCTGGTTTCATATTCTGATCTCTAGTCTCTCATAGCTGTAGTGCTTAATATGTGTAGCTCTCTTTTGCAAAACCATGTGCAGTCGATTGATTGACAGAATCCTAGATTGAGACGGGTTGTTAACTTCTGATATTGAGTCTATTTACTAGACAGATCAAGATAACCATGTAGTATCCTTTCTTCAGCATAGCAAGTCCCCTTACTGGCTTGCACTTAAAAAAGTTAAAAAAATGGTGTTTCGTTCTTCTTTGGACATTGTCAAAAAAGAGAATATGATTCCGATTTAAAGTCAAATTGTTAATCAACATGCCTTATGTTGTAATTGCCTTTTGCAACTGCAGTTGGGGCTACTAAAGTTGCATTTGGTTATGGAGGTTCCTCAACTTCCCTCAAGCCATACGGTGCTGCAAAGCATATTAACAAGAAACTGGGATCGTCTTCTGATGGCAAGTAGAATTTTCAGCTTTAATTTGCTGCTATATCTTGAACTAGATTTAATATCATGCATCTTCTTGCAGGTGGGAATGATGAGCAGAGAGTGGAGAAAGAGTACAAGGAACCATGGGTAAATGATATATATGAAGAAAATTTCTGATTCCATTTGACCATAGCCCATATACCTATATGTCTCTTACAGTTCTTTGGATGCTATCGCAGAACTATTATTCCTATTATCCTTTACAGCTTCCCTTAAGAAGGCCATATTCAGGAAATCCAGGTTAGTTTCCCATTTAGAAAAACATGTATGAAGGAGAAAAGTAGTAGGCAGCTAGATGCTCATACATAAACCGAGGTTAATAAACTATATTTTGCTAATCTCATCCCATAGTATTTAAATTGGCTATGACTTTGATAAAATGCATTTACCTTGGTGTTTATGCAAAACTTGGTTATTTTATTTGTAGAACTCCTAGATAAAGAAGAATTTGAGGACGATTTGGCAAGATCAATTGACAATGAATACGCAACAAATCCATCTCTAAGGCTTGGTCTAATGGTTGGTTATCGTCCAGGAAAAATGGATACTCATAAAAATACACACAACTGAAATTTCTTCATATTTTAACAAAATGGTTTGCAGGAGGAGAATCTGGAGGATAGCATGTTCTTTGTTCAGTTACCAACAGCTTTGCCTATGACAAAGCCATGCGATAACGTAGAGGGCAGCAAGCAGCAGGGGAGCATTGCCAATCCCATGAAAGGTGCACGGCCATCTCAAAAACCATGTGGTATGGAAGCATTACCAGCAGGCTTTATGGGTAAAATGTTAGTATACAGGAGTGGTGCTGTGAAGTTGAAGCTTGGTGACACACTATACGATGTAAGTTTGCAGCATAATAATATATCATGACTCTTCACGTTCTTCATCAATATATCATGTGTGCTAATCTGCTTCAGTGGATTCTTTAATACGGCTGTAACGACCCTACTTTCTCGAAAACTCAGATTTTTAACAAAATCAGGAATTTAATATATCTCTAACCACAAACATAAAAAAAAAAGTCGTTTCTTTATTCATAAATAAACAATATAAATGTTTTTCAAAGTCTAAAACAAATGAAATGATGTTAAATCCAACATTTAATCCATAATAAAAAAAAAGAAACATAACAAATAAATTTCTCTTTATTAAATGAAATTTCTGCCATCATCGACCGATTTCCCATCTCCAAACTCACGATCTCAATTTCCTGAAAGGGGGAAAATTTAAAGGGGTGAGATTTAAGAAAAATCTCAATAAGTGTGTGCGGTGAACAAGTGATTTGCGTTTAAATAAAGGAAAACATAAAATTTTCATAACATACGTATAGGAGACACATGGACTACTCCGAACATAGGTGGTAGTAAATCCAGTGCGTAGCGCTACTAAACTCATGCCTTCTTATCATAAACATACATGGCCCATAATTGGATTTCCAAAATTTAAATCACAAAATACTGATTCACGTAACCACATGCAACATCACTTACCTCGTAAATTTCGAATGAAAATGATAAGAAACGTGTGGGGGGTAGTTGATTACTCCAAAACCAGCCTATGTGTTGTCTTGTGTACACAAAAGCAAATGAATTGATTATTGTAGGTGTGAGGAAGGTGGAAATGACGTGTGGGTGGCCAAGTTTAGTCAATCATATTGAAGGAAATAAAAGAAAAGGAATCTTTCTTGATTGGCTCTACAAGTCATTGATTATTTACCAAATTCTCACCATGATTTTAGCAAATCTTTCAAATATACACACGTACGGTTATGGCAATAGAACTAGATTGAAGGGAACAATAGCAATAGAACTAGATTGAAGGGAACAATATTCATACCAAAATTAGTTAAGTCCTTAACTAGGTAAAGTTCACAATTTGATCCCTAAACAAAAAAAACTAACAATTTGGTCCTTAAATATTTAATTTCTTACTATAAGGTCCTAATTCCTAATAATGACGACTTATAGCGAAATTTCTGGATATTACAATCTACCCCTCTTAAAATAAATTTTCGTCCTCGAAAATTACCTTAGTCGACATTATCGAACAGGTGGGGGTACTTAGATCGTATGTCCTCCTCACGTTCCCAAGTTGTCTCTTCTTCTGAATGGTATTGCCATAACACTTTGACTAACGGTATCTCCTTGTTGCGAAGCTTCTGTACTTTGCGAGCTATAATGCAAAGTGGTGTTTCCTCATAACTCAAGTCCGATTGAATTTTCAAGGGTTGATGTTTCAATACGTAACTTGGATCTGGAATGTACTTCTTGAGTGTCGATAAGTGAAAAACGTCATGTACTGCAGAAAGCTCTGGTGGCAAAGCCAATTGATAAGTTACATTTCCAACCCTTTTGAGTATCTCAAAAGGTCTAATATATCTTGGTCGAAGTTTCCCCTTTTTTCCAAATCTTAAGACACCTTTCATTGGTGTGACCTTCAAAAATACCCTATCACCAACAACAAATTCTAGTTCCTTTCTTCTTCTATCTGCATAGCATTTTTGTCTGTCTTGGGCGGTCTTCATGTTAGCCCGAATCTTTTCTATGGCCTGAATCGTACGTTCCAAGATTTCAGGTCCTAAAATTTTACGTTCACCGACTTCATCCCAATGAATGGGCGATCTACACTTCCTTCCGTACATGGCTTCATACGGTGCCATGTCGATAGAGGCATGATAACTGTTGTTATAAGCGAACTCGACTAATGGCAAATGTTTCTCCCAATGTCCTCCAAAATCTAGGACACATTCGAAGCATATCCTCTATTGTTTGAATTGTCCGCTCGGATTGTCCGTCTGTTTGAGGGTGAAAAGCTGTACTAAATTTTAGCTTAGTTCCCATTGCTCGATGCAAGCTTTTCCAAAAATTTGATGTAAACCTGGGATCTCTATCAGACACAATCGAGACTGGAACACCATGTAATTTCACCACTTCATTAACATATAGTTGCGCAAACTGATCCATAGAAAATGTCATTCGTACAGGTAAGAAATGAGCTGACTTGGTCAGTCTATCGATGATTACCCAAATAGCTTCATGGCCTCTTACTGATTTTGGAAAACCAACGACAAAATCCATCGTTACATGCTCCCATTTCCATTCTGGGATATCTAATGGTTGTAGCAACCTTGATGGTCGTTGATGCTCAGCTTTCACCTGTTGACAAATTAGACATTTCTCAACGAATTCAACTATGTCCCTCTTCATATTTCTCCACCAAAACACTGCTTGTAAATCACGGTACATCTTTGTACTTCCTGGATGTACTGAGTAAGGGGTCGTGTGGGCTTCTTCCAAAATTTCTTTTCTTAATTCCTTAAAATCTGGTATACACAAACGTCCTTGATAATACAATGTTTTATCCTCAGTTATAGTGAATCCCTTTCGCTTTTCTGTGTCAATTTCGGATTTAATAAATTCGAATAACTGATCGCCCTTCTGATGGTTCTTAATTCGATCTTGAAGTGTCGGTCGAATCGTGAGAGCTACCATATGAGTGACAGTGTCTGACGATGTCGTGAATACTTCGAGATTCAATTTCTCAAATTCTTTCCATAGAGATTTTTGTGCTGTTAACATTGCATGTGGTTACGTGAATCAGTATTTTGTGATTTAAATTTTGGAAATCCAATTATGGGCCATGTATGTTTATGATAAGAAGGCCAGAGTTTAGTAGCGCTACGCACTGGATTTACTACCACCTATGTTCGGAGTAGTCCATGTTATGAAAATTTCATGTTTTCCTTTATTTAAACGCAAATCACTTGTTCACCGTACACACTTATTGAGATTTTTCTTAAATCTCACCCCTTTAAATTTTCCCCCTTTCAGGAAATTGAGATCGTGAGTTTGGAGATGGGAAATCGGTCCATGATGGCAGAAATTTCATTTAATAAAGAGAAATCTATTTGTTATGTTTCTTTTTTTTATTATGGATTAAATGTTGGATTTAACATCATTTCATTTGTTTTAAACTTTGAAAAACATTTATATTGTTTATTTATGAATAAAGAAACGATTTTTTTTTTAATGTTTGTGGTTAGAGATATATTAAATTCCTCAGAAATCATACTTCCAAAAATGAAACTACAGAAAACATGGACAGATAAATAATGGTAAACCACTGTTTATTTCTTCAGATATGGCACTTGGAAAACAGAGGCTTCAGGGAATATGTTCTATTTGAATTTTTATTATTTTGCTTTCAGCTTTGGAGGTGTCTAAATTTTCAAATATCTTGCTTGCTTTCAATAAAAGCTACAGAATCATGGATTAAGCTCGAGATAGCTAATTTTTAAGTGGGTACAGATCTCTGCAGGTTTGGATTGTGCGTTCGCTCAGGATGTTGTTGCCATCAATACAGAAGAGAAACATTGTTGCAGTGTGGGTGAACTCAGTAAGCAAGTTGTTATAACCCCTGATGTAGACTCCATCTTAGATAGTATGTCTGATTTATGATCCTTTTTTTCTTTTTTCTTTTTGGCGTCCATTGGCAATGAAAATTTTGATCATAAAAGCATTCATTATCACATTCGTTGATAATATTAAATAAGGATATTCCTCAAACAAATTATAATTTGTAGCATGACATTGAGAACTATTTTCATATAAAAGAGAAGGTGAAAAAGAAAATTATAAGTTGTTTATGTTAAATATAAAAATGTTTCAGTGAAATTCTCTGGCTTGTTTAGGCTGGTTGCTAAAACATAGATCAATTAAGAGTAGTTGACATTAATGAACATGTTGAATGTATAAATTTCATTTCACTGCAATTTCTCCAGTTTATATTTAATGCACTAAACATGCAATTGAATGATTTTTTCAGAAATGTTTTCTATTTGCTTACTTTTCGTGTCTATGAATTCTTAAGTTGAATACCTCTCGCACAAAATTCTATCATGAAAACCTTTTTCTTTGCTATATGGTCAAATTGTTTGTAAACTTAAGGCTTGTGGATTATAGACAATTTCCAATATGAAGTTTGTAACTGAGTAATATTAGTTCTTGCTTACTTAACGTCTTATGATTCTTATCACTATAAAAAAGAACTTTGAACATGGAATCAAAATTTAAGCAGGAAACTAAATTATTATGAACAAACATATAGATGAAAATCACGTGGAGTTCAGAGTGGTTACCTAGAATAGGGTAAGTAAATAATCAACAGATACAATAATGAGCATCTCCAAGAGATTTTATATTGAAGGTATGGTAATTCATGAAGTGTAGCTGAAGTTAAGCTAAAATTAAGTAAATAAGGGTATCAAAGTTAAGCTCAAGTCATTGATATTCTCAAGGATCAATAAATAGTTTAGCTATTGAGATAAAGATTTTTCAAATGTTTCTGAAAGTGTAAGGTTTAGGCCTTGGTTTGGTTTGACATAGAATAGGAATCGGATGCGTTGTATGAACCAGAGTTGGGTTTTTGTAATTTGATAAAGAACTACAGTAATCTGTTGAATAATAAGGCTCATATGCAACAGTTCTATGGACAGTAGATAATGAAAAATCTCAACTATTGAGGGCTCAAAGAATGTACTGAAATCACCTTTTCATAGATTTAAAACGACAACTCAGACAAGACAGGATTAGATAAAAAAACTACTGTTAATTTAACTACAAACGCTCTAGGCTTTAGACTGTTATGGACATTTATAAGAGATTTTTACATCCGGCATGTCAATTTGGAAGACTGTAATGTGAGTTTGTATGCTTGAGATTTTGTGAATGCGCTTCTGAATAAGGTTTGGCATTAGAAGAACACTACACTTCTCTTGACATAAAATCACGTTATTATTGATACAATGCTACCTCATAGGAAGCTTTTACATATGTTTACAATGGCTGCATAACTATTAAAGTGGGTGCAATAAAATTTGAGCTTCATTTTGCGGTTGAAGAGTCATGACAGTATAAGGAGCATGAGTATAGGATGCTGAGAGCTGAAATGAGAAATGTTGAAGTATCATAGCCAATGCAACCTTGGCTTCAATTATTGCAAAAGTTTGGCCTATGCAGGTTCTTGGACCCCATCCAAAGGGAAAGAATGCCATCTGATCTTTGCTTGCCTTTGAAACTCCTTCAGAGAACCTTTCAGGTTTAAATTCTTCCGCATCATCACCCCATAACTCAGGATCACGATTGACTAGCAATATCGGTAGTGTAAGATCTACCCCTGCCTGGACGGTGAGATTCCCTATCTTGGTTTCCTTGTAAGCATGTTGATACAGTGCAATAACAGGCGGATATAACCTTAGAACTTCATAGAGAATCATAGTTACCTGGTAAACATTTAATACTGGGTATTAATAGAGATATTCTTAGTTTTTAATAATCTCTAAACCATGCTTATAGTTAAGGATTTTTGAAGTTATTATGCCATAGGTATTCATGACATTGACCTTCAGCCCTAAATGTGTTCCATATATCCCTTCTATATGTAGAAGTCCTATTCTATTAAATGGAGATGGCTATCCTTACTTTATACATGAAGAGATATAATTATACTCACAGTTTTAAGGTGTCTTATGGCCTCAATATCAGGATCCTTGTCTCCACATATTTGCTGAACTTCTTTCCTTGCCTTCTGTTGCCAGTTTGGGTGCATCGCCAATACAACCATTGTCCACGTTAGCCAGGACGAGGTTGTTTCATGACCAGCAAGGTAAAAAAGCTTGCTCTCTTCAATTATCTCTTCCATGTTCATATAATTGCTCTTTGCGTCAATCCCTTTACCTCGATCATTAGATTGCAGTAGTAGACTTAGCAAGTTGTGGTCATTGGTTTCTCTTGGTTTCATCTTGTTTTCCATTCTCTCAATCAATGCTCTCAGCATTGATGTGATCTTTTTGTCCAAATTTTTCCTTCTTCTGTTCTTCTTTGTAGGAATAAATCTAAACATTGTACCATATCACAGTTATGTCTTGAAATTCGAGTTCTAAACTGCTACACAGCAAAAATGCATTTACCTGAAACCAGGAATGTACAAGGTTTGCATGGCTTCAATGACTAGCTTTTGCAACTCTTTTTGAAGTTTCAAGATTTTCTTTCCTTCGTCATAGTTGCTTCCAAATGCAGCCCGAGATATAATATCTCCTGTAAGTTCTTGAAATTCCGGCCAGATATCAATCTCAAAAGTTCCTCCACAAGAAACTGTTTTCTTCCATTTCTCTATCAACATAGCAGAGCTACTTAAAAATATCGGTATCATCCCCTATACAAAGAAAAAGCAGAAGTTAAACTGTTATTATGTTTCTGTGGAGCCAAGAGAAGTTAAATACGACTCGATTAACCTTGAGCTGTTCCAAGTGGAAAGCGGGATTGATTATTCTCCGGTGTGCTGCCCACTTTTCACCTTCTAGAGTTGTTAATCCTCTTGTTAAAATCAGTATGAGGGGGTTTAATTTTGGCTTTTGAATGTGACCTTCCTTATTAGAGAGCACTTCTTTAATCAACTCTGGATCCATGATAATCAGCCTAGGTGTCTTTCCAACCCAAAAGAAAGATATCTTTCCTGCATTTATAAACTTCATTAGATACTACTTAATACTGTCAAGTGCTATCTACTGTGTATGGATGAATTGGCTTTTGTAAAACATACCGTATTGTTGGACAACATTACGAGTGAATGGATCTACACGTCTCGCAATCTGATGGGACAGATTGATTGGCTTGGACCAGGCTTCAGTTATTTGCTTGATATACTCTTTCATGTCTCCAATAAATGGCTTGTAGGGAGTGCCCTTGATTCCTTGCCGTTTTAAGGACTTCTCAAGCAATTTTGGTTTCCACCAGATGGTGTAAAACACTCTCAGAAAACAGTAGCTCAGAAGAACAATCAAAGAGAAGATTGATGCATGAAACATCAAGTTTTCCATTTAATGGTAATCTCAATAATTCTGGGAATTGATTGAGTCCAACACCAGAATTTAAATAAATTTATATAGAGATGGTTTCTTGAGGGATTTTTCAGTTTGAAAATTTAGTCGAAATTGAATTATTTATTTAATCCTCCATAGCAAAAAAGTCAAGATGAACATTTCTTATGCATATGTTGGGATTTGAGGATATGTATCGCAATAAAAAAGGCTGCATAAAATAGTATGCCGTGGAAGGATCTCTGTTGCAGCGTTATAATATGATTTTATGTCATTTTCCATCTCTGTAGAGGCGAACTTACTATAAAAGCAAAGTGTTTTAGTTTCTAGAGCGAATTTGTTACTTTGACTTGGAGCACAAGAATATGTTTTGGTGGGCACATCGTGGCTTGGATACCAAGAAAAAGAATTGTGGGCACAAAAGAAAGAAAAAAAATTAGGAATGTGAAAATGAGTGTGTCGGTCTGTATCAATCTGCCTAATTGAGATTCTGTTTAGGCCCATTATTTCTAACGAGCCTGAACCGATCCATATAAAATATACGATTCAGACCTAGCTCGAACTATCTTGAGAACAAAATGAGCATGTGGAACCATCAGTGTTGCAGGCTGGGATTCTTCATCTATATTTATGCCCGTGGAACCACCATTCGAGAATGAAACTTGATATACCCCAAAACAATACATTTTTATTACCACAAGATGTATTGGTAGTTGATAAGTGTAAATATTACACTTATCTTGATAGTCAATACATGGCTTTTGAGAATACTTTTATGAATTAAATACTTAATTTTGGTGTTTTTTTAGGGAAAAAAACTCAACTCTGGACGAGAAATGATGAAGGAGCTATACTTTATCAAAATGGAGTAAAATTGGACATATTTTGAAAATTGGTAACCAAAGAGTCACATTTCGAAGTTGAAGGACCTCAATGGCAATGTTTAAGGACCAAATTGCAAAGTCAAAGTATAAACCTAATTTAGATCCTTTTTAGACCATTTTAAACCTAATTTAGATCTATTTATCTTTCATTTCAAAATTAAGAAAGGCTAGAGATACAATCCTAAGGCAAGATTACACGTCCAAATATATTGAATCCTCGAAATTTGTATCTCAATTTAGAATTTAAAGGTTGAAGAACGTAATTGACTATGAGATATACAAGTTTGGAAGTGAAAATTGATGATCCATTGTTGGGAATTGGGTGCCAAATAGCAACAATCTCTAGGATTTTTTTTCTTTATTCCTTGTATTGAAATCAATGATTTTTTAAATATTTTTATTGTTTAATTTCTCAATTATGATTGGCAAAATCGTTGGTTATTAGAATGAACGACGTAGTTTATGTTTAATATTTATTTAATTCCAAAGATTTTTTGCAACTTGATTATATGTTTATCATTTATTTTGTGTTTAACATTTTAATTGTCTGTGCAACAATTGATTGATTTAGTGATATTACTGGCTGAAAAGTAATGTATGATTCTACCTCATGCAATAAATAAAATTTCTATTATAAGAGATCGAAAAATAATTCTATGTTATGCAATCTTGAAAGAATTAATATAGATTCAAGCTTTTATATGTGTGTGAATTCATAGAGATATAGCTAATTCGAGCATATGCATAGAATTAGTGTTATTCGAGAGCAAGATTAATTGGATTGTTGGCACACATGAAAGCAAGATTAATGAAATTGGCTTGAGATTAGGGGTGGACAAAATGTACAGACGACACCAAACCGAACCAGAATCGAACCAAACCGAACCAAGCGGTTCGATTCGGTTCTACACAAAAAAATTAATAGGTTTAGTTCTTCGAACAAAAAACCAATTGGTTATAGTTTGGTTCGGTTCTGATTCTAGAACCAAGAACCAAACCGAGAACCAAATTTAATTTATAATTTTATTTTTTTGTATGAATTTGATTTTATGTTAATTGAAACAAGCCCAATAGCCTTTATTTTGATACAGCCCATAAAACGTGTTGAGCCCATTAATTTTAATTGTATTCAATATTTGTGTTTAAAATTCTTCAATGCATTATTTTAAATTCAAACCCTCAAAGTTCCAAACACCTCTAGACTCCTTCCTAAATTCCTAATCCCTCAAACCTCAAACAATACAACTTTTCTGTGCGAAAACTCCAAAATATGTGCTTGTTATTCCTATATCAACAGTGCTTCTGAGTCGGCATTTAGTAATGGATGGCGCTTTCTTGATTGTTTTAGGAGTTCATTAACTCCTACAACAGTTGAGGCTTTTATTTGTACCAAAAATTGGTTATGAGAAGATTCTAGGCCTTTGAGAGTAACTCAAGACAGAATTTGCATTGAGAGACGGAGTTCTATGACGAAATTGAATCTAGTAAAATTTATTTTATAAAATATTATTACGTTACATCTTTTTAATTGTAAATGGTTTTAATTTATTTTTGTTTGTTTTATTTGTGTATTTCAAATAATGTTTGTAGAGTTTCTCAAAGTTGCAACATAAGTAATTGAGTATTAAACGGTTAATGGCTACTAATGGTAAGGTCTAAGTTGCTTGGCTTGGTCATTTTGTCATCACCCATGCCTATTAGTTTCGAGTTTTAACTTTATATTTCAGTTCCATATTTCAATTTTCTCATGTAGGTCTAACGACTTCGTGTAAAGGAATTGATTGAACGGAGGATGAAAATGGAACTCGATATTATTAACTTCCGCAATGACTTATTCGTTTATATTTTGTTTGTTCGTTTGGACTTGTATGATCTTGATTATTGATAGTTTGAACTTGTTAAATGTTTGATACTTATATTTTTTATTTAAGTGCATATTAGTAACTTATGGATATGATGTAAGTTTGAAAATTTAAGTAATAGTACTAGAACCAGACAAAATCGAACTAGAACCAAATGGTTCGGTTCGGATCGGTTCCGCATCTTACAAAAAAAACTATTTGGTTCCATTATCAAAAAAATCATTGATTCATGGTTCGATTCGGTTCTCTTGGAACCAAGACCAAATGGAATCACGTTCACCCTTAGTTGAGATGAATATTGACAACAAGAGTTCATTTGATTGTAAAAGTAGAAAATGGGTGGAAAGAAAATGAATTACAGAGAATTGAATTATTTAGAAATTGTTTTACCGAGAATTGTAATTAATTGTATTTGATTAATATAATTTTTCACCTGAAAAATGTTGAAAGTTTGGTATCCATTTGACTTTGTTTTTTATGGAAATCGTCCATTAAAATAATAATTTTTTCTACAATTGAGTTTAGAATTTGTTCCAATTGTGAAAAAATGTTTTAAAAAATTACCTACAGAATACCATTCGTTTGACTTTGTTTTGCATGGAAATTGTCCATTAAAGAGAAAAAAGAATTTACCATTGTTGATTGAATTTTTTTCAATTGCCAAAAAAAAAAAAAGCTGGAAAACACAAAAAGCACCAAAACAAGAAGAAAACCAATTCCTTGAAAAGTGGGAAAATGGGCGCATGAGGGGTAGGGGTGGAAAACATTTTTTGGATAAAATTTTTGCTATCAAACGGTGCAAAAGGTAGAAAATGGAAAAAAAATTTCCAACTTCCAAGGAAAATCTTGGTTATCAAACAGGGCCTAAGTAAAATCGAAAATCTTAGCCCCTGTTGGACAACCATTTTTACAAAACTCTTTTTTTTCTCGAACTCGTTGTCACTACATCCTCACAATAAAATATTTTACACGTAAATTAAAAACTTTTCCTACTTTTTAACCACACATTCTCTAAAAAATCATTATTCCAAAAATCATTTTACCGAAAAAAGTTCTTTTTAATGGTTGTCAAACAAGGGCTTAATCTCTAGTTTTCTTAACCTAATTTGATTTAATTTTGTCTCATCTTAAATTGATATTTGGTTACCATCTTAACTTAAATTGAAGGTAAGTTAGTTTAAAAATAACAGTAGATAGTAGTCTTTATGAGACGATATTAACTTAAAAATCCATTTTATTACTTGTCACGATTTATACGCTTGCGAAACTAAATGACTATTATCCAAAGATTATTTGATTGAACTGAAATTCAGAATGGGTACACTTAACGACATTAATCATTTTAAAAATAATCGTATTTATTCTGTAATATAAAAAATAATTTACAATTATTAATAGTTTGATTATAAATACATTGTCATATTTTAAGCTATTCTATTTAGGTAAAATTATTATTGTAACTCTTTTATACGGACCAATTTGGTTTTGATTTGATTTTTTAATGGGTTAGGTCGACCCTAACCTGGACTGCTTGCTTATTTTGTAACTATTTAATGAACTTGTCCGTATGAAATGATTTCTTGATAGTGTCTGTATAAGATTTTGACGGAAATTTTGGTCAAAATGAAAGTATTCATTTAGCTCTTACATGGGGGATTTTTCAAAATGACATATGAATAGTAATTTTTTAAGAATTTTGTTAAAAAGTCACTTTTATCCTTAATGAAATGGAGTATTTATTTGTAAAACAAGTCCTTAAACTTTTTATTCTTATTTTTATTCGTCATCACTAGACGTTTCTTCTAAATCTGATTTTTCTTCAAATATTTCTTCATTCATTTCTATTTCTTCAATATCAACTTCTTCACATTCATCTCTAATTTGTTCAAAGTCCGTAATTAATATTCTAACTTTCTTTTTTGGACTTTCAATGCTTATATGTCCTTCTTCATTGTAATTCCAACATTTACATCGTTTTTTATTTAATGGTTTTTTATTATAAAGTTTATATTTTCTTCTAAAATATTTTCTTTTAGGTTTAAAATATTTCTTTTTAAACTTATTATATTTTTTATATTTCTTGGATCTTATTTTTCTTTTTCTTTTATAATCATAACATCCCCAATTTCCTGCTACTTCGGTATCTTTACAACAAATCCTATCTTGTATAAATCCTGATTGTTTATAAATCATTTGATTACTACACATAGTACTTATTTCATCTTTTATAGTTCTTATAATAAATCCTAATGCATATCCTTCTTCATTTCTTTCTAATTGTTTTTCTTTAATCTTATTTTGAAAATAATTATTCCATGGTTGTGGTAATTTTCTAATAAAAACTTCCTTATAATAATTATTATCAGCTCCACTTCCAAACATCATATAATAATATTTACTATATTCACAACAATATTCATTAAGGTAACACATATTACAAATTTGTAAATGTTCCATTCTTTTTTAGCATCTTCTATTTCTTCTAATCTAGCTTTATTACTTTCATTTACCCAGTCTTCTCCAGCAAATTCTCTATAAATTCTTGTAGCGACTCTATTTATTCCTTCTATTATACTAATTCCAAATCCTACTTCAATACTATCTTTCCAAATACCTTTTGTTGTTTCTTCTAATCCTCTATACCAATTAAATACATTTCTTTTAAATGTTGCTAATAAATATTCAGTTCTATTTTTATTATCGGTATTACTGCGATTATAATTAAAGTGTGCTATCATATTGATACTCCATTCATTTATAGCTCTTCTAACATTTAATTCACAATCTAAATTTAAATATGATCCTACAATTTTCATTGGGTTTGATTCTCTCAATACTGGTTTAAATTGGTCTCTATACATTCTTTCTTTGGTAGTTTTAAAATCCATTTTTGTATTAACATATCTTCTTGGGTCTATTTCTGCTTCATATCTAGCTGTACTAGTTTCTCCATATTCTTCTTGTTTAACTGCTCGTGGTCCTCCCGTTTTTTCGACCATATGATTTTTAGTTATTTCTTCACAAATTTTTAAATCTTCTAAGTCAAATATTAAATTTTTCATATCTCCGTTCATTATTCTTTTATAACTAATTTTCCTTCTTCTTTTTCTATAAGATTTTCTTCTTGCTTTCTAAGATCAATCAATAATCTTTCTATATCTTCTTTTAATCCTCCATTAAATTTTATTAATTTTTCATATTTTTCAATTTTCTTTCTAACTTCTTTAAATTCTTTGGCATAATCTGGTTTAAATGATTTTTCTTTATTTAGATTTTCTATTATTCTATTTAAAAGATTTTCTATTCTTAAAAAGTTATTTTGTATTTTTTCTTTTTCTTCTTCGTAGTCTATTTCAATTCTAGTTATTTTTTCATTAATTGCTTTTATACTTTTTTCAATTAAATTGATTTTATCATTTATACTCATACTTTAGGTTTTTTATAAGATGGTTTTTCAATTTCAAATCCTAATTTATTTAATAGAATATCAAGTTTATAATTAATAATATCTATCTTTTCTTCTAAAATTGCTATTTTATTAATACTATTTTTCTGTGTAATTTTTGATATTTGATTTTGAATTTCTTCAAATTTAGCTTCATCAAGTATTTCTAAAGTATTAATTTGTTCTTTTATTTTATTAAATTGTTTAGACATATTTTTGCTTAAAACTTCTAATCTTTCTTTAGCTATTTCATCTTTTAGATCTATATTATTTATCTCGTCTATAGCTTCTATATCTTTAGATTTTAATTGTCCTAATTGTTGGCATAAAAATGCATTAGTCCAGTTTGTAGTCATATTTAACAATTCATCTGTATTTCCCCATGAGCTTAAATGTTGAAATAGAGTTGTATTCCATTTTTTAATTTGATAGCTTCCTATTGGTAATCTAATATTTTCTATTTCTTGTTTATCAAATCTTATTTTTGTTGGTAAACTCATCTTAATCTGGTAAGTTTAAAGAATTAATTATTATATTATTTATCATTTGTCTTATTTCTCTTCTAAATTGTTCTTCTCTTCTTAATTCTCTTGTAATTTCATTCCTTAATAATTCTCTTTTAATTTTATTCCAATTAGAAATTTCTTTTTCTATTTCTCTACGATTATTATCAGTTATTATTTGTTCTTCTAAAATTTTTATTTTATTATCACAAAATTTTCTAGTTATTGCAGGCATATTCTTATTCTATATCGTCAAAACTAAGATCAAAATCATATAATTCAAAATTTTCATTATAACTTACATGTTTTTCTATAGTTTCAAAAGTTCTTTCACTATTTTCACTATCTAACCAGAAAAATATAATCATTTTTATTATTTCTTTAGGTAATCTTTCTTTTAATCCAAATGATACAATTGTAAGACATTTTTCATAATATCTAACATCTCTTTTTATGAAATTTATTCCTCTAGTATAACTATCATAAGTTTCTGAAATTTCTATCATGTGACTATAATTAATACTATTAGTATATCTAAAAGGTACAGTTCTATAATAAAACTCGTAACTTTCCATGATAAAAGTTTTTCAAAGTAAACAATCTTATAAAAATTCTTATATAATAATTTTCATGCAAATTTTCAGACAATAAATTTTCTTGTAGTTTAAAATAAGGGCCTTACTACGCTTTGCCAAATAGCAAGAATACTATATGTTCCTGATCACCTTCGTCACAAGAGTTGGCCAAAGTCCGACAGTATCATAGCAAAATGGACACAAAGGCACTCAAAACTCTCAAACAGACTCACTGTGTAGAACGATACTCAAAGCGTAATAAAAGATTTATTTCAAATTCAAAGATTTTATTGATCTGAAGATAACTTGAAAGCTATTATACATAGATTTTTACAAAGATTGATACTCCGAAGAGTAGTTTCTACTCTCTAACGAGAAGGATTACAAAGATCATTTTTGGAAGTTTGAAATGGTAGTTCAGGATGAGATTTCAGATGGCTAATTTTCGATGATCTTCTCCTTCAGTAGAGTCACAATTTATAGAAAGGCACTCACTTCACCGAGAAGCTTCTGGCCAATCAAATTTTTACAACAAAAAAGTTAAAGTACAATTATTTCTTCAAAGTGGTTGAAATAATTAAAGTACTGTCGGCTGCTTTATTCCAGCTTTTGAGCTGTCTCCTTCTGCTTTAATGCTCACATGGTGTTGTCTTGTGATGTCCCTTTCTTATCGTCCTTTACTTGTGGACGTGTCCCATGAGTCGGCACGCCTCTTTAATGCATTCTTCACTTCCAGAGAATTGATCATTCGTAATTCCACATATTTTTTCTTCAAGAATTTTTGATTCTTTTTCTCCTCTACAGATAAGGATCCAATTATTGCTCATACCATAGACCATGTATCTTTCTCCATAAAAGAACTGCATCGTTGAGCAGACTGATTTTATTCCAAGAGCTCTTCTATAGATCATCCATTTCTTATTAATAGATGGTAACTCTTTAAAAATCTGAATCTCCTTGAGTAGATTTCCATTATTTTTCCGAATAGTGACAATATGATGTTCTCCATACCATTCTGGTTCTTTATATTCAGGACTAATTGTGTAAAACCTCAGTTCAACTGGTTGTTTATCACTGAATTTTTTAACACAATTAACAAACTCTTTATCAAACTGTTCAATTTCTTTTAGATCTATCCCTGGGAAGAGTCGATCTAAAAATCCAAATGCTGCCAATTTTCGAACAATATTGAGATCCGCTCCTTGAATTGCACCGATCCTTGGATAAATCGCCATTGAAAGGGCTGTTAAATATAGAGAACTTTCTTCTCTGAAATTATATACCCATTCTGAAAATTCATAATACTCCTTTTCCATAGGATGTAGATTATTTCGAATATGATGAGTTGTAATTATTCCCTTTGGTGATTTGAGGTCACCAACCGGTACTTTTTTATTTTCTTGGAATTCACTGATAACAGTAGGCTGTTCCAATGGGCCTTTTGATAAGGATGTTTGAGTACTAGACTCAGCGGCTCCTTTTCCACTTGTAAATTTTTCCAACAATTTGTCAATATTGACGGGTAATTGTTGTAGACCCTTTGTTATGACAATTTCCTCTTGCGAGGTAAGATGGTCATTTCTCTTAGATTTCGAATCTCCACTTGGAGTGGATGTATTAATCTCCCGAAATGGGATATGACTCGCCTTTTGGCTGTATTCACCTTTTTCTAAAGGAGGGTACTCCTGGCTGCAACTTACAAAAAAGTCTAAACATTCTGTCAATTTTTCAGCTATTTTTTCTTTATTATCATTTAATTTATCAATCTTTTTTCCACTTTCAACAACTTTGTTCGATAAATCGCACAAAGTTTGTCTGATGTCAAGATGATCCTCTTAAATAGCAAGATAATCTGCATTAAAATCTGTTAGAAGATCTTGCAATTCTTTGGTAAATGCTTCAACCTTGTCCAAAATCATGATTCCTGCTCAAGAAATCAGCAAATAAGTTATCTTTTCCTTTAATATATTCAAATTTAAAATTATAAAAAGATAATAGCACTTGCCATCTATGTAATCTTCTATGTTGAGGTGAATTTGGTAATTTATTATTTACTAGTCCGTTAAGTTGAGTATTATCAGTTTGAACAATAAATTCCTTAGGTAGCAAGAACATTTTGAATTTATTTATTCCTTTAACAACTGCCAATAATTCTTTTTCATTGGTTGAATAATTTACTTCAGCATTATTAAATGTTCCACTAGTATATCTGCAAATTTCATTTAAATCAGTTTTTAATAAAGCACTCCAATATAAATCTGAAGCATCGGTTTGAACTATTAATTTATCTTTTTCATCAGGAAGTCTAAGTTTCGGTAAATTTTTACAATTTTCTTTTAAATTTTTAACACAAAGAGTATGTTCTTCATTCCAACCTAATTTATTTGATTTTCTTAATAATTTCTGAAGTTTATTTCTTTTTTTCTGCAAATTTTTCTATAAATCATTCAGCATAATTAAGACAACCTAAAAACTTTTGAATTTGTTGCTATTTTCAAGTTTATCAGGAAATAAAATTATCTTCTCAGAAATATGAGGTTGTAATTTTATTCCTTCACTATTTATTATCATTCCTAAAAATTCAATTTCATTTTTTGTTATTTTTGCCTTTTTCTGACTAAGTATTATACCTTCTTTTGAGCAAAGTGTAGCAAAACTTCTAAGATGTTTAAGATGATCTTCGTATGTTTCTGAACAAACAAGTATATCATCAACATAAACAATAAGAAAATTATAAGTTCTAAAGACTTCATCCATTCTTCTTTGATAAATCTGTGGTACATTTTTTAATCCAAATGGCATAACTAACCATTCATAATGTCCTTGAGGGGTACTAAATGCTGTTAATGGTATACTACCTTCTTCAATCTTAATTTGCCAAAATCTAGACTTATAATCAAATTTTGAATAATATTTTTTGTTTTTGGCTATATTTATTAATACTTCTTTATTTGGTAGATAATATCCATCAAATTTAGTGTTTTTATTAAGTTCTTTATAATTTACAACCATCCTAGATTTTCCTCTTTTTACCTCTGAATGATTTCTAACCATAAAAGCCGGGCTACTATAAGGGCTATTACTTCTTCTTATAAGTTTTTGATTAAGAAGTTCTTGAATTTATACTTGAAATTCTTCTTTATCTTCTTGATTATAGAGTATAGGTTTGACTCTAATAATGATTGTTGGTTCTAATAGTTTTATTTTAGCTGTTGTTTTTTATTTTTCCCATTTTTCAAGTGGGTTTTCATTATAATTGTTTGCTAAAAGATCTTTTATTTGATCAAGAGTAATTGTTTTGATTGGATAATTGAGTAATTTTGGTATAAATTCTATCTTTTTACCACGTTGAGTTGGCTGAACTCTGAATGGTTTAAATTCTTGAGCAATTTTTAGTAAATGTCCACATGGTGTTTTTAATTGAATTGTATAAATATTTTGACTATATTGACTAAACTGTTGAAGAAAGTCATTTCCTAAAATAATATCACAATCATTTATATTATATTGGTAAACATTTCTTATGGTTACTATTTTAGATCCTATTATAACTTCTATATTTTCATTTTTATATTTTAAAGATTCTCTTACTCCAGTTATTCCTTGTAGTGTTAATTGTTGTTTATTTTCAATCCATTTTGGTAATAAAAATTCTTTAAAGACAGTTATCTCAGCTCCTGTATCAATTAGAGCACAAGTAGTTATTTTTGATTCAAATACAGTTATTTGTATATATACACTTATTGAAAATTTTATTTCTCTACTCATTTTTCTTTAAGACAATATGTAGTTATTCCTTGATGTATAATAAGAATTCCTTCCTTGTCTATTTTATAATTATCAAGACTATTTAAAAATGAATTTCCTAATAATATTGGATGTTCGTCAAAATTCATATTATTATCAATATAGCATTCTATGCTTAATAATAAATTTCCTAATTTAATTTGAAGTTGTCCTATGATATCACAAGAGTTTATTTTTCCTTCAAAATCTCTATAACTATAAGGTTCAACTTTTTTCTTTTTAATTCCATCATCAATAAGAGAGCAAATATGATTCTGACTTGCTCCAGTATCAATAAGTATTTTAATTTCATTTATCCATTTATTTCCATTAAAAAACTTTCCTTTGATTCCATAAACACTATTATTTTTATTTTGTATTATTTTTGAAATACTATGTCTTACTGTATTATTCCCAATAATTATCTTATTTTCTTTATATGTTATTTGTTTTGGTATTATAGGTTGATCGATACTTATAGCATCATCATGTCCTATCTCAAAATTTTCTATTTCCTCTATATCTTGTTTTCTAGGTAAGATTGCTTCTCCTATATCCCTAAATTCTTCGTCAATTTCTATAAAAGGTTTTTCTTTATATATATTTCTATAATTACTAGTATAACAATATAATCCTTGATATAATATAGTAAAAACTTTATTATCATCTTTTAATATTTTATTAGTCATCTTTAAATGTAGACTAAGACAATCGTCTAAATTTTTATCATTTATATGTACACAGTATCTTGGATAACAAGTAAATTTTAATTTTTTTTAGGCTAGATTTCCTTTAACTATTCCTAAATTTCCATTTTCTGCAGTTATACATCTTTCATCTTGTAGATTAAGTATTATAGGACTATTAATTCCTTCTTTAAAACATGATTTTATTATTATTTATATTCCAGTAAGGTAGACATACGATATTTTATTTCGTTTTCCTTGTTTTAATTTTCCTAGGAATTCATTAATATTTCTTTTTGTTATTAGATTTAATTTTATTTTTCCTTGTGTATGTTTAACATCTATGACTTTTTCTATCTCATGATATTCATTAATTACTAACTTCTTTCTTCTAAAGGTTGATCCTAAAATATTAAATAATCTATTTTCTCCTGGTGGTTTTAGATTTAATTCTGCTCTATTAATTTTTCTAAAATTTTCCCAATCAAATTTTCCTTTTAAGGCATATCCTTCTACTCCTTCGTATACTTCAGTTTCTAAATTCTCTGAATTTTCAATTTCCATGATTTTTAGGGTTCTAATTCTTCAATTCTCCTAATTTCATTATTAAGAACTTTTTGAATTCTTTTTAAAATTTTCGTTTCTATAAGAATAGGTATTTTAACAAGATATCCTAAGTCTTCATCTAAAACTTCATCAAAATCTATTAAAAGAAAAGTAATTTTCTTTTCAAATTTTTTCTTTATTTTAAGACTATCTAAGTCTTTTATTTTTTCAATCAAATTTCTTGATTTATTAACAAGATGTTGAATATAACTATCAGTATCTAAATATTCAGTAGAATTGTTAACGTACCATCCTACGCAGATTTCTTTATTATCTTCCATTTTCTTATGACTTTAAATCCTCAGAATATAGGGCTCTGATACCAATTTTAGTGGGGTCCTAAAAATGCAAAAATACAATTAATTCAAAAATAAAATTATTAATCAATATCAAATTTTTTGGCTCAAGATAGGTGGAAAGAGTTGATGGTGAAGAAAAGTTAATTTTTTATTGCAAGGGGCAAACAATTTTGTCGAATCCAAAATTAGAATTAAAGTTTTAAGGACTAAAATGATTTGTTTTGAAACTTTTTATACTAAGGGTATTTTAGGTAGTTTATATGGTTGAATAGTGAAATGGGTTATTTTGGAAATATGACCTTGAATTTGGGTCATTTCCATGTATTTCCCCTCTTACATAGCAATATAGTCGAGATAGATGAGGATAAACACCTCACTACTTTATCGTTCATGATCTATTTTGTTATTGATCTAGTGTTTTTTTTTTTTTTGGTCATTTAGTAACTTAAGCAACTTTAGATTTTATTGCACCACAAATAATGAAAATGAAAAAATGTTAGAATGATCCTAAAAGCTAGTAATTATTTTTCTCACACTTTAAAATTGTATAGATGAGTATAATATTTATGGAGAACATGTGTGAGACGTCTAAACCCTAATATATGAGTTGTAGTTGAAGTAGAATACCAAAAAGGCGAAAAGGGCCTGGTCCAGATAACCCTGTCGCTCGAGTAATAAGCTAGTGACAGGTTCGTCACTTAAGCGCCAAGCAGGCGACAAACGAGCGACCTAGTCTCGGGAGAAAACCTGCAAGTGTTGCTCGAGCGATCAACTAGCGGTATGCCAGCGAAAATGTGGCGACTTCTCTTCCTAGTCCACCTTTTCAAATCCAATACAAATTCTAACTCCCAACAAGGCTTCCAAATAGAATTTCAACTTAAATAAGACTCCAATAGCGTTCCAAACTAAATTCTTTTTGACATGCACTTCAATTACTTTAACAAGGGATTCGAGTTACACACAAATTCTAACAATTTCTAACTTGACACGAATTCCACTAGTATGAACAAAATTCTAAAATTTTATCCTCTTGGAAAACAAAATTTGTCTACAAGAAATGAACTGACTCTTCAACAATAACCAAAATTGATTTCTCCAACAAACACAAAATATTCAACATCTTCCAATGAATCCAATCAATACTCTGCAGAATTACCTCAAATTTCCAAATGTCATAATGATTTTAAAATTCACCAAATTGGGTTGTAACATACCTCAAAGCAGAATCAAACCCCAAAGCTTTTAAAGAAGATCCCTTACTAGATTGTACACCTTCTACTACGCTGAAAACATGCTCAACAAAATCAGCATTCAAATATATTTTCCACTGGGTTCATCTCTAGAAATTGAATACAATAGCACCGCAAGTGATGGTGAAAAAGCTGCATTATCCATTGTTCACGAAAATATGTTCGCTTTGTAAATCACCGTAAGTGCACGGTTCCTTAACAAGTAATAAAGTGGAAATTGTAAAATTTCGAATATCGTCCCACGAGGAGTGATTTGATTTGATTTCTATTATCAAAACCTTAACCGATTCTATTATACTCAAGATGGTTGGAGATTTGAATTTTATAACTAAACTATAACTAAGATGCAATTTAAACTAAGGTTACTAAATAAATGTAGAATGATCTTGAATGCAAAAGTTTTATGAAATTAATGAATGAAAAGCGCACTACGATCTTGAATCACCAAGCAAAGTTCCCTTTTAACCCCCATTTCACAATTGGTTGAAGAATCAATGTTTCTAATTTATCCAACAATCACTTTCGAGTAGAATTGAATCTATTCTAGTATACCATTTGACTATATTTCTACGACAAATGCAATATACAAGAATGCATGACATTTTGTAAACACTTAGAGATTCACGTAAAGTATAGCGGTATATTTCTATTCCTATGAACCCTACGATGATTTATACCTTATAGAATCTATTTCCCTTCTTTCGAATGTATAAAATAGATCACCCAAACTCACATAATCACATGCATTTAACTATGGAGGCAAGAAAGTGTATATAAATCATTCAACATCCTTCAATCGTGTTTGAATATCAAATTGCGAAATAGAAAATTAAAAGATCATATTGCGAGATTCATCGTTCACCTAGTACATAAAAAGTCTAACCTAATATGGATAAAATAAAATAATAATAAAAATAGTAAAGAGAAGACATCTCTCAAAAACTAGAAATTAGGTTTGAAATCTTGAATTTTGAATGAATTCCATGTTCTCACCTTTTTGTTAGCTCTCCAATGTATTTTTCTCTCAAAGAGTGCGTAGCCCCCTTTTGAACGAGATTAGGGTTATAAAGAAGTTCTAGATGCGTTACCATAAGTGTTTGATTCAAATAAGGAAACCAGAAAATTCGCGTCCAGAATGAACCGATGGACTACATGGTATAAACCTATGTGATAGCATGGTTATACAAATTTTTCACTGTTATCTCCTGTTGGTGCTTGGGCGACTGCATGAACTTTCTACTATGCGATTGCATGGTAGAAATTATTTTCCCTTTGATCCACTTTGGTCCCCAAGTTTGTTTCATCCACCTTTTGGCATTGTTTCCTTCTCCTTCTGCTTCTAACATCTCATGATATCACAATGTGTTACTTAGCTCAATTCCATGCTTGATTCACCATTCGGGCATCTTCTGAATAATTTCATTTTGGTCCTCGAAGTTTTAAGTTCTTCCATTTTGGTCATTTTTCGTTCGTTTTCTCATACTCTTCATTCCATTCATCTTTGTAATCCTACAAACACAAATTATATCGAATTAAGCCATATTTTGATATATACATCAACAATTTTTCATATTTTGTGACCTAAATAAGCGTGTAAAAATGCACTTATCATCCATATATCCAGAACTCCACTAAACTATACTTTCAAATTCGATTATTTACGAGCTCCTAAAGGTATTGTACCAAATTGAATGTCCACCACAGTACCGGACATGTGCTGGATGACTCTTCTAGATTCTGTAGGACCATGCAAGATGTATAATTGAGACATTTTCTGTCCCTCCAATACAACCTGTGCACCCTTACAAACATTCAAAACTCCACTTCCACCAAAGAACTTAAAATTTTTCGAATCAAGGATAGACAACGAGACGAGATTCTTCTTCAAATTCAAAACATGTAGAACCTGGCAAAGTTTCTAATTGTTCCATCCAATAGCTTCAATTTGACCGTACCAATTTCAGCAATCCGACATGGTGTGTTGTTTCCTATAACCACGACATATTTGAAAATGGTATACCTTGGGCTATACTACATGTTTTAGAGTGAAATTAGTGGCATTTGAAAGGCCTATGAGTCTTCTAATAGTGGTCTTTTGAATTACCTTAAAATAGCGTCCAGAGAAAAAGTTATGTCAGTTTTAGTAAACTGCGTTGGGACTGTGTCGAATTTTGTGTCCAGCGTAGTCGTGCAGTATTTTCGTGCTTCAAACATTTTCGTCCAGACCCCAAATTTTTACATGTTGTACATATATGAATGTTATAGTCTTTGTTGAAATTTCACAAATTTTTGACAACGTTTCCTAGGTCAAACATATTTTCCTTTCCGCTGCTGCGCAACCGGTATTTCACTGAATTTCCTCCAAAATAAAATTTCGCCGAATTTTCCAAATCTATATGAACAAAAGTTTTCCATTACATCTTCCTATATGTTTCGGATTTCAAAACTTTTATAATTTAAAACTTATTTTGGTTAACATTTAAGGGTTCAAACAAAGAAGAAAATTTTTTCTTTTAACGCTTCGAGTTCCAAGAATTTGTTAATTCACATCAACGCATCATCCAAATTCTGTTGTGCAAGTACTACACACATCTTAACCTACCTAACAAACATCTAGTGCTCCGATCCAAAAGCGGGATATCATACTTCATGGAAGTCATCACGAACAAAAACCTTGAACAAATCAAACCTTGCTCTCTTACGGAACTGCTGAACCTATGCTTTGATACCACTTGTTGTGATAATTATGCCCAAAATCTCTTATACAAATTGTTGAAAATTTACGGATCACATATTGGTCGATACCACTTGATATGAAACTAACCACCGGATTGAGATGTTGAATTTATATGGCAAAATATGAAGTATGTGATCGCAACCAAAAAAATAAAAGAAGATAAGAAAATATGGCAGAGAAATTACAATAAAGATGGAGAAATATTACAATTGTAACACCCCGAATTTTCTTACTATTTTCATAAGGGCTTAAATTTAATGTTGGTCATTTAGCAAATGAAATAGTCCATGTCTAACCTTGTCGTCACACCAAATTTCAAAAGAATTTTCTTACTATTTTCATAAGGGCTTAAATATGCAATGGCAAATATCAATATTGCGGGTAACATTAACATTTCTCAAAGAGTTACAAGTAGCATAATCTGCTTTATTACATCGAAAAGAGGACATAGAACTGTGACTGGCATTGAAAAAACATCAGAGTTGATATTGGAAAATATAACAGAATGTGTTTTGAGTTGATGAGATTTGTGTGTAGATTGGTCATTGATCTGATACCCAGGTTGTTTGGAAAAGATACAATCTATTCTCAAGTTTGCCTACCCCAATTATCCTCCTTATTAAAAGATCATGTAGAAAGCAATAATTATGTATGAATACCAGGAAACGATAATATTTAAGGGCTAAATTGTTAGTAGAGATCAAATTGAAAGTAAATAATGGCACAACTAGCACATCGGACAAAACCAAAGTAGTAGATTACTTCACTGTGCCAACATGTGTAACTGCAGCACTATTACCATTGGGCAGCCTCACAGAAGCATTAACGATAGCAGTCACAGTGTTCAAATGTGTAATAGAACACACCATGTGTTCTGAAGCTCCTGTATCTATGATCCATTTATCTGTGATTGTAGAATCATTTGAAAATATACGGTTACCTGAAAAAGCACATGCATCAGGTACTAAGGGTGATGAGGATGATACATCTTAAGACTGTTGGTTGGATTGTTGATTGGACTGTGAAGGTTGTCCTTGCAACTATGGCACCAAAGTAGACAAAATTTGTTGACACTGGCTTGGTGTAATGTTGAGATGTGAAAGTGAATTCATTATCTCTGAATTATCACCATGAAATGCCTACCCAACAACATTAACAACTGAAGTGTTTCCCTTACTGAGTTTGTGGTATGAGGATATCCTATCAACTTGTAGCACTTTTAAGATGTCGTAACATACCACAATAATTGCATATATGCCTTTCTCTTCTCTGAAATAAAGTAGGTTTTTGATTACCAATTGATATTTGCACCAATTTGCTTGCAAAAACTGCAGCATCAAGGTTTTGATGTTTCTTACTAGCAACCTCCTTCTGCCTCTCATCTAGTAAAATTAATGCAAAAACCTTATTCAGTGAAGGTAATGGATCCATTAATAAGATCTGATTTCTAACACCAGAAAAGTGTTCATCTAGCCCTATAAGAAATTACATGACCTGATCTTCACATTTATAATCAGCATTGTTAACACCTGGCCTATAATTGTCCAACTCTTCCCAATGTCCTTTGAAACGATTGAAGTAGGAATTAACTGAACTATTTGCTTGTGAAATTGAGGCAACTTGTTTCTTTAATTCATAGACATGATAGGCATTGCCTTGACTGTAACAATACCTAAGTTCGATCCAAATTTTTGTGGCAGAATTCTTGTGCATCACACTAGGATAGAGCTCTTTTGGAATTGAATTGATGATCCAATAAGAAACTACATGATTACACCTCCTCTAAGCACCACAAAGAGATTCATCTTGAGGAGGTTTGATAATAGATCTATCAATGTATCCTTCTTTATTTTTGACACTGAGTGCCATAGTTGCCTCACGACTCCACGTTGCGTAATTATCTTTAGTGAGCACGATTGAAATGAGTTGCATCCCCGTGTTGTCACCATAATGAAGGTAGCATGGGCTGCTTAGATCGCTTATCAACCAATTAACGAGAGAAATTACATCTCTAGTTACTACATCTTCAGCTGATAACTCGTTGGATGAATTGATCTAATCAGATTCATTTCGGACCTCCGCTCGAACATTGAACTCCTTTGCCATACACACATAGCCTTAGCTATGTAGTCCAACAAACTGAACCCACTTTTGATGAAGAAGGCCAACTTGCGCTTGATTCGATTCACATGTGAGTGTGAGCTAGAGATCCATTTAACACCCCTACTTTAAAAGGTGTCTTTATAATTTGGTTAATCGAAAGGGTTTAAAAGGTAAAGATTTGATTGGAATTAAAGGAAAAGGGTACAAGTCTGTGGATATCTACTAAGTTGGATGCCTTCAGTGAGGAGTCAGCTTTGTGACTGATCAAATCTCACCTGAAAATGTTGAAACTCAACTGGGTACCACAAATACTTCATTAGTTTCCACTTCAAAACATTTTTATTGGACATGCCTAAACAACTCAGTGTGGACCAAGTTTAATTAATACATATGAAGGGATAATCCAACAAACTAAGAAGCTTTAAGTAGGTATGGAAAAATGGGTGGGTTGGTTTTGATAGCCTCTCATATGTATGTAGGCTCGATGTAGATTTGAATGTCTTGAAATATGAGGATTGGACCGGCTTACAAACTTGTCAATACTATGGGTCGTCAACGTCTAACCTATCATTTTCTCTTTTTCATCTTTTAGGAATTTAATACAATTTAATAATAACCCACAATCGAAAACTTATGAATATTTTCATCATTGTGTTGCACCACTAAATGTATTCCGTAAATATATAGTGTCAATTGGGCTGGTCTTAACGGGATCATCAAGTAAGGCTATTATATCCAATAAGACCGTTCATTATGATGGGCCACCTTGTGAATTTACTCAAACACGACTCTGTCAAGTAGAAATTATATCCACCCCTACTTTTGGAGATTCAAGTTCCAAAATCAGATTTCATCTTTTTTTTTCGAAAGTCAGAAGTTTTTTAATTAGATACAGTTTTTTATATTTAATTAAATAATAATAATAATATTATAAAAAATTAATTTATATACACCCCACCCCAACTTAAATCCCTAAATATTTCACGTTACCCTCTCTCTCTCTCTCTCTCTCGGCATAAATCCTTCATCAGTCACCCTCCCTATCTTTCTCTCGGCAGTGGCTCTTCCAGCAGTGTCCTCTCCTTCTCCTCCCTATCCCTTCCGTCTCCACACTAATTCACGTAGCCCTAAGATGATGTTCTAATTTGCAGCAGCGTCGCGACACTGCTGTAAATTAGGGAAGCAGCGTCACGCGACGCTCCTGCCCTAGTTTGGGCAGCATCTAAGGGCGACACTGCCCTAATTCGATTGCAGCAGCGTTGCACGACTTTGCCTTAATTTGCGACCCTGCTACTAATTGTTGGAATCCCCGAAGAGCGTCGTTGCCATAGTCTCCGAGAAAGCGGCCACTGGTCTTTGTGCTCTGTGTGGAGGTGGGTGTGATTTGTGTGGACGTGGGTGTGATATGCGTGGGAGGGGTGGCCACGCCGTGGTGGTGATGGTGGTTGTGGGGTGTTGGAAGTTTTGTATCTATTTTTTTGGTATATCTGGCTGTGGTCGTCGTGGTTTCTAGCTGCGGTGGATGTGGGTGATGGTGGTGGATTTTGTGGTTGCGTGGGTGCCGTTGGTGTAGTGGTGGCGGTGGAAGGTGGTGGTGATGCTGTTAAATACAGCGTTGAACTGGTGGCACAACTGTTGACGGTGGTTATAGATTAGACTGTAACTGTATAAGGGACTATCCGTGACCTTAAAATTCGATAATTCATGATTAAAAATTAATCTGTGATCTGCAACATTTTTCATCTGTGACCAATAAACAAATTGTGACCTATAAAATTTTTGACCTGTACTGTGATCATTTGAAAATAAGTCGTGACTATGAACAAAATTCTGATTTGTGACCTGAACTATGACTTGTGACTTGAGTTGTGATCTGAACTGTGACTTGTGACCTGAGTTGTGACTTGGACTGTGACTTGTGACTTGAGTCGGAGCAGTCACCAGAACGACTATCGAAATCGGAGTAGTCGACGGAGCAGTCGCCAGAATCGGCACCGGAGCGGTTGTCGGAAAAGTCGCCAGACCGGTGGAGGGGGGGGGGGGTGGGGGTGGTGGAGGTGGGGGTGGGTTAATTGTGTGTGTGTGTGTGTCTATATATATATATATATATATATATATATATCTTTTTATATATTTAAATATATAAATAAATATTTATAAATATGTGTATGTATAGGTCAAAAAATCTAATTTTTTAAATGTGAAAGTTGTTTCGTTATTTTTGAAATAGGGTAAAGACGAAGTAGGATAAATGAATTTTTCCCCTCTGTCAATCTAGATAGGTCATCCTGGGCGGGGCAAGGGTGCACAACCCGTTTTGGTACCACAAACTTCAAATTTGATTTTTAGATCACATTGATCTTAACAAGTACTATTATGGTTGAAATTTGTCCAGCACATTTTTACGAGATTACAAGATAAATGAGAACGTGATATGATACGAAGTGACACGGCATCTAAAAATGATATTTCTAACGAAACTAACGTGCGAACAGTAGTAAAATCATTTTATAGATAAAAAAAATATATATTTATAATAATATAATCATTCCATATTTAATTTCGAAAAAACTATTTAACATAAACTAATTATTAAATACTCTCTTGCACTGCCACCGGATACAAGATAGCTGCAAGTATGGGCATATACATTTTTGTACGTAGAATAAAAAAATTCTTTAGTTTCAGAATACAACTTAAACAAAGTGTGAAGGGATTTAGGGAAAATAAATTAGGATTTCATATGGGAAAAAAATACACTCCTAATATTATTGTTAAAAAAGCCTAATTTCTTGTTAATTCTTTTCAAGGTTAAAATCCCCTATTAAGTTTATTCCTAGTTAAAGTCCACTTTAAAACCAACTATTGAAACTTTATTTTTAATTGAAATTTTTCATAGTTATTTTGTTATTGAAGCATATAAAAATAAAGAAATTGTTGTAAAATTATAGGACAACAATTGATGACAATATAATTTTATCAAGCTACTTAGATAAATCGTAGTTACTCTAGAATAATGTACTCTATTCATATAATAACTCTCATTATAACCCTAATAAAGGTCATTGTTATAATAAAATATACACTTGAATTTTTACTATCTTTACTCCACTCTCTTATTCTATCTTCTTATTTTTATTGTTCTATATAATTTTATAACACATTATCAGTGTAAAGGAGCTCACCAAAAATAGAAGAAAATTCGCAGAATCTAGAAATTTAAACGTTGATATCTCAGTGTTCCATGGTCGGTTTGACCATTCCAAATCAATAATTATGCAAATAACTACTAAAAATATCTAATATACGATTTTTCAATGCAAGTAATTCTCACATACTATTTGTTCTCAAGGAATTTAGGCCACTAGATATTCACTAGCTAAAATGTGACTGAATTTCTAAAAACTAGTTATGGTGGTATATGTGGCCTGTCACCTTTCATGTAGATCATCTAAATATTATTTACATCTAATAGATACATCTAATAGAGGATTGCATGTCGTTATTATATATTTGCAACATGGAGTTTGCGACATTACTTGCTCAAATTTTAAATTATGAGCATAATTTTCAAATTATACTATCAAGATGGTGTATCTTATCAATGCTAGTGAGTCTAAATAAACCAAAATTGATAAATGTTAGCTGTAATGACGATAAATGGATTAACAAAATTAATTATTAAGTGCCATAATTGATTTCTAAATTATTATTATTGAGAACAAAGTGCTTCGCCTTTTTGTCTAAGGAATATTATTTATATGTAACTGAACTTTCAGCATCATGCCATCATCAAAGTTCTCCCTGATATACTTGTCTTATGGTCAGAACATAATATTTTTCATTTAATGAATGTTTATAAGTGCTATATTTCCACCACAGTACACTAAAATGGACAGATAGTAAAAAAATGATGATAATACTTTTTAGTTTGAACCTTTATAAAAATATCATCAGTCATGAAGGTTGATATTTTATAATGCGATTTATTAAGTATCAATTTTATTGAACTATCTTCTTAGCACTAGGAAGAGAAATTAGTAGTTGAAAAAATATATAATGAATCACATAGTATTATCTATATCCTCACACTTGACAATCTAAAAAGATAGCTTAATTACAAGATGCACGTACTTACCTATAAGAGATCAATCAAATCTCGTATACCAGCTATAAATGTTCCATCTCGTATTGATGTCTTGGAAGGACAAAATATTTGTATTATATAAATGACACGCCTAAATCGTTATGACATTCAATTCTAAAGATAAACATTCTTGGAAAAAAAAGGAGCAACTAATGAAAGACGATCCCATTTAGGAGGTGCATACAAAGTATATAGACAAGGTATGTCGTTTGAGAAAGCAATAAAATTGAAAAGAAAAGTTTGCCGACAACATTTTTGTACATGATGTATGTTTCATAGTATGAATAACGAGGATGTCAAAATAATTTTATCTGGGGATATTGATCCAAGAAATGTCTGGCCTAATAAAAGGACGCAGTCCTAACAACATTGAACTTACTAGAAAAACTTGTAATTTTTGGACATACAGTTCAATCAACTAATACTCATGCAAAAAGTAAATAAAAAATGAAGTTGTAACATGTAATACACAACTCTTAACATAATAAATTTTGCAGAACTTTGTATAAATTGATTAATTATCATATGATGGATACAATCACAAGTCCATATCTTGTTATCCTATGAATAAGGAAATTTGAAGTGTATAATAAACGTGATTATAGTCAAATTATCTGGCATGACTATTAAATACTATGCATGAAGGATTTAATATGCATTAAGCATATAATTTAAGTGATCTTATCACGAGGAAGAGTAAACACGTGTTGTAATCTTTTTGTAACATCACAAAGATTTTGATGTGCTTTTTAATTACTTTAGGGTGAAAATTTGGAGATTAGAGACCTTTTCAAAAGTTTAGAAGCATTCCGAAGCAACGTCTCATAAGGAAATTATGATTATTTAAGTTTAGGGACCAAAAATTAAATGTTAGGGGGACCTAAATGAATGTTTCTAGATAGATAAGGAATAAACTAATGAGCCAAATCACAAGGAAATCCGAAATCAGGACCCAAAGTTGAAATGAAAATTGAAAATTTCAGATTTCAAACTGTATGGACATCCAACTTTCGGGTATTCGTTTGAGCTCTACGAGTATCCGTTTGAGGTAATTCAAGTTGTGCTGTAAAGTAATAGGTGAGTACTTTAGGATGGAAATTAATACGTAACCAGTAGTTCAAGAATTTAGGTTCAAATTCATGTTCAAAATATGCACCTGTAGCTACCTGGAGCAGTAGCTATATGCACTTGGTAGCTGAAATTTAAGGTTGTGGGGTACGTGTCTCCCTTTTGGGTCATTACCACTTCATGCACAAGACACCCATGATGGAGTTTATGTGCTTAATCCCTTGGAGATTAGCTGTTGAAAAAATTCGGGTGTCGAAATGGATACCAATTAACAGTTCACAGATTACTAATTTAACGGCTTTTAAGTTATCGAATGGTTGTTACTTATTCGTTTTTAGTTTTGACCCTACGTGCGGAATTAATTAATCAAAAGCAACAAGTTACTTTTTATTGTTTCTAGATAATTAAGCATACAAGTCCAATTATCCTATATTGAATTACAACAGTAATGAGGAAAACACTAAATAACACAATATTGATGATAGAGAAATCCAATTGGGTAAAAACTTCGGGACCAAGAAAGTTACCTCCACTATAAATAATAGTGAGTTACAGTCAGATACTATCTAGCCAACTCCACTAGACTTCCCGATCTATTTCCTGCTAACTCCAATGTCTGCTCCAAGACCTGCTCCAAAATCTTATGCAATTTTCTCTTCCAAGCGGAATTCCAAGAACCTGCTACAAGGCCTTGTACTCTTCCTGCACTTGTAACCCAACCTCTCTCAACCTCCAGCAGTCTCCGAAATTCAACTGAGAAAGTACCTTCCTATGACCAATAGGAAGTAGGTGGTGTTTTGGATTCAATGAGTTTGATTTTTTTCCCAAATATGTGGTTGTATAAAATCAAGAGTGAAATGATGAATTTAATGTTTGAATAGGCCCTTGAATATATTATCGAAAAGAGGTACAATGAATAACCACACAAATTTTCATGCATAGGCTTGATTATTTATAGGAGGGGTAACTGGACGAGAAGCTAGCGAAAATGCAACGCCATGTTTCTCCTCTTTTCATGATCAAACCCTAGATCTCATAATTTAATTTGTACAAATTGCACCCTAGGTTCTTGACTTTTACAACACGTTACAAATTAGTTATTTTGTCCACAAAATTGCCAACACCAAAAACCTAACAGCTCTAAACGAGAAAAAAAAGTGCAAGAAAATGGTATGGAAGGTACAATGAAGGTTGTGATTCTTGTAACATGTTTGGGATGTTATAGGCTTCATGAATGCCTTCCACTATCACATACAGATATTCTAATCTATAAATTATACAAGTAAGAAAGCTCACAAATGGAAAAAGGGATCATGGCAATAAAAGGATCGTGGCTATGGCAATTCAATCAATATTACGAGAACGGATTAAAGCAGAACGAAAGAAGATCAATTGAGTTTCAAAGATAGACTTTATGTCCCTCTAATTGAAGAATTACGAATAGAGATCTTACAAGAAAAGCATAATATACTTTATTCAGTCGACCCAGGATCGACAAAAATGTATAGAGAAATTGTTGACACACAAAACAGGCAGCCCAAATCAAATAGCCCAAGAGAGGAAATGGCTCAAAAGAAGAAGCCCAGATAGAGGGATTAGGGTAAAAGCTCAACTAGAAATATCATTAAATATGATGAAAGCCCAAAAAGATAAAGGTACTACGTCGCCCAAGCCCGCAGGACGCCCAGATATTGAGCGAATGAAACACCCTATAATCGCCCAGAGCAGAAGATCAATTGTCGTCCAAGAATGCTGAGTCGCCCAAAGTCTCAGAAATGACCAAAGTTTGTTGTTATCCAAAATCACGATCTAAGACGGTTTGAGCACATCATAATTATGCCCCACGATTTGAGAAAGTTGATGGCAAACAGTTATGAAGAGAGTTGTACACGGTAGTTTTTAGCCAGCCGACCATGATGAAAGAAATGGGTAGTTACAAGCAGTTGCTAAACGATCAAAACTGCCCAGGCCGTATAAAAGAAGGAAGAAGACAACGAAGATAACCCCGACAAAATTCACTCTAAAAACAGAGAACATGTAACTTACTTTTCTTAGATTAATTTTTAATTACTTCAATTCCCTTGTACTCGTGTGCTTGCGCCCCTTGGAGGCATCTTGTTCGTATCCAAACTGTAACTTCATATTCAATAAACGCCCCTTTTTGGGACTTTGTTCCAAGAGGTTTGTCCCTTACAAAATCGTCTGATTCCCTTTTTAATTGTTAGCGAGCGAAAACGCGCGAAACAGAAATTAAAAAGGAAAAATGAAATTGCAGACTTCATCGCAAAGTGTTTAAGTTGTCAACAAGTCATGGCAGATCATCAAAAACCAGCTGAAATACTAGAACTGTTGCCAATTCCATAATGGAAATGGGAGAATATTATAATAAATTTCATAACCGAAACAATTTGACACGCCCAGTGGGACACTTGGTGTTTGAAGATGCAAAAGGAAAATATCGTGCCTCATAAAAGTTCGGATAAAGCACCAGCAAGTCACGGAGTAGTACAATCTGTGATCGACCGATATGATGAGCAGTAGAATTCTCCTCAGACAGAAGGACAAACTCCAAGCAGTCACAGTCGTTATGAGCCAATGACGGAGCTGAGTCCTCGAACCATGCGTGCATTGCTAGGAGAACTCACACAAGACGTCGTTGAACAGGTAAATTTACGAAACGTTCATAATATGGAAAAATTTACCCAGAGTGGAAACGTTCACTATAATAACATGGCCAAACAATTAAGTGCGTTAAATGATCTCATGAGCAAATTAGTAGGCCAAGTATGTCAACCAACCGTAGGAAGTCATTTCCAGACTGGAGCGATTGTGGGACATGCTTCACCTCACAATTCCTCTGGTTTAACCCAGGACTAGGTTTAGAAACATTTTTCGGCCCTTCCACCTCAAATCAAGGGTTTAGTGGGGCGCCAAATTTGAATGACGATAGCGTGACTACCAACCTGGGGGGTAATCCAATTATAAGGGATAATGTCCTGAATGGTGGACATAATTTACCTCGTGTTAATGAGGGAATAAATACTCAACATAATGGGTATAATGGTCTGAACAATGGTGCTTTCCCTGCCAATCAAGGACCAAACATCAGGCCGCCTCAAATAAACCAACAAGTGAATCAACCCATAGGAGTCCCATATGATCCAAATGCTTTACTATGGAATCAGATTGTAGAAATAGTACAAGATCAAATGGCTGTTGGGGTACATCTGTTATTAGGCCAACTTACACTAAACCATATCCTGATTGGGTAGATCAAGCGTACCCATGGCCTAGAGGGTATAAAGTGCCCGAATTTTCATTGTTCACTGGTTTAGAAGAAGTATCTACTCTATAACATATAGGGCGATTCACATTACAGAGTGGTGAGGTGACCGATTATCATAAAATGAGACTGTTCCCTAGTTCATTAACAGGGGTAGCCTTTTCGTGGTTCATTAACTTGCCAGCAAATTTCGTTCAAACATGGCAACAAATGGAATAATTGTTCCATACTCAGTTTTATAAAACAGAATCTGAGGTTACACTGGCCGATTTGGCGAATTTACGTCAAATGCTAAACGAATGGGCAGAATGTTTCCTTCAAAGGTTCAAAACAGCTAGGAGTAAATGCTTTGTACCCCTGCCTGAAAAAGAATTTGTCAAAATCGCTCAAAACTGTTTAAGTTTTGATTTAAAGAAGAAGTTCCAGGATAGGGAATTCCCTGACCTGTTCCAACTTAGTGCGAACGTGATCAGGTACGAAAGTTTGATAAGAGAAGAAGAGTAAGTAAAAAATTTTACCAAAGAGACTTATTATAAAGACCCACACTTTAGCGATCATGCTGTAAACGATGAATTTTATGATCAAACTGAAATATGTTTGGCCGAATTGACCAAGGGGGTGCATATACTTGTCCCATAATGGCTAAGCCTAGAGATGTAGCCAGAGATGAACCTGGAAAAGGAAAAAACAAAAAGAGCAGAACGTTCTCGTTCGATGTGACGAAAGCTGACCTTATATTCGATAAGTTATATAAGGATAAGCAGATAAAACTGAGCGATAAACATAAGCTGCCAAGCCCTGAGCAGATTAAGGGTAAAAAATATTGTAAATGGCATAATGCATGGTCACATATGACTAATTATTGCTTGGTTTTCCGTCACGTTTTACAGGACGCTATTGAGTCAGGACGAATCACGTTCAAAGACAAAAAGAAAATGGCAGTGGATGAAAATCCTTTCCCACAACCGCTTGAAGTGAATATGGTGACGACCAATGTTACAAATAGATTACCAAGGTTTAAGTTGGTCATCAATGATGAGGAAGACCCTGAGAAACATGCCAGTGTGTTCGAACGTATCAGGGGAAAAGAACCTATGAAGGGTGAAGAAATCTTGTGTGCCAGATGTAAAGGTGAAATGAGAGCAAATACCGAAAAACTAGAAGTATGACAAAATCACCATCGCCCTGAGTTTGCTCCAAACAGAAGGTAGGGCACATCGTTTTATAAGGGGCCGCCTTTAGAAAAGCAGTTCAGGCCAACACGGCATGAGAAATCGTTCAGACCACAGCCTCGCCAACCTAATGTATGGCACTCATATCAGTATAACGTAAGACGTGTTGTGCCTTTTAATAAAATGACCAGGACTCAGCAAAGACGATTTCAACGGAATTATGGACGAATGATGAGGCAGCAACCAGAAGAGCCACGTCCTAAAGCACCAAGAATGCTGGAAATGGTTAATCAAAATGCTCTCGAAGATAGTGAAGAGACTGGCACTGGAGAATCAATGAGAGAAATACCAGAAAGTTCTTCTGGGAGGTCGAAGTTTGATCGAAACAAAAGAGAAGAAGACGATACGGAACCACCTCTTACTATCCAGTTCGGCACCTTACCTCCCGTCATGGCTAGTAATTATTTGTTGGCCAACGAATTCAAGAGTAAGGAGGGAGACGGAGGAGACAAAGAAGAAGCGTGTGTGTTGGAATGCGAGAGTGGTCAGACGTCCCAAGAAGTACAAGGTGAAGAGGATGATGGCATGACTGATATTGAGGAAGAGATCGATCTTGAAGAAGAAAGGAGAAAGAGAGGAGTATCGCGTAATACCATGCTGAAACAATTACATTGGGAAGGAGTTCGTGAAGTAGATTTGTTAGGAGAACCATCTGGGCATTCTTTCGATTTCTACATACTATATGGGACACCCAAAAGGAAGAAAAAGGTACCTCGTTCTAAGAAATACAGATCTCCTCCAAGGATAGTGCCTCCCCCAACAGGTTGGATAGCTACTGGAGAAATACTAAAAGATAGAGATGATGCCCCACAGACGGATATTCAGCCCGAGGTATTGTAAGTTGATTCATCACAAAGGGATAAGTCGATAAGAGACAAACAGGAGGTGGAAATCGATGCAGCAGAAAAAGTTGTCTTCAAGAAACCCACTATGAAATTGACCAAGCATTTAAGACCACTTTATGTGAAGGCCTTGATAAATGGCATACCCGTGCTAAAGGTGCTTATTGAAAATGGGGCTGCCATAAACACTATCCCACTAAGGATGATGAGGAAGTTCGCAAAAACAGAGGATGACATGATCCCAACAGAAGTCATTCTCACGAGCTTTAATGGGGGAGCCACTTCAACCAAGGGAGTAATACCACTTGATATAACTGTGGGTACGACTACAAGGACGACTGTCTTCTTTTTCATTGATGGTCCTACCAGTTACAATATACTGTTAGGGCGAGATTGGATTCATGGAAGTCGCTGTATACCATAATCGCTCCATCAGTGCTTGGTTTTTTGGAATGACCAAGGGAAGGCAGAGGTGGTACAGGCAGATCATAGGCCTTTTGTTGCAGAAACTAACTCGGTAGAAAGGTTCATGTATGAAGGGGACTACGAACCTGTTAGAATAATCCAAGATGGAGAAGAAACTCAAGTCGTTGCACAGAGTGAAGAACCATTTTTGGTAGAAGCACTCGCTGAATGTTCAGTTAAATGAGGCCAAACATAGTGACCCTAGAAGAGCCAGTTATTGGCAAAAGAACGCTCAGAGAATATTAATGACTTGGCAACCAAAAGAGCATGTGGCCGAGATCCAGGCCTTTAAAGCCAGACTAGTGGCTTTCAATAAAGAATGTCAGGAGAAAATCAAAAAAAGAGGTAGTATTGAAAACGCTGGGAGACAAATTGGCAGTATTCAAATTGGAACAAAGTATTGACCAGGAAGTTAACAAGGTAGATTGCCTAGAAGAAGAAACACCTGTAAGGGACGTGGACGATGAAGTAATGAGGATCCACAAACCTGGAAACGTTCAAGAACAAGACCCGTTGATCAAAGTAAACATTGGCGGTGTGGGAGAGGATCGCCCAACATTTATCAGGCAGATGCTTAGTCAAGAGGGCGAACAAAAGCTTTTTTGCCTCTCCTAAAGTTGAAAAATCAGGACGAACTCGTCTGGAAAAAAGAACATCAAAAGGCCTTTGATAGCCTAAAGACGTATTTGGCAAATTCGCCAGTTTTAGTGTCACCTATCCAAGGACGGCCAATGAAGGTGTATATACCGGCTGAACAAGAATCGATAGCTGGAATGGTCACCCAGGAAGACCAGTTTGGTGAAGAAAGGGCAATATACTATTTAAGTATACGTTTGACGAAATGCGAATGTAATTATTCTGCTATCGAGAAACTATGTCTCGCTTTGTATTTTACATGTACTAAATTAAGGGCCTATTTACGGCCTGTAACAGTCTATCTGATTTCTAAAGTTAATTTAGTGAAGTACATGTTTTCTCGTCCTGTTTTACACCAAAGGATAGGCCTTTGGACTTTAGCATTGTCCGAGTTTGAAATACAATATATACCACAGAAGGCGGTTAAAAATCAAGCATTGGCTAATTTTGTAGCACCCCGAAAATTTTAGAATTTTATGATTTTGAAAGTTGAGGGACTAAAAATAAAGTATTAAATTCTTATGTTTTGGGTCAAATATTTGGTTTTTGATAGAGTGATGAAAAGTATATCAATATGGGTCTCGTTGGATAGCTCATTTTTAATCATGAAAATAGGCTCGAGAAAAAGTTAATTCGGATAAGTAGGTTTCAAGATATTCAAGTTTAAAGAAATTTGTAATTTATTTATATTTTTAAAATAAAATTGAAATTGAATGAGAATTCTCACGTGTAGAGAATGGATGTGAAAATAATATTTTATTTGAATTTATATTTAAAGTCAAAGTTGTCATTATCACCTTTTGAGATTGAAATATTTTCTTTTTTTTTTTGTGATGGACACGTGTCATCTTGTGATTTATCTTTAGAGAAATCAATTTTTATCAAACTAGATAGACACGAGTTTTATCACAATTCTACTATGACTCAACTACTGTATTTCCCCTATAAATAGTGTGCCCATATTTCACAATTCACCACACAGAATTTTACACAAGAGTTTTCATATAGAAAGCAGTTGTAAATTCTAAGTTTTTTTTTTTTTATCAAAAGCTCGTTTCATCAATCGAGGTAAGATACTTTTGTGCAAAATTGTTTGTTTCCTTATGCTTTTATGTTCAGTAATTTATGCATGAATTGCCAATGGACCTTCGGGTTCTTTAGAAAGAGATAAGAGATCCTTCGGGAATCTAAGACGACCTAGATGGGTGTTTCGCTTGGTCACCGAGATACTCCATAAGAGAAGAGTGGTACGAAGTGTTATTTTATTGCATATAATTGTATGTGGAAACTGCACGTATCTTACTGGGTGTTTTTCAAAATACTCACTTTTACAATTTTTACAGGCTAGTTCGGGTCGATTGGATCTGTGGCGGGATGGTGCGGCGGACTGCCAATGGATTTCCACCTACGAGAATAATATTAAGTTTTGCTTCTTTCCATTTAAAGTATATTAGTTCGTTTTGTTCAATAACATTATTAGCAAATTTATTTTGAAGAATGTTTAAATTGTTTCAAAGACAGGATTTATAATTCTAATTTAAAGTTATGAATGTTCTGTTTATTTAGAAAAATAGAATTTTAACGTTCCGCATTTTAAGTACATGAAATTATGTTTAGTAACACCTCAAGATGTATGAAATTTTGGGGCGTTACAGTTTGGTATCAGAGCAAAGGTTTAATTTCCTGTAGACCCATATGTATTTTTTTTTTTTTTTTTTGCGTTTTGGGAAAAAAAAAAAAACGTACGTGAACAGTAACACTGTTCACGTGTACGGTGACAAAATTTTTTTTTTTTTTTTTTTTTTTTGTTTTTGTTCAATTTATTGTTGGAGTTTTATTAATTTGCATAATTGCAAAATTGAATGGCTTTGTCAAAAAGACCTAAACTGTCTAAGAAGAGCTTGGGATTTAAGCGGTCCATTGTGACCCCCCTCCTCATCTGGAAGCCTTTTGATTGCGCGTTATTCAATTTGATGAAATGAAATACAATATTTCAAACCTTACATACAGTATTTTTTTAAAAAAAAAAAAAAAAAGATATTCTTTTTAGAAATTTCTATTGTGAGAAAATCATATTTTTAGATATTATAAAAATGCACCATTTTCATAAATATTAGGAGTTTACGGACAATGTCAGAGTTAAAATCTTAAACATGTAATGAGATGAAAAAAATCCTTGGCATGTAGCGCTCACTACTCGATCACTCTCCAATTGATCCAAGGTATGGAAAGAAATGTTATTCCTTTAGCATGTTTATGGGTCATTTTGCCATATATTATGAGATATATAATCACGTTTACTTCGTATATTTTAGTAGTTGTTTAAATTTTTCACAAATGATATGTGCATTATTGATGCAAAGGAATGAAATGATATGATCACTGAAAGATGAAGCATAATTGAAGTTATATGTGTCACATGATTAGGACTTGGAAAGTAACTAGGATGACTGGAAATAGCCCAACATACTTACAACGTGCTCAAATTGCTATCGAGAGATACATGGATTACGAAGTAAGATGGGAGCGAACATTTGTTGAACATGTTGAAGACTTCCTTCTTAAGTGGGAACAGGCAAGATCGTTCGGATATAATGAGGGGACAATCCTCTCAATATACCATCTTATAACCACCATGCGTCCACAATGGAGAAACGTGGCTTACTTCGTGAGAGATATGGATTATGGGCTATATTTGGAAGAAGATTGGGACATGATTGATTTTAAGGGATACTGTGAGGACATCATAATCTTGTGGAACCACAGACAACAAGAGCTAGCACTAGAACCTGAGCCTGAGCCAGAACCTGAAGAGGACCCAGAGGAAGAGCCTGAAGAAGACCCAGAGGAAGAGCCTGAAGAAGACCCGGAGGAAGACCCTGAAGAAGACCCAGAAGAGGAAGTGGAGCCGGAAGACCCTATCATCGATTTGGTTACAGATTCTGAGCCCGAGTCATGCATTACTTCGGATGACGAGACCCCATAAAGAATATTGTTAGGACTCATAGAGATTAACAATAGTTTTATTCCTTTAGCAAAAGTTTATTCAGTTATCTATTGGATTTTTATATTATATTAGAAATTTTTAAATGTTTCACCATCAATATTATAATTAATTTTTGTGTTATCAGACTTTGCCTAAATTAGAATTTTAATTGTGTTAAGAAAATGCCGAGACAACAACAAAATCAAGCTACAGTCATCAAGGATTTGCTGAGGGCTGTACAAGATTTAGGTAGGCAAAGCAAGCATGTGCTAGTCCCCGTAATGCAAATGCCAACAACATCGGTTCAATTGTGGAACAATTCCGCCGCTACAAACCTCCAACCTTCGATGGCAAGGCGGACTCCATTAGCGGTGAGGAATGGATAAGAGGAATGGAGCGAATCTTCAAACATCTTTCTTGCACTGATGCGCAAAAGGTATTATGTGCAGAATTCATGTTGGTTGATGCTGCTGGCCACTGGTGGGAATCAGCATCGCGCACTAGAACAGAAGCACAACAACGTGCTCTGACATGGACACAATTCAAGGACGAAGTAATGGGAAAATATTTCCCACAAGCCCTTAGAGATCGAAAAGAGGCAGAATTTCTTCAACTTAGACAGGGGAAGATGAAGCTTGAGGAATACGAGAGAAAATTCGAACAACTCTCTAGGTATGCACCACACCTAGTGGACACGGAAGCAAAGAAAGCAAGGAGGTTCGAACTGGGATTGCGTCCTGAGATTGGTGGCATAATGGCGTCTCATCAATTCACCAATTACAGTCGGGTACTGCAAACTGCCCAAGCAATCTCAAACAGATTAGAGATTGACCAAGTTTTTCAGCAAGGGGCCGAGCCCTTAGGAAAGCGGAAGTGGAGTGGGTCCAATGAAGAAAAAGGGGAAGGACAGAATAAATTTTTTTACACCGGATCGAGTTTTGGACAAGTCGTTTCACCATGTCCAAAGTGCAACAGGATGCATTGGGGGGAGTGTCTCTTCGGGAAACACGTGTGCTATCGATGCGGCAAAGCTGGTCATGTTTCCAAAAATTGCAAGGAAGACCCCACGAAAAGGAACGTTGAACAAGAAAAGAAGGGGAATGCACGAGTTTTTGCGTTAACTAAAGAACAAGCCACAGACGGCCAGAACGCAGGTAATTTCGAGGACGAAATTTTTTAAGTAGGGGAGATTGTAACACCCCGAAAATTTTAGAATAAAAATATTTGTTTTATAAATTTTATTCTATGGTTTTTGAAAGTAGAAGGGCTAAAATAAAGTATCTTTTAAATCCTTATGTTTTAAATGGGCCAAATATTTAACTTCCTATAGAGTGATCAAAAGTATATTAATATTGTGCTCATTTTGTAGCCCGCATTAAATAGTGTTTATTGGGCTCAAGAAAATTTAAGTTCAGATGAGTTAAGCCCAAAATATTTCAATTCGAAGAAGTATGATTTATATGCAATATTTTATTATTTAATTATGGTCCTTTTAGGATAATTAGCAATATATTATAATATTTAAGTAGATAATCATGAATTAACCATTCCTTATTCTTTTCAATTGCACGTGTACACACATATATTTTTTGGGAAGATAATATTGTGTTATTTTAGCCATGTTTATCTTTAATATATATTGACCTATCAAAATTCTAGTTCTAACCAACCATTTTAACAAACTCTTATCTATTAGAATAAATATGATTTATATTAGAGTTATATTATGACTCAACTCTTTGTACTTTTTCCCTATAAATAGTGAACTCATATTTCACAATTCACCACACAAATTTTACATGAGTTTTCATATAGAGAACAAATTGTAAATTCTAAGTATATTTTTATTTTCAAAAACTCGTTTGATCAATTGAGGTAAGATACTTTTGTGTAAAGTTGTTTGTTTCCTTATGCTTTTATGTTCAGTAATTTTATGCATGAATTGTCAATGGGCTTTCGGGTTCCTTAGAAAGAGATAAGAGATCCTTCGGGAATTTAAGATGACCTAGATGGGTGTTTCGCTTGGTCACCGAGATACTCCATAAGAGAAGAGTGGTATGAAGTGTTATTTTATTGCATATAATCGTATAATGGAAACTGCACGTATCTTATTGAGTGTTTTCAAAATACTCACTCTTACAATTTTTACAGACTAGTTCGGGTCGATTGGAGCTGTGGCGGGACGGTGATGCGGGCTGCCAAAGGATTTCGACCGATGAGAATAACATTAGGTTTTACTGCTTTTATTTAAAATTATTAGTTTGTTTTGTTCCAATAATATTTTTAGCAAATTTGTTAGTTAAAAATATTTAAATCGTTTCAAAGACACGATATTATGATTCTTATTTAAAGTTATGAATGTTCTATTTATTTAGAAAAATATAATTTTACAGTTCCGCATTTAAGTACATGAAAATTATGTTTGGTACCACCTCAAGATGCTTGAAATTTTGGGGCGTTACAGTTTGGTATCAGAGCAAAGGTTTAATTTCCTGTAGACCCATATGCATTTTTTTTCCATAACATGCGTTTTGAAAAAAAAAAAAATCATTTTAAGGGATGTCATGTTCGATCTATTGTCATAGTTTTGTTGATTTGTATAATTGCAAAATTAAAAGGCTTTGTCAAAAAGACTTAAACTGTCTAAGAAGAGCTTGGGATTTAAGCGGTCCGTTGTGACCCCCCTCCTCATCTGGAAGCCTTTTGATTGCACGTTATTCAAGTTGATGAGATGAAACACAATATTTCAAACCTTACATGCAGTATTTTTTTTTCAAAAAAAAAAATAAAAGATATTCTTTTTGAAATTTCTATTTTGAGAAAATCATATTTTTGGAAGTTACAAAAAAAATGGGCAGTATTTAAAAAAAAAAAATTGTAGTAGTTGATATAAAATTTTAATTATAAAGAATCATTGGCACGTGACGCTCACCACTCGACCACTCTCCAATTGATCCCAAGGTATGAAAAGAAATGTCATTCTTTTAGCATGATTATGAGTTTTCTTACTTTATGTTATGTGCTATTACGAGTATGTCAAAGTCGAGTATTTAGAACTTTTAAAGTAGTTGATGCAATTTCGAGGATGAAATTTTTTTAAGAAGGGGAGATTGTAGCACCCCGAAAATTTTAGAATTTTATGATTTTGAAAGTTGAGGGACTAAAATTAAAGTTTTAAATTCTTATGTTTTGGGTCAAATATTTGGTTTTTGATAGAGTGACGAAAAGTATATCAATATGGGTCTCGTTGGATAGCTCATTTTTAATCATGAAAATAGGCTCGAGAAAAAGTTAATTCGGATAAGTAGGTTTCAAGATATTCAAGTTTAAAGAAATTTGTAATTTATTTATATTTTTAAAATAAAATTGAAATTGAATGAGAATTCTCACGTGTAGGGAATGGATGTGAAAATAATATTTTATTTGAATTTATATTTAAAGTCAAAGTTGTCATTATCACCTTTTGAGATTGAAATATTTTCTTTTTTTTTTTGTGATGGACACGTGTCATCTTGTGATTTATCTTTAGAGAAATCAATTTTTATCAAACTAGATAGACACGAGTTTTATCACAATTCTACTATGACTCAACTACTGTATTTTCCCTATAAATAGTGTGCCCATATTTCACAATTCACCACACAGAATTTTACACAACAGTTTTCATATAGAAAGCAGTTGTAAATTCTAAGTATTTTTTTTTTTATCAAAAGCTCGTTTCATCAATCGAGGTAAGATACTTTTGTGCAAAATTGTTTGTTTCCTTATGCTTTTATGTTCAGTAATTTATGCATGAATTGCCAATGGACCTTCGGGTTCTTTAGAAAGAGATAAGAGATCCTTCGGGAATCTAAGACGACCTAGATGGGTGTTTCGCTTGGTCACTGAGATACTCCATAAGAGAAGAGTGGTACGAAGTGTTATTTTATTGCATATAATTGTATGTGGAAACTGCACGTATCTTACTGGGTGTTTTTCAAAATACTCACTTTTACAATTTTTACAGGCTAGTTCGGGTCGATTGGATCTGTGGCGGGATGGTGCGGCGGACTGCCAATGGATTTCCACCTACGAGAATAATATTAAGTTTTGCTTCTTTCCATTTAAAGTATATTAGTTCGTTTTGTTCAATAACATTATTAGCAAATTTATTTTGAAGAATGTTTAAATTGTTTCAAAGACAGGATTTATAATTCTAATTTAAAGTTATGAATGTTCCGTTTATTTAGAAAAATAGAATTTTAACGTTCCGCATTTTAAGTACATGAAATTATGTTTAGTAACACCTCAAGATGTATGAAATTTTGGGGCGTTACAAATTTCTTGGCCGATCACCCGTGCCTTGATATGCTTGAAGAAATTAAATTGGGAATAGACTCATTCGAGTTCAAACCATGGATCCTATATTTTGATGGATCAAAAACTTCCGAAGGTGCAGGAGTAGGAATAGCTTTGATAAATCCTCTAGGAATTTGTTATAAGTTCGCCTTCACATTGGACAGAATGTGTACCAATAACCAGGCCGAATATGAGGCATTAATTGTCGGCCTAGAGTTATTAATTGAAATGGAAATGAAAAACGTGATTACTAGAGGCGATTCCCAGTTAGTGATTTACCAACTCACTGGCGATTTTAAATGTCAGAGCGAATCTGTTATAAGCCAGTATGAAGTCGCCCAAGAATTACTAGAAGAGTTTGACCAAGTAGAACTCTAATATGTCAACAGAATGTACAACGACATAGCAAACGAACTGGCCCAAATGGCCTCAGGTTAATTAAAAGTCTTAGATATGGAGTACACCTATGAATATGGAACAATTTTGCCTGTTATACAAAGGAGGGCAAATAAAATTGGAATTCATTGTATACAAGAGGGAGATGCAATGGATTGGAGGGTAGAGAGAAAAGAGTTCTTGGAAAAACCAAGTGAAAAGAACAATAGAAAGATAAAGTTACGATCGATGAATTATACATTAATTGAAGGTGAATTGCTTAAAAAACGCCCAGATGGGGTGTTGTTAAAGTGTGTAAGTTTACAAGAAGTCAAGGTGATTATGGCTGAAATGCACGAAGGAATTTGTGGAGCCCACCAACCTGGTCAAAGGATGAGGTGGTTAATTATTAGGAATGGGTATTTTTGGCCTAAAATGGGAAAAATGTGTGTCCAATATGCGAAAAGTTGTCTGCATGTCAAAAGCATGGGCCAATTCAGAGAGCACCAGCTAGAGAAATGGTACCTATCATTAAGCCTGGCCATTTAGAGGCTGGGCGATAGGCTTAATAGGGAAGATTTATCCACCATCGTCCAAACAACACACATTTATTATAGTAGCAACAGACTTCTTCACTAAGTGGGCAGAGGCCATACCTCTAAAAGAGATATCTCAGAAAAGTGTCATAGAATTCATTCGCGACCATATCATCTATAGGTTTGAAATCCCACAAACCCTGATGGTGGATCATGGAACTTCCTTGAATGGGGATCAAGTGAAAGAATTTTTGAGCGAATTTGGGGTCAAGTTGGTAAATTCCACGCCTTATTACGCTCAATCCAACGGTCAGGCTGAGTCATCTAACAAGATCCTGAAGAACATCGTAAGAAAGATGATAAGTGAAAATGCCAGAAATTGGCACGAGTGTTTGAATCAAGCTCTGTGGGCCTATAGAACGTCACCATGCACAAGCACTAAAGTTACCCATTTTCAACTGACATACGGGCAAGACGCAGTGTTACCTGTAGAAATCAACGTGTAGTCAATGAGAGTATGTTCACAAAATGACCTGGGCAATAACGAAAGCGCAGAATTGCTCGTCCAAAATTTGTTGGAATTGGACTAATTAAGGTTAGATGTTCTGGATAGATTGCAAGTCCAGAAACAGAAAATGGCTAAGTTTTACAACAAGAAGGTCGTAGCCAAGTCCTTCAGTTTGGGCGATTTAGTTTGGAAGGCAATACTCCCTTTGGATAGTAAAGATCCAAAATATGGTAAATGGTCACCAAATTGGGAAGGGCCATACAAAGTGAAAAGTGTTTTGCCTAACGGAGCCTACAATTTAGAGGATCTAGATGGTACTAATCATGTGAGGTTCATCAATGGCAAATACTTGAAGAAATATGTTCCTTCCTTATGGGAAGACGAACAATTACAAACTTAAAAATGAAAGTTCTAATGAGCGATGATAACCAAATAAAATAAAGGACGAAATACGTCTAAATAAAACTTTTTATTAATCAAATATTGGTTACATCAACAGAATATGAAAAGTACAAAGCCTTCTATGTGCGTGAATTTGAAATCTCCTATAAGTTATAATTGAGGATAAACAATTGTAGGCCTTTGGCAGCAACGGTGAAAATTGTGGACTGGGATCAGCCACATTCCCAAAAGCATTGCTGCAATGGCGAACAAAGGGGCCAGAAACGTTCATTCCCTCCATCAATAGATGGGAAGAATTTTGCAGCCGGCTAAGAAACTTTTCCTATATCTCCCATACCAACGGACATGTCAAGTCGAATGACACATAGGATGGATCAACTGATCCATTTCTACAGAAAGTCGAAACAGGAGAAAGTGTTGAGATATTGGACAATGGCAGTAGGATAATTCTTGGAAAAGGATTACGAATGGGAGTAATAAGTGTTGAAGGCACAAACGTATTTATAAGGAAATGAATATGAAGAGTCACGATACGAAATGCCACATACATTGAATGGCCCAAAAATCTGAAGGGTGGGGAAATTGATATGCATGAATCTTAGCATGTAATTAAGTGCTTGGGGGTTGACGATTTAAAAGAGTAACGTCAATCAATATTCGAGCATACAATTAGCATGTAATTAAGTACTTGGGGGGTTGACGATTAAAAAGAGTAACGTCAATCAATATTCGAGCATACAATTAGCATGTAATTAAGTGCTTGGGGGGTTGACGATTAAAAATTAAACGTCAATTAATATTCGAGCATGCAAAACAATTGTTCATTAAAGGCGAAAGCTGCTGTAACAGTTAAAAAGTGACTATGATGAATAGTTCACGAATTTACAAAGAGAAAGACATAAAAATGTCTCAATTACAGTTCACCCCAAACAGATCGCATCTGTTCCCTAAGCTTCGCCCAATCCTCATCCCGCCTTTGAGAAGCAGTATCTATATCGGTCACCACCTCTTCGTCCACTTTCAACTCCTGGTAACGCCCAACTAATGATTTGGTCCGTTCTACCCTTTGGGAAGCGTTACCCTCTTTAGCAGCCATCCTGACCTTACAATCATCCATCTTTGCTTGAAGCTCCTTCATCTCTGCAGCCAAAGTCATCATTAAAGAGTCTTCGGCTTTAATTTCAGAAGAGAGTTCATTCAATTCAGTTTTAGCCTTGTTGATGTCCTGGAGTAAAGATTCTTTTTCAGAAGAAGCACGAAGATACTGAGCACTTTTGGCCTTCAATTCGGCACATCTAGCCAACAGAGAAAGGACTTCAGAATGAATGGCCCTCAACGTCGCCTTGAATTTCGGGGAAACATTGAGCGACGGAAGCGCAAGTGCTTGTACCAACTTTGTGCTCAAGAGATCAAATTTATCCTTCTGAGCAGCAGCACTAGCCATGCAAACATCCATGTCCATGTTTGCCTCCGAGGAGTCTGAAGGATGACTGGAAGAAAGGTAGGATGTTTCCAATTGTTCCCAAGAAGAAAGTAGATCTTGAATGGAGTGCACAACGGTACTAGTGCACTGAAAGAAAAATACCAATGTAAAAATGTCACTACAACAGATCAATCAAGCAAAACTAAAAGAATGAAGGAGAAACATGAGATACTCGTCAGCAACTTTCGGGCCTACAGGATCATCATCAATTGGCCCCATCATTCGTGAAGACTTCCCTTTCTCTGAATAAGATGAACTTGCTGTGACGAGCAAGTCTGTGGGAACATATATACACAGAGAAAGATAGATCAGAGATTGCTGAATCAACAAATAGAGCGAAAGTGTCAAGAAACAGCCAACCTGCTGGCACAGAAATTGGGGGATGAATGTCCTGAGAAGTCTGCGATGCTTCAGGGGATTGTGATGAAGTTTTTGACACTAGAGGTCGTTCTGTGGGAGGAATCTCTTCATCAGATGACCCTGTCGAAACAATTGCAACAGCATGAGCTAGAGTAGGAGAGTCTGTGACTAAAGCTTCTAAATGAGAAGATGAACTTTTCTGGAACCATCAAATGGAATAGTCAAATGAAGTATCAGTCCATAAAGATTAATAAGTCATGTTTAAACAAAGCCATTACCTTTCTTTTGTGAATGAGGGGGACATCAACATCATCACCACCATCATCACCAGTGTCATCATACAAGACCGGAGAAGCTGCAGCTGGCCGTTTCCGGCTAGAAGCACCTTTGGTAGCAACAGCCGGGGAAGTCGAAGAAGTAGAAGGAAGATTTGAACGTTTGTGGAAAACTGATGGTGATTTAGAAGGGCCCTTGATGGACAGAGGAGTAGCAAGGATAGGGGAAGAAGGGAGAGTCTCTGAACGATCCAATGAATGAAAGGCACGATTAGCGTTGATTGAAAAGAGCCTACGCCTCACAGATGGCCACAGTTGGTCAAAAAGAGGATGCGTGACAGCAGTAGGATTAAAAGGAACAAAAGAAAAGCCTTCAGCCAAGCGTTTATTGCGAGCATCTATAGCTCCAGTCTCAACCTTACTAATAAGGTGAAAATGCTCTGTGATATTTTTGGAGTAACAAGGAGGAACATGCCAAGTTTGGCCAAAACCAAGCTGACGGGCAAAGAAATGAGGAGCATATATCTCAACACCAGCCTTAGCATTTGTCCCTGTCACGATATCATGAAACAACTCCCTTCCAACCAAAAATTCAACCCATATAGACAAAGATGCAGTTGCTTCATCCATAGTAGAAGGAGGACGAACAAAAATGGGGATTTGATGAACGGGAAAAGGAAAGAATGAAGGAATGGAGTTCAGTGTGTAAAAGAAGGTGAAAATTTCTCTGGCAGACATATTTACAGGGTCTAACTGATGAATAAACAACCCATAGCATGCAACAAATTTAGGAGGGGAAGGTACAACACCAAGTTGTGGGAAATACGCCCTCAACCACAATTGGGCCAACCAAAGAGGTCCACTGCTTGTAGGATAGGCATTATTCTTCAATTGAAATTGAAGGGAGGCCATACCTCTATAAAGAGCAGCCAAAAGGAATGAACATAAATTCAAGGGTCGACCACGTGCTAGTTCGTGTGATATGGGCAAATAACTCGTAGAAGGCTTCAGACTAGGGACGCAGAGAACATATTTACACAGCCAAACGTGGATAAAAGCTACACGCTCAGCATGGTTAGGTTCAGAAATGGAAGCAGTGTAAAGGCTTTGCATGCTCGAATAAGACTCAGTAATTTTCTTGTCAAACTTCGGAGCAGCACTAGTGACTAAGATGCTAGGAAATATGGTATCGCCCAAAGGTGAGAGGTTTACTAAAGCCCCTACGTCCCTCAAGGTAATAGACATCGGGCCAAGAGGAAAAATAAAAGTGTTATACTCTGAGGACCAAAAACTCAGCGCGATTGGAAAAAGTGCCGAGTCATAAATTGGAGGATAGAGGGTAATCTCCAACAAATCAGAAATCCGTGCACGATCAAAAAGTGCTTTTGTGGGACCATGTTTTACCAGACGTGCATGCCAAAAATGAAAAGAAGAATCAGCTTTAGGCCAAGTACGAATACTTCGCTCCTGAATGGGCCTTAACGGTAGTGAGTTCAGAAAATGGAGATTTTCCGTGCAAGGGAATACTTGACCCGCCGCCACTTTCTCTATTGATGCAGCATCATTGACCAATGGGCCAAGATAAAACTCATTCCGGTCTGGATTGGCCTGTGCAAGACGAGAAGGGTTTACATACGGTCTGATGAGGAGGTTCAGGAAGTCTTCGAAACTAAAAGGAGAATCCGACCGAGTTTGAGAGGTCGCCATTGAACGCAAAATATGAGTTTGTCTGAGTTTGTTTAAGAAACGTAGAGGAGAAGCAAGACGATGAACAGTAAAATAAGGGGGAAAAGACGCGAAGTATGAATATGTGGTTTAGTGGTACAACGAAGTGGCACGATGTTTGGGTTTAGAGGGGTTGTAACGTCACACTGTTTTAGACAATTAGAAGAAAGTGATGATTGAAAAACCTTGGAAATTTCAAACGTTGCTAGAAGACACATAAATGAATATGGCGAAAATTAAAATTAATTCCGCCATATTGGGGGGTAATTGTTGACACACAAAACAGGCAGCCCAAATCAAATGGCCCAAGAGAGGAAATGACTCAAAAGAAGAAGCCCAGATAGAGAGATCAGGGTAAAAGCCCAACCAAAAATATCATTAAATATGATGAAAGCCCAAAAAGTCAAAGGTACGACGTCACCCAAGCCCCCAGGATGCCCAGATATTGAGCGAATGAAACACCCTATAATCACCCAGAGCAGAAGATCAATTGTCGTCCAAGAATGCTGAGTCACCCAAAGTCCCAGAAATGACCAAAGTTTGTTGTTATCCAAAATCACGATCTAAGACAGTTTGAGCACATCATAATTACGCCCCACAATTTGAGAAAGTTGATGGCAAGCAGTTATGAAGAGAGCGTAGTGATAGGAGTTGCACACGGTAGTTTTTAGCCAGCCGACCATGATGAAAGAAATGGGTAGTTACAAGTAGTTGCTAAACGATCAAAACTGCCCAAGCCGTATAAAAGAAGGAAGAAGACAACGAAGATAACCCCGACAAAATTCACTCTTAAAACAGAGAACATGTAACTTACTTTTCTTAGATTAATTTTTAATTACTTCAATTCCCTTGTACTCGTGTGCTTGTGCCCCTTGGAGGCATCTTGGTCGTGTCCAAACTGTAATCTTCATATTCAATAAACGCCTCTTTTTGGGACTTTGTTCCAAGATGTTTGTCCCTTACACAATCGTCTGATTCCCTTTTTAATTGTTAGCGAGCGAAAACGCGCGAAACAGAAATTAAAAAGGAAAAATGAAATTGCAGACTTCATCGCAAAGTGTTTAAGTTGTCAACAAGTCATGGCAGATCATCAAAAACCAGCTGAAATACTAGAACTGTTGCCAATTCCAGAATGGAAATGGGAGAATATTATAATGAATTTCATAACCGAACTTCCTAAGTCACCTAACAAAATCAACACATTTCCTACTTGTGAAGACAACGTACAAAATGGAATAATATACAGAGTTATACATGCGAGAAATAATTAGATTACTTGAAATCCCAGTATCAATTGTGTATGATTGCGATCTACTATTCTTATCTCATCTTTGGAAATATTTATGACAAATACTTGGCACAAAGTTACGCTCCAGCACTGCATACCACCCACAAACAGACGGGCAATCGGAGAGTATAATCCAAATTCTTGAGAATATGTTAAGAGCCAACGTACTAGAACTTACTGGAAGTTGGGATCAATACTTACCCTTAATGGAATTTTTGTACAATAATATCTATCAAGCTTCGATTGGAATGCCGCCTTATGAAGTGCTGTACAGAAGAAAATGCAGATCACCTCCCCATTGGGATAAAGTTGGTGAGAGAAAATTATTAAGCCCCGAAATGGTACATGACATGTTATTCGTGGTTGAAAAAATAAGAAAGAACTTAATTGTAGCTGAAGATTGACAACAGAGCTACAGAAATAAAAGGACATCCATTGGAATTTGAAGTAGGAGATAAGGTATTTGTAAAGATTTTCCCAATCAAAAGATTATTACGATTTGGGAAGAAAGGAAAACCGACATCGCAATATATTGGACCTTTTGAAGTCAAGGAAAAGATCGGACCAATCGCATATAAGTTGGACCTGCTAAATTCCTTGAGTGCATAATGTTTTTGAACTACGAAAGTATATCCCCGATCCATCACATATTCTGCCAAAAGTCCCTATTGATGTACAGGCCAACATAAGCTGCAAAGATAGGCCAGTTAAAACATTAATGCAGGAAATGAAGCGTCTTCAAAGCAAAGAAGTCCCACTGGTCAAAATGATGTGGAGGAGCGACGTAATGAAATAAAGAACCTAGAAAAGGGAAAGTAAAATGAGAGCAAAATTTCCCGAGTTATACAAGTGAATTTCGAGGATGAAGTGCTTAGAAAAAGGGATGATTTTAATGTCTTAAAAATTTTTGAGTTACTTTTTAATTACTTTAGGAGGAAAATTTGGAGGTTAAGGACTTTTTTGAAAGAATAAATCTGCAGGTACATGAAAATTTTCACAGATTTTTCACAGGAAGACATTTATCTTCCTGTGATTGGCTGCTGCCAAAAACAACATTTCTCTTTTTGAAAGTCTAGAATTATTTTGAAGAACGTCGTGTTAGGAAATTATGATTATTTACGTTAGGGGACAAAAATTAAATGTTAGGGACCTAAATGAATTTTATAAATAGATAAAGAATAAACTAAGGGACCAAATCATAAGGAAATCCGAAACTAGGACCCAAAGTTGAAATGAAAACTGAAAATCTCAGATTTCAGTGTGTTTGGACGCCCCAAATCTCGGGGCTTCGTTTGAGCTGTATGTGTATCAATTTGAGGTAATTCAAGTTGCTTTGTAAAGTACTAGATGAGTAATTTAGGATGAATATCAATATATGTAACAAACAGGTCAAGAATTGAGGTTCAAATTCCTGTTCAAAGTACGGACCTGCAGCTGCCTGGAACAGTTTCTATATACACTTGTTGGCAGAAATTTGAGGTTGTAGGGGAACGTGTCTCTCTTTTAGGTCATTATCACTTCATTCGCAAGACACTTGGGATGGAGTTTATGTGCTTAAACCATTGGAGATTAGCTGGAAACAAGAAGATAAAGTGTAAGGAAGTGGCACGGGTGGTGGAACGAAGGTAGTGGAAGACAATTCTCGTGTCATGTCTAAGATGTTATAAGCTTCATGAATGCCTTCCACTATCACATACAGATAATCTAATCTATAACTTACGTTAGCCAAATTATTGTCAAACGACCTCCCGACCCATAATTCTTGGATGGCTTTTGGTTGATAGCCCATTTGTTTATTACCTATTAACTCTTGGGCATAACTATTGTTTAACCTAAAAGTCCATCTATCCTTTATATATGCGGGCTCCCGTTGTTGTGTTGGCAGTGTGTGAGAAAATTTATTTGCTTCCCTTATTGTGAGAGAAATCGGCTGCAATTTTTCTTCTTGGCTTTGTGCTTCCTGTTTTGCAGTATTTTCTTCCAAATCTCTTTCAGCCTCTATGGCTATTTTGTGGCTGCAATAACTGTTCATTCTGTGTCATTTGTGGGCAATACCAAGCAACTGGAGTTAAGGGTGGTTGTAGGAGTGTTTGGGTCTTGGAACCTTGGTGGTGTCAATTCAGTATTGTGTGAAATACTAAGCCCGAAAACTTTGGTGTCAATATTCCGCTCAACATATTGGTGGTGTGTAAAGGTTCCGACCAAGACTAGACAAGAAATCGGCTGGAGAAAACAAATCAAAAACTATCCAAATTTTCATCACCAAACCGAACCTGGAATCCAATTTTTCAGTCAAACTAGTGGCCAGTTGAAGAATCCAGTGCCACAGGTAGACCTGCAGGTGGAGACGCAGTCGACAACGCGTGGATGCACGTTTGAAACTTTCCGAGAAGGTTTCTTCAAACATATTTTTTATAACATGCATTCTAACAATTTGGTGGTGTTAGTTTTCTATTTCAGGTTAGAAGTTGAAAATTCGACAATTTTGCCCCTTTACGTTTGTGATTAAGTTCTATGTTTGAGTGATTGCTACAATTGCGGAGACTTTAGGGAGAATAGTGGTGGTTCTAAAGTGTTAAATTTGCATCTCTCGTTATTTACGGACTCAGATAGGTCTGCTCTGATAAATTGGCTTATCCTGTTTAATTTCCAGCACTAGCGCATCATCGTGTGGGGGTGGCAATATGATTGGGGTTACCGTGTGGGTAACCATTGCATGGGCTAGAAATTAGGAACTACTTGCCTTTAGTTGCTACAAATTGTTTATTTGATAAACTTCAGCATATTATCTATGTGATATATTGTGCTTAAAACTATTTGGTTGACATATCTCTTGTCTCACTGTTAAGTCTCTAGAATATCTAGACCTTACCCATTTGAATATTCTTTTGATCTAAGATCGAGAATCTTACGAAACCCTGTGAATTTAAAACTGTGTATATTGTTTGCAATCCTAAGTTTACTTTATGTGGCTTAGTTGTGATTCTGTATTTTTTTTTATTGATTATTAAAAATGACCATTCACAATTTTGATTTGGAAACTTTTAACCAAAAAGTGATTTTTCAATTTGGAAACAAAAAAGAGAGATATTTTGGTTCAACAAAAGGTTTCAAATCCATTGATAGCAATTTTCCCGTTGATTTTTCAAAAGATCGAAAAGACGAAGCTGATGATCTTGCTTATACCTCATTATTTTACTCTTTCTTGACACAGTTTTGAGAAAAGTAGGTAAACTGAAAACCACTAAAGAACTTTAAAAAAAGTTGGAAGACTTGTATTTGTTCAATTATACTCCAAATAAGCTTTACTTACTTGAGTGTTTTATCAGTTTTAAAATGGATTTTTCAAAAGATGTTGATGACAATTTAGACGTGTTTAACAAACTTGTTCTAAGATATTGTTAACTATGAAGAGTCAGTGACTGATACATATAATTTTATTATTTTGTTGAATTCCATACCTGATAGTTATAAAGAAGTAAAGAATGCTATTAAATATGGTAGAGATACTTTGACACATGAAATTGTCATTGACTATATTAGAAGTAACGAGATGGAGATTAGAGCTGAAAAACATGATACAAAAAACAATGAAATTTACATGATGAGGGATAGAACTCAATTTAGGCAAACCAGTCATGATGGTTACAAGAGTAGTGGCGAGTCAAGTAGTAATGGAGGTAGAAAGAAGGGCAATGATAGGTTTAGATCCAAATCTAGGACTAACGTTCAGAAATGCTATGACTGTAGGAACACTGGGCAATTTATAAAGGGTTTCTATAAAGAGAAAGGTAAGCAAAAGGGTAAGGAGAGAGATGAAGTAAATGTGTTGTCTTCTATTTCCGATAGTGGCGATGGTGAGGTTTATATGATTACAAGTCCTATTATTATCCCGTTGAATTGAATTTAAATACCAATTCTCGTTTGCATGAATGGATACTTGATTCTGGTGCATCTTTTCATGTAACGTCACAAAAGGATTGGTTTGAAAATTTGCATCAATTAAATGATGAGCACATTGTGCTGTGTGACAATTTTGCTTATACTATTGTTGTAATTGGTAATATTACCTTAAAGTTTGGCACTGATTTTGTGTATACTTTAAAAGATGTTAGATACATCCCTAAATTGTCTAGAAATTAAATTCAATAGGAAGACTTGAGAAAGCTAACTTCACTGGTAAAATTTGAAATGGAATTTTAAAACTGGTTAACAGTGCATTTGTCTCTATTAAGGGAATCACGAAAAATGATATTTATATCACTATTGGAGAAGTGAGAAGAGGCTTAAATTTCGCTATCTTTTTTGCTAAGGTCGATCACTTACATAAATGGCACAATAGACTAGCACATGTGGGTATTAAAGGGATTAGATTTCTTAATGAAAAATGTACATTTGAAAATGACTATGCCTGATTTATCTTTCTGTGACGATTGTATGCTTAGTAAACATCATAGATCTACCTTCTCCATGAGTGTTCATAAAACTAAAAGCATGCTTGAATATATTCATTCGGACTTATGGGGTCCCTCTAGCAGTCCCACCTTGGGTGGAAATAGGTACTTCTTGTCTATCATTGATTATTACACTAGGAAAGTATAGGTTTATCTTTTAAGGAATAAATTTGATACTTTTTAGAGTTTTAATAGTTTGAAAAGGCAAATTGAGAACCAAATTGGTGAGATGATCAAGTTTTTGAGAACTGATAATGACCTAGAGTTTTGTAACACTGAATTTGACAATCTGTGCAAAGAAAATGGGATAACAAAACATGAAACTGTTCCTTACACTCCCCAACAAAATGGGATAGCGGAAAGGATGAATAGAAGAACTGTACGATGTTAAGTTGTGGTCTTCCAAAGTCTTCTTTGGGAGAAGCTGTTATGATGCTTGTTATCTGATTAATTTAAATCCATCTGCTATATTGAATGATGATACTCTGCATGAAAAATGTTCTGATAAACTAAGTGATTATTCTATATTTAGAACTTTTAGCTGTGCTGCATTTTCTCATCAGAGTGAGGGAAAGCTTGAACCTAGAGCTAGAAAATATGTTTTTCTAGGTTACCCTGAAGGTGTCAATGGTTACAGGTTCTGGGATAGGAGCCAAAAGGGGTTAAGATCATTGTGAGTAGAGATATTGTATTCAATGAGAGCGAAATATCGTGCCTTAAAATTGAATCTGAACCTGTAAGTGAAGAAGAGCAAGGTGAAGAGATAAATCAGTTGAAAGTGGAGTTTGGAAAACTTAGCACATCCATCCTTGTTACTCGGAGTGAGGTGGAGACTTAGGATCAACAACTTGACATGGAGAGTAGAGAGGAAATAGTGATAGAAGAGAATCCTTTAGCAGATTATAATTTAGCTAAGGATAGAGAAAGGAGACAGTCTAGAGTACCTGTAAGATTTGGATATAATTCCGAGTTAGCTTTTGCTTATGGGATCTATGATGAGTTAGCTGATAGAGAGCCAAAAACCTTTGAGGAGGGTACTAGCGTATTTGAACCCTTTGAGGAGGGTACTAGCGCATCTGAAGAGTGGTTTAAGGCAATGAATGATGAGATGAGTTATTTAGAAAAGAATCAAACTTAGGAGCTACTACCTAGACCTAATAATGAATCTACTATTGATTGTAAATGGGTATTTAAGGTTCAGAAGGGTACTACAGTATCTGAACCCTTAAGATTTAAGGTTAGGTTAGTGGCCAAGGCATACACTCAGAAGTAGGGGGTTGATGATAACGAGATTTTTTAATGTGTTGTTAAGAATACCACTATTAGAGTCATACTGCATTGGTTACATATTTTTACTGAAAAATTGAACAACTTGATGTAAAAATTACTTTTTTACATGGTGAACTTGATGAACAAATCCTTATGAACCAACCAAAAGGTTTTAAAGACTGACTAAAACCTGATCATGTGTGCTTCTTGAAAAGATCTTTATATGATTCAAAACAATCACCTAGACAGTGGTATAAAAAAATTGATTATTTTGTATTATCCATAGGGTTTCAACAGAGTAAATTTGATCATTGGTTATATTTCCAACATAATGATGCTAATAATGACTATGTGTTCTTATTTCTATACGCGGATGATATGCTCTTAGTTGGTTCATCACCCAAGTGGAAAAGTAATATAAAAACAAATTTGAATAGTGAATTTGACGCAAAAGATCTAGAAAAAGCTAAAAGAATCTTAGTTAGGGAAATTGAAAGAGATATGTCAAATTCCGTTTTGTTTTTACACTAGTCCTCTTATGTTTCAAAGGTGATAAAGAAATACATGATTGCAAACATGTTACATTACCTTTAGCTAATCATTAGATGGTATGCACTATACCAGATTTAGCTTTTGTTGTTAGCACTCTTAGTACATGCATGTCTAATCTTGGTCCTAAGCATTGGGAAGCCTTGAAATGGATGTTAAGGTACTTAAAATGAACTAGTGATGTAGGTCTAAGTTTGGTGTTAATAAGGAGGGTGTGAAATTAAAGGATTTTGTAGATGCTGACTATGCTGGGGATAGAGATAATAGAAAATCTACCTCTTCTTATGTGTTTACTTTGTCTAGCTCTTGCATTAGTTGGAAATCTCGGTTACAACACATAGTTGCACTATCCACGACAGAATCTGAATACATTGCTACCACTAAAGCTATAAAAGAAGCATTATGGCTTAGATGCCTACTTCATGAACTTTTGTGTTTTAAGTGATTATGTGTTAGTATATCATGATACTCAATCTTCTATACATTTATGCAAAAATCCTATTTTTCACGAATGCACCAAATACATTGATGCTAGATTACATTTCATCAGATATATTATGTCACAAGAATTTGTAAGATTTGAAAAAATACATACACAATATAGTTCCTCATACATGTGAACTAAGGTGCTACCAGTGGTAAAGTTTAAAAGATGCAAAGATCTTCTAAACATTGGTGAAGATAAATAATTTCCAATTTTATCGGTTCTCTTTTTTTAAATTATTACTAACGTGTAATAATTTTTCTTTGCAGGTCCTTTGACACTAATGTGAAGGTTTGTTAAGCAAATTGTTGTTAAACGACCTCCCGGACAATGATGTTAAGTCATTACTTATTCAGTTTGCATGGACCAATGACTGAAGTGAAACATCGACGCCATAAGTGTAACGACCTAATCCTATAGCCTATTTAGGTCATTTGAATTAGACTAATTTAATTAGAGCTATTCATGGCCCGACCCATAATTCTTGGATGGCTTTTGGTTGATAGCTTATTCATTCATTACCTATTAACTCTTGGGCCTAACTACTTTTTAACATAAAAGCCCATCGATCCTTTATATATGCTGGCTCCCGTTGTTGTGTTGGCAGTGTGTGAGAAACATTACTTGCTCGCCTCATCGTGAGAGAATTCAACTGCAATTTTTCTTCTTAGCTTTGTGCTTCCTGTTTTACAGTGTTTTCTTCCATTTCTCTTTCAGCCTTTGTGGCTATTTTGTAGCTGCAATAACTGTCAATCTCGTGTCCTTTGTGGGCAATACCAAGCAACCGAAATTAAGGGAGGTTGTAGGAGTGTTTGGGTCTTCGAACCTTGGTGGCGTCGATTCTATATTGTGTGAAATACTGAGCCCGAAAACTTTGGTGTTAATATCCTGTTCAACAACTTATACAACGTATTACAGAGTGAAAAAGAAAGCTCTTATGTAAGCTGACAAATGGAAAAAAATTCTAGTGCAGTGATGAGTCCCTACATTGAGGTGCCACCACCTTAGACACCTTATGCCTCTAGCTATAAATTGAGTTGTAGCCTTCATCATTCTTTCACAAGAAGATCACTCTTCTATCATACCACAAATATACAGTTTCCACACCTAGAAATCGTGCATATATAGAAGCAAAAAGTTGAATTTTATCTTGCACATTACCTTCTTAAAGAACGAGTAAATTTTGTCTATGTATCACTTATATTAGGCATGTAATCAATATATTCTGCTTATTCCTAGTGATCGTTAGATTTCCCACAAGTGTATAATATGGTGAACAAGTAATAAAGTGATGAGTAGGATGTTGTTCCCACAAGAACTTAGTACTCAATCTAATGTCAATCAATTATATCTCTGATCGAATAGTTAAATATGTTTGAATTACTTATACTATTTAATCTAATTAAACTAACAATTTTATCGATCAAATTATAAAGTTTTTGTAAATTTAGATGAGAAGATTACTAAGACCTTGAATATTCATTATTAATTTGTTTCTAATAACATGACAATATGTGCACATTTTTATTGATCAATGTTCCTAAGTCAATTAATAGTATTTCTCGATATCAACTAAATCTATATATTGTAACCTCATCTATCTCTATGAAAGATGTAAATATGAAGCATGCATTAAAAATATTAGAACATGTATAGAAATCATGCAAAGCAGAGCGATGTATCTTTATTCCCTATCGGACTTTACAATAATTGTTATAAAGTGCTGTCAATCCTATTGTCTCTCGCTCGAGAATCAATACAATTCATAAATCAATCCAATTAGTGATCAAGTAATTGAAAATCAATAAACTCTATAACAATTATCTAAGAATAAAAACATATTGGGACTCAAATTATTATTAAAACTTCATAACAAGGGTTCTAGAATATCTTAATAATTAGAAACCTAGGCATATTACAAAATTGTAAGAAATCATATTTAATTTGTAAAACATCATTGGGATTTTGACTAATTGAAGATAAAGATGATGAATCTTGAATCTTGAAGCTCTTTAATGATTGCTTGATGAATTTCAATTGTGCCTTCCCTTCTTGCCCAAAAACCAAGATCTGATAGTCAATTAATTGAATTCTTACAATTGTTTCATGATTTTTCCAAAAGTGTGATGAATTGTCTTCCATTTGATGATGTTAATTAATGAATTGTGTAGTATGAGAGGTGTCCTATAATGTATGTATATATTTGGTATTTATAAGTAAAAAGTGTATTTTATATACTTATTTGGGCATAAAATTATAGACATTTAATAGTTCTTTTGCGTAATTATAGCCTAATTTATTGTATATTTCGTTTATTAGATAAAACTCGAAGATTGGAAGTGGAATTGAAGCAAAGAAGCGAAAAATAGTGAAAAGGGGCAAAATCCAAAATTCGAGGATCAAATTGAAAATATTCAATAGTTAATTTGGACCACAAAACGATAATTGAAGATTGGTATGAGTAACTTAGATGTAATTAGAAGTCAAAAAGAAAATGAAATATGATCAAAGTATGTCACAAATCAATTTCCAATCACGAAAATTATAATCTAGATTTTTAATCTAAGATTGAGACCCATTTTTAGTATAGTAAAAGTTCGAATTGTAAATATTGTATTATAGCCTTTTGAATTATCTTTTTAACGTATTTTGAATCGCCTCAATTGAATATCGGAATAGAAAGTTATGACCAAAATAATGACGACTATGCAGAGACAAAAATATGCACGCACGAAGACAACTTTCTTTATTCGATTGGAACTCTTTTGAAAATCATTTTGGACGTAATTTTCAACCAATTTTCGACTCTTACAAATGCGTAACAATAGAATACATTATAGACACCTCTCACAAACATATTATACTCAAATATTCATAAATTATTATCATCAAATGGAGTCAAAATTCATAATTTTTGTGAAATAATTGAATGAGACTTGCAAGAATTCAAGTGAAAATTCAAACTTGATTTTTGGGCAAAAAAGAGAATGCGCAAGTGAAGATTTATCAAGAAACCATTAAAGAGATTAAACATTTCAAAATTTATCTATATTTTCTCAATTTATCAAAAAGTCGGGTTATATCTTTCCACTTAAATATGATTTTTTGTAATTTTGTTACACTAGGCTAAAATTTTAACGACTAAGATGTAGATGAACCCTTATTATGAACTTTTTAATATAAATTAAATATTTTGACGTCCAATATGTGTGATTTCTTGGATGCTTGTTATTGTTTAATGTTTTTCAATTAATTAACCACTAATTAGGATGATTTGTGAATTTTATTAATTTAAAAAGAAACGATAAAATATATAGCACTTATAAAAAACATTGTAAAGTCGGATATGAGATAGAGATATACCGTTATGCTTTACAAGATTTCTATAAACGTTTTACCGCTTTTAATCTATGCTTTTATGTTTGCATTTTTTATAGAAATGTCACATGAGATTATAGATTTTATTGACATTGAGATATGATTTTAATTAACTTAGGAACATTGATAAATAAAAATGAGCACATAGTGTCATGATATTGATTTTCATTAAATATGGATTAATAAGAGGGATTTGAAATCTTTGTAATCATCTTGCATAATTATATTAAAACTTTCATAAACTTGCTCAATAGTATAGTTATTTAAAGTAGTTCATTAGCATAAAATCATAAAACAAAATTTACTATTCAAAGGTTGAAATTAATTGATCCTAAATTAAGTATATAGTCCTCGTGTGAACGATACTTTATTTATCACTTTATTACTTGATTGTGATACCATTCACTTGTGAGAAATCAAACGGATCAATAAGGCTTGAAAATAGGTTGAAAATCGCATCCAAAATTCGTTCCAAGAGAAGTTTTAATCAAATTCAGAATTTGCCACAGAAGTACCAGATTTGGCTTGGGCGGTTGCGCCAGTATAAACTTGGGCGATTGTCCGGGCTTAATCTTTAGCCCCTAATTTTTTTTTTTTGATGACTGGATGGTTGTTCGGACATAATGGGGATGTAGAGAATCTCAAGAATACATCAACAATTGGAGACCATTACCCCATATAACAAAAAGATAATAAATGATCATTATCTTTAATTTGTTTCAAGTTGCCCCTTCATCAATCTAAAACAAACATCTGGTCTCTACACTTTAATTCCATGAAAACTAATACCCATTAGTCAAAATTCATCTTTAGTAGATCACTTTAATTGACTAATTTTCTTTAAATAATAGCACAACACATTTTAATATATTACGTGTGACCCCAAATATGTTAGAATTTTCCAACACCATTTAATTGGGCCTCATTTTTGTATGTCAACATTTTGTCATTGAACTTCCAGTGAAATCTTAATCGGGTTACCTAACATTAATGAGATCATTTAACTTTGATAATTTATTTTAACAAGTAAGCTCAGAAATTTGTTCGATGAACTCTTGACTTGACTCCTTGGTGAATTAATTTTCAGCAAAAATGAGATTGGATAACCAATCCTTAAGTTCGAGCTAACTATTTATGTTAAAGTATCAAACTTGTGGACATAAAGGCTTTAAAACTGCAACTTCCAAGGTTAATCTGCGCATTTAAGTGTACGAGTCAGCGAGCATTTGGGATTAGGATGATTCTCTCTTTGCGCAACGTGGCAAATAGACAAGATTGAGAAATAGGTAAACGAAGCTACCCAATTGGTAAAAATCAGTTTGGATTACATTTGACATGTTTTTGTTCCACGTATGTACATATGGGAGGAGTCACAAAGGGTTAATAGGCGTTTGTGCAGGTTGGCTGCTGCACCATGGACTACCAGATAGTTGCGTTCCATTTCATCATATTTGATTTTTCTAAAACGCTTTCTGTATGTCACTGGCTAACAAGTTTGAGCAATAAATCTCCACCTTCGGATGGTTCTTAAATATGCGATCTCAGAAGCCACCAAAGAGACGGGATATCGTAAAATATTTTCAATCATATTGTTCAATGGACTTTGAGTGCCGGATACATTTATATTGTCATGCCTTTCAGTGAGATTCGCTAGATCACCACATTATTTTAGTTTCATTTGAATGTAACATTTTTGAATGACTTGGCGAAGTACTTTTTTTTATAATTTTTAAATTTCCTTTATTTAATGAAAAGAATCTTTTGGACTGTCCATTTGTTCATCGATGCCAACATTAATTCTCGAGTATATAATATTGTGCATTTTACAAAAAGTTGGAAAGGTCGCACAATTAACTTAGCCAAGTATGGTTTACAGACTTCGTGATATCATTAAAGTCTAAAAATATGTTTCGTACAAGCAATTCTACTCACCAATGGGGCAGGTGTATAACTTTAAGGTAGGCAAATTGAATTTCACTTAAATAAAAAATTATTTATTGATAATATTTTCTTAGATGTTTGCCGTTCCATGGGTGCTTGAGAGTTTCGCCCCTTTCGTCCACAAGTTTATATGCTCCCAATCTTGTTACTTCGACTACAGTACACGACCCTTCTCAAATTAGACCTAAAGAACATGACCCAATATCTTTGTTCACGAGGAAGATTTGCTTCAAAAAAAAAATTCTACGAACCTTGAAATTAAAATTCCTTTTCATCTTCCTTTGATATACCATGAACTTCATTTGAGAATTGTCCCACCTTTCATGATCTCATTCACTGCTTCTTCATTTTGTTCTAACTTGATGTACTTAGGCATATATTTTTAGGTATCATAGCCTCAAGTTCATAAGCTAATGAGAAGGGAGTCTCCCTTGTGGCACTCCTTTTAGTGGTACACTGATCATAAAATTTGTGACAATTTGTCGGCCCACAATCCCTTCGCTGAATCGAGCTCTCTTTTCAAAATTCTCTTTAAGTTCTTGTTCACAGCTTCCAATTGTCAATTAGCCTAAGAACAATATGGAGTGGAAAAATATCTGTGAATTCCCAGTTCTTCGCACATCGGTTTCAACTTTTCCCATGGGATTGTGCACAATTGTTTGAGATAATAAAGTTCAGGATTCCAAATCGACGACGATAATTTTCAGATGATATTGGAGAAAATATTATACTTGTACCCACTTGGTTAAGTAATCTATTGCTACGATCATGAACTTTAGATTAGATCTATCTCTAGGCAAAGGTCCTATAAAATCAATACTCCACTTCACAAAAAGGCCTATGGCTATTAATGGTAATCAACTTGACGAGGTATAATTGCGAACTTTTGACATTTTTTGCATTTCTTAGCAAAATCTGTAGTGTATTTTTCTCGTAGTTGGCCAATAATAACCTTGCTTCAATGCCTTTTGTGCCAAAGAATGTCCGCTATCATGATTTCCACATATACCGTATTGAATTTCCCTTCACACGTATAATGCCTCATTTCCCTATGCATATAAGCAAAAGGATTGAGTGCCCTCGCTTGGATATGATTCAAATCTTGCTGCTTATGCACTTATCTTTCTTCCTTCTCTTTTATTTTCAGGAAGGGTTGCATCTCTCAGATAGAATGTTATTTCTTGTATCCAAGTGGCCTCCCCTTGAACCTACATGTTTTCTTCTTTTTTCTAACTGGCTGATGGGTTTGATAACAATTTTACTGGTATGGTTTTAAAAAGTTATGCATCTTTTGTGCTTGCCAATTTAGACAAAGCAATAATGTACCCGTTTTCTTCTCTCAGAATTTTTGAGAGTTCAAACTTGTCAAGGTATTGTATTAGGTCCATTATCTTGCCTTAAGTGATACGGATCTCCAGTACTATCATATTGTTAGTCATAGTGATATGACTATGACGGATCATAACAGTAAACATCTGGACCTGTCCACCTCCTCCAGATAGTATAACCATATTTCAAGAATTGATGTTCAGTGGAACTCTTCACCATCACACGTAATGGACCAATTACCCTCTCTACACTGTAATTACGCATAATCGTTACCTGAAAGGGGTAGGTGATGGGAATTTACTTAATCATACACAGTGGAAATAAAATAATTTTCAATTCCCACCAAGGATCTGTAATGTGTTTAGATAGAAACTGTGATAAGAATTATACCTTAGATGAATTCTACAAAGTCTTTTGCTGATTCTCGAATTCCAATGATCACGATTTGCAATCCAAGCTGTCCAATTGTCCAACTTTCAATGGTGATCCACACAGAGAACAAGAATGACGGCTAGAGTTTTCTTTTCTTGTGCTAGCAAGAATAATGAAAAAATTCTCTCCAATTTACAAACCCTAGCAGCCTATTAATATAAGTCCAAGTGGGCTTAGCCCATCTCTAAACTTAACCCGGTCCGATATTTAATTAATCAAATTAATTAAATCCGGTTCATGAATTAAATAAGTCAATTAATTAATTGGGCCATATTAATAAGCAATCAAATTAATTAAGTATTCAACATTTGTCAATTAATTAATTGGTAAATCTCATTCTTCTGATTCTCTTTTGTGTGTGACCCATTATGTTCCCGATCACGATGCCTAACGACGTGAATTATTATTTTGATCTAATCAAAATCGATAAATTAAAACACCCATTTAATTTATTACTAATTCACATACGTCGTCCCAAATTGACATCTATCAATGTGTCAGGGTAATACACGTGATGGAAAATGTCACGTGATATGACAAATCAAACTTGTTCGTTTACCGTGAAATTATAATTCTTTCGTCAATATGATCCAATCAATTATGAGATATGAATATGTGTCAATCTCAATTATCGATTATATCTTTTATCCCACTGTTAAGTCAATGTAAGTCGAAAACTCCTTTTCGACTTATGAGTTCACCTTGGCCAATGATTTCATTATCAACTTAATTAGATAAAATGTAGATCATAATCTCTTACTATCTAAGAGTGACGAATTCTCTATCGGTCATTCACAACTTTCATATGATTCTTGACATACCCGAACGATGCTGTATTAGCGACCCTTGACAAAGCAACATCTAACACCACCAAAGTATGACTATCCTCGAATAAGGTATTATGATGACCTCAAGTCAAAGGACCAATTTCACTACCGAATGTTAGAGATTAACCACTAACACTCAGATAGTTATCCAAGTGGAATCTCCCAGCGGGTCTCCAATGTTTTGTTTTATAACAAAATATCCATGTGTTCATTCAAGTGTCACCACACTTTAACTTGTGAGATCAGCTACTTACTTTACAAGTAAGAATGCCACACGTGATGATCTATCCGTAATAACAATATCCGTATATCGTTATTACTTCGACCACATACGATTTAAGATTCGATCATATGTAATTTGTATCTTACAATTACAACTCATTGTAATTAACAAATCACCCAAACTTGAATCTACGGATTCTATTATTTAATTTATTAGAATATTAATTCAATTAAATAACAGATATTGCCATACATATGCATCAATTATATATATTTAAAGTGTGTATGTCCAAAGTTGATTGGACCTATGGCATAATACTTACAGTAGGGATAAAGGGGAATAAGTATAACAGCTCAATGAGTAAAATATTGTGTTGGTGTATACCTGATGCATGCCATGTTATGCTTTTTTCTCAAAGATCTATCTTAATCTTTTTTCTCCCTTGTGAAACAAAAAATCTGTACACCTGAACTCGCTTTAATCAAACATAAGTATGGCTAAAAACTCATCCAGTACATGTGCCCTATTTGAAACAATAAATCCATAATTAGCCATGTGTGATTTTTGTTTAGAAATGTTGGTCATTTACACAATTGACCCTTAAACCATCATTGAGGCATCCCAACACTACATACTTCACACAAACACCATGTGATCCAACGAGCATCCTCTTGCAACGGCCCATATGACCCATATTGGTGTATAATTAATTATTTACACATTGTATGCATGCCAATTTCCAATAATATTGGGCTATATAATTTCCATGCCATGTTCATAAATAATTTTGAACTGTACTAATTGTATAAGAGACGGATAGTTGCATAGCCATCAATTCACACAATTACATTCTACATACCTTCGCATAAGAAATCACACAACTAGTATAAATCTAGCTAAATATTTAACTTACAGATTAGATGAGGATTAGATTCACGAACTCGTCCTGTCAAGTTATACAAATCAATAATTTCAGAATCTTATTTCAATATATTGTTTTAAAATAATTTATTGGTCGTCGGGCACCTTCCAAATCAGATTGAATTAATACCAGGTACCTCTAATAACCATAAGTATAAGAAGACAGTGCCTTATTTTAGTATGTGTGTCGAATGAGAGTATCAGAAACTCCATTAATAGAGTTTTCTGTGCTCTCTCTTTCTTTTCTTTTTTTCTTGTATCCAAAATTTTCTCTTAGAATTTAATTTGTTCTTCGTGACTCCTCCTGATTAAGAACTTAATTATCTTATAAAAATATCCTTTAATGTTAACTGCAAGTTGGAACATTAGTTGACGTAGGAGGATTTTCAGTTTTTCCTTTCCTTTTCATAGGATTTTTAATATTTATTTTGTCCATTCTTTTGTTATTGCTCCATCTTGGTTTGGTTTGCTGAACTTTATTCCATGTCATTGGAGAAAATTTTGATCTTTGACTCGTATTTCAGGATTCCCTGGCCTTGACTAATATTTAGCTCCGCTTGCTCTGCAATTAGGCTCGATCAGCTATAATTGCAAATGAGACTCACTGAGTTCCAGCCATTCTAACATCTCGATTAAGTTTGGGACATAAGCCTTATACGATATGTTCAACTTTGAGCTCATCCGTACTAACCATATGAGGTGCAAAAAAGGATAGTTCGTTCTCGAACTTCTTGATATAATCTATGACTGACAGATTACCTTGACGTAGTTGGGTGAATTTGTTCAATTTCCAGGAGTAGATAGAAGATGAGAAGTATTTGTTTCGAAGAGTTTCACAAACACAAGCCCAAGTCATTTGGGTTGTATCCTCGATACATTGAATGGTGTCCCACAAGTGCACTGCGCCACCTCGCAACATAAACGTAGCACACTTGACTTTGTCTTCATCTGGAATTTGACAATAAGTGAAAGTTCGCTCTATCGTCCTAAACCAGTTCTCAGCTTGGATAGTGATATAAGATGGTGTTAACAATTCTCCACGATGACCGACTACTTAATATGCACCCCCCTGTCGAGCACCACAATATAGGCTGTCTACTACTACGAGGACGTCAACCCCCATGAGGCCTTCTACGATCACATAGGCCGTCTACCACTACGAGGCCGTCGACCCCCATGATGCCCTCTACATTCACATAGGCCGTTTATCACTATGAGGCCGTCGACCCCCACTATACTTAGCCAAATAAATGGCCATGAGATAAACGAGTGTGGTCGCAGCTATAGAACGTGGGGGAGTGGGAAGGCATACGTGGGACACGTGGCACAATAATCATGGAACGGGGACGTGTCATCAGATGCCTATAAATACCCCAACGTGAGAAAAGGTATGCTTCGGGAAACCTGAACTATCTGAATTCCAATAAAATCTCTCCATATTCTCTAAAACCGAAACTAATTCTCATGCCGGAGGTACAAAGGGGGAGAAAGCCCCGACCTCATTTTGCAGGTAGAAAATACCGATCGGAGCAGCCGGAACTCCAGTCACGTCAAGGAGAACACGGAATTTACCTCGTTACTATTTCAGAGAGCGTTGATCACATCTTTAAAAATTGGAGGTTTAGATGCCTAAAGTGATCGCTGCTCTATCCTATCTCTGGCCTAGATTCTATCTGAATTAGATTTGCTCATTGGTTTAATTGATATGTCTGTTGTTCCACTAGCCAAGTCAGTCTTTCAATAAGAAAATCCGTATCACCTTGAGACATTTTCTGAAAAAATACCATTCACTGACTATTTAAGTTCATTATTATTAGTTTACCAATTTAAAGAAATGTGAGAATTATTGCATCAAGGTCATGTACCAATATAAAGGGGGGCAATTGTTAAACAAGAGTTCTTCGGTAATATTTCATCCAATAGTGGGATTTATGGGGTTGTTTTGGAATGCTGTTGGTAACTTAAATTGATAATGTTATCTACATTAAGAGTCCACTGATTTTGGAGCTACAGCAACATGACAGTTTTAGGATATTGGGGCTTAGTTAAAATGAGTATAACATAAAGGACTAAAAGAAATAATATAATGAAACCCTCATTTATGTACCTCTAAAATCTTGGCCTATAAGTATTACCTTTCATGAGTCATCTTCAAGGACACATGGCAAGAGATAAAGTGGGCTAGGATGTCAGAGATTAAGTCGATAACTTAGCAGCTTAATGTGTGAAAAACTTACTAAACAAGGAAGCAATATTAAAATGGAAAAAGTCCCATTTTTTGTACCAGTCCATTACCTTTAGGATTATGCCCTGCGTGCATGATAGTTTGTTCACAAGGGTTTTACAGGCCCCTCACTATAGAGGCGGGCCCCACCCCAATGTATTAAAAAAAAATGTGGCCCCCCATGTATATAACCTGGGAAGAGGGTGTTCCCTATCTTTATCATGGTATTTGACTAGTATAAATAGGCCTTCACTCAAACAAAAGCCTACAGAAATCGTACCAACTTAGTGTACTCAATGAAAAGAATTAGGTATTAAAGGTAATGAACTATATTATTCTTTTAATTCCAAAATTTAAGTTCACCAAATGAAGATTTTTATACGAGAATTAAGTTCTTAAATCAGGAGTTAGGAAGAATAAATTAAATTCTAATAGAAACTTTTGGGTACAAAAAAAATAAAAAAGGAAATAACGAAAGAAAGAAAGAGGGCACCCGTGCCTGTCTTCTTATAGTTATGGTATATTAAAGGTACTTGTGGTCCTCTGATATTAAGTAAATCTGGTTTGAAAGGCACTCGTGCACCAATAAATTATTTTAAGAACAATATATTGAAATAAGATCATGAAATTACTGATTTGTATTCCTCCTCTAATCTGTGATTCAAATACGTAGTTAGATTTATATTATTTATGTGATTTCTTGTGTAAACGTATTTGAAAAGGAATTATGTGAACTAGTTGATAGTTATGCAACTATCCATCTCATATATAATTAGTATTTATGAAAATGGCATGGACATTATATAGCCCAATATTATTGGACTTTGGCAAGCAATGAGTAAATCATTAATTGTACACCAATATGGGTCATACGGACCGTTGCAAAAGGATACTTGTTTGATCACTAGGTGGTTCAATGGTTGAACGAGTGTTCAAACCTTGTATGAAGTATTTGGGGTTTGGATGCCTCGATGATGGTCAATTGTGCAAATGACCAACATTTCAAGACAAATATGACACGTAGCTTATTATGGATTTATTGTGTCAAATAGGGCACATGTACTGGAAGAATTTTTAGTCATACTTATGTTTGATTAAAGCGAGCTCGGGTGTACAAATTTTTGGTTTCACACTTGCCTAAAAAGATTAAGATAGATATTTATATTTAAGAAAAGAGCATAACATGGCATGCATCAAGTGAACACCGACACCATATTTTATTCATTGAGTTGTTATACTCATTCCACTTTTTTCCTACGACTTTCAGGTAACGATGCGTAATTATCTACAGTAACATTGGGCATCAGTTCTCAACATATGGTCATACTATTCGGAGGAGGTGGATATATATATATATATATATATATATATATATATATATATATATATATATATATATATATACAGAAATGATCTAATGAGCACCGGTGCTCATCTTATCCTAAGCACCAATGAGTTGGCACATTAATTCATTGGTGGATTGGAACTCACAAAATCTTTATCCACCAATGAATTAATGTGCCAACTCATCGGTGCTTAGGATAAGATGAGCACCGGTGCTCATTAGATCATTTCTGTATATATATATATATATATATATATTCAAATGTTTACTATTATTGTTATGATCCATTATAATACAACAACTAATAATATGATAGCAATGGAGATTCGTATCACTTAACGCAAGAAAATTGAAGCTATCCTTTTGGAGTTAATTATTTCAATACTCACTGAACTTTAAATAATGTCACGTTTCACTCATCGTACTTTAATTTGCACCTCATTACTCACTGAACTTTATAAAATTGCACTATGTTACTTACTGCCAAACTTCTGTCTTTAACGATTGTATACGTGGACGACGAATTTCACATTTCGTAGTTAAATCACTTCATGAATTGCTAGCTCAGATTTCGCAAACATTCCTCACCCATTTTCACCCCAAAATGGTCAATTTGGGGAATGCAAGCCACCAAAATTGGAATCCCAGATTCTTTTTGGACCCTAACCCCCAAATTGATTTTGCCATACAATTGAACCGCGAAGCTTGATTCTTGCAGCCATTCACATGAGAGACTACTTGGAGGTAAATCTGCTAATCTTACTAGGCAATTCATGCTGAAATTAGTAAGTAAAACTGGGCTGTTTTTGAGATTCTAATCACATTTATTCTGCTTTTTATGAGCGGGTTATTCCTTTATTTTGAAAATGGAGGATTAACATATTTTGAGTATGGTTTCAATATAATATTTGATAATTAGATTAAGGTATTTTGTTAATGTTACAGAACGGCATTGATTTGCCCTAACTTCATTTGTAACTGTTTTCCAAATTGAATGTGATTCATGAATGTCTGTCCATACAACTAGAGATGAAAAGGATAAGGGAAATTTTCTAATCTTACTGAGCAAAACTGCTTTTTATTTTTTTATTTTTTTTTTGCGATTTTCGGTTTTCTATTCATCTTTGAACAGATGTATTAGAATATTCTATATTTTGGGTGATTTTGCACAATTGTCATTCAGTAAATAACTAAGTGTTCACGTGTTCCAAATATCCAATAGTAGGTGTTGAAAATTCATTTCTAGTGAACGAACATAATTTTGTTAAAATCGAACTTGTAGGTTCTAGATGAGAGTCGTTCCGAAGTACTTTGACGCCAGTAGCAGCTCAGTCGTCACTAGTAATTTCACGTGGGACATGAATGAAGCAGCCGCCTTGTATGAAGTTCCAACGGATGAAGTTAATTTCGAAGTGCTGGTGGATGAATTGCAACTTACCGAAGAAAACGGTGGATAGCAAATGATTCCAATGTTTAAACTTTTGTGTCCTTTTGTTTAGCGTACAAACGGATCAAATGTACAGTATGTTTGGATCGAATGTCTGTTTTATTGCTTCGATAAATTGTCCATTTTTACACCTAGAACCATGTCAATCACATATCGTTTATCAATAATTCCTGTTTTAGAATGCCAAAATATACACTATGTCGGATCAAATGTATCACAAATTCAATGTTTTATACATTATGGTTTGATTTGTTTGTTTTCCATTGTCTCTTCAACCATTTCGAAACCAGAGTGCATAGATGTTTCAATTTCTTTTCATCCATTTGGAAACAAGTGTACAAGGTTCAATCCCATCGATGTTTTTTATGTTTAGTAGGCGAAAAGTTAAGATCAAAGTAGACCAGAAAGTTAATTCATGTTCATCAGCAAAAAAATTTAATCAAATAGCTCGAGAATTCTAAAAAACTAAACCACTATAATTTGAATAAATTGCTTAGTACACTTAAATCAACCATTCCCCTTTCATTAACTCGAATTCAAGCTAATAACTTAAAAATCCTAAAATTTAACACAACTTTAAGCTTGAAGCAGTAGTATTCAACTGGGAATATAAATAAAAAAAAATAATCAACCTTGAATGCAGGACCAACATCACCAGCATAAATTCTTCACTGTTAGCTATGCTTTGATTTGAATTTAAAGACTCCAAACAGAGGCAGCAAGAGCAAGAACTACTTATCAGTCACAACTCAATGCACCGAATATCTATAACCAGGATTTAAAATAAAATCAAACACCAGTTTCCTTTTATGGAATTATAATCTGTACATCAAAAGGCCAGCAATAACCCAGTTGCTGCCTTCAAAAAACTACATATGCTCTTGCTGCAACAACGCCAGCACAAAAAAACCATCCACACTTCAAAAACCAGTTTAAAAACACCATCCACACCAACACAAGAAGTTTCCTAACTACATCGACAAACCCAGCAACAACACCTTCACGAAAATCACCATCTACACTACCCATGCTCCTCAGGTTCATGCAGCTTTCAAAAATTTGATGTCCCAGCACGTTCCCTAGCATTTGCTCTTGCTGATCTTGCTTTGGAAGACTCGTTTCCATGTGAACGGTTGCAAGAATTAAGCTTCGCGGTCCGATTGTGTGGTAAAATCGATTTGGGGGTTAGGGTTGAAGGGGAATCAGGAATTCAATTTTGATGGCTTGCGTTCCCCAAATTGACGATTTCAGGGTGAAAATGGGTGAAGAGTGTTTGGGAAATCTGAGCTGGAGTGATTTAACTGCCAAATGTAAAGTCGGTTATCCATGTATGCAATCATCAAAGGCGGACGTTTAACGGTGAGTAATGGAGTGCAATTTTATAAAGTTCAGTGAGTAATGGGATGCAAGTTGAAGTATAGCGAGTGAAACGCGACATAACCTAAAGTTCAATATGTTGAAATAATTAACTCTATCCTTTTGTGTGTGTAAGCTAGAAAAGAATTTAAGAAAATGGGAGAATAAAGTTGTCTATTTTTGCTACTTTTGATTTGGCAACTCTATGTACTACTACCCATCCATCTTAGTTTTTTGGGCCAAAATATAAGTTAGCCTTGTCTAAGCTATAAAAATATATATATATATATATTTTTTTGTTTTATCAGAGGTGGCTTCAGTCATGTAATGGACATAGTGTGAAGTGAAAAATTAGTTGTGCTCTTTACTTTCTACATTCTATCTCTTGAAACAGTAATGTGATCTTGTGTATTTTATTTTCTAATGGCATGGGCGCTTTCCAAACCAGATTTACTTAATACTAGAGGGTCACGGGTACCTTTATACCATAACCAGATTTACTTAATACTAGGTTTAATATATGTACCAACTATTGCGACCGAGAGCATCACAAACTCCATTAATAGAGTTTTCTGTGCTCTCTTTCCATTTTTTTTTTTTTTCTTTTTTGTATCCAAAAGTTTTTCTTAGAATTTAATTTGTTCTTCGTGACTCCTGATTTAAGAAATTAATTATATTATAAAAATCTCATTTGATGAACTTAAATTCTGGAACTAAAAGAATAATATACTTCATTACTTTTAACAGACAATTCTTTTTTTTTTTTAAGAACAGTTGAGCTGGTAGGATTTCTGTAGGCTTTCTACTGTTTGAGCGAAGCTCTATTTATACTGTTTGATACCAATCAAATACGATGATAAAGATAATGGATTGGTACGAAAGAAGGGTTTTTTTCCATTTTAATAGTGCTTCCTTGGTTAGTAAGGATTTCACGCATTATTAAGTAGCTAAGTCATCAACTTAATCTCCAACATCTCAGCCCACTTTATCTCATGACATGTGTCCTTGAAAATGACTCATGAAAGGTAATACTCGGAGGATTTCATTATATTATTTCTTTTAGCCCTTTATGTTATATATTTTACAGTTTTTAAAATTGAATCCCTTTTCCTCAACTAGTAACGAGTAATAGAACTTCATTTTATTATAATTCCCAAAATCAATTTTCTATATCACTAAAGTTAATCACTAATTTCTTTAATGTTTTAAATCTCAAATTCACACGTTATTCAAAATCAACTTAATAAGATGTCGATCATTTCAAGGGTTGGACTAATAATTAAATTAATTGTAAAATACAAAATTAGAAGGATGTTATAATCTCCCCTCTATAGGACATTCATCCTTGGAATTTATCTAAGAGTTTGTTTGGGAATGATTAAAATTGGATTAAAATTGAAAAACTAGCCGTTATTGTTGACTTTTATTAGACGGGTGGGACCCAATAACTACTATATTTTCAATTTTAATTGGATTAAAATCATTCACAAACAAGCCCTAAATAGTCCAGGGTATTTTTTTTTTTTTTACATACTCGCACTCCCATGCTGCTACTTCTATTGTTTCACTTTGCCATAATACTTTCACGAGGGGAATTGACTTGTTCCATAGTTGCTTTGTTTCCCCTGCTAAAATTTCGAATTTATAAGCAATAGGTTCGACTCTTTCAAGAATTGAATGGTCCTATAAACTCGGGACTAAGTTTTCCTTTCTTTCCGAATCTCATTGTTTGTTTGATGGGTGCAATCTTCACAAAAACTTGATCATCAATAGAAAATTCCAAAGGCCCGTCTTCGTTCATCAACATAACTTTTCTATAGACGTTGAGTCGTAAACATGCGTTGTCGAATTCCCTCTACATCTTGAAGCATATCTTAAATGATTTTAGGACCAATTAATTATCATTTTCCGACATCATCTCAATACAAAGGCAATCGACATCGTCTTCCATATAAAGCTTCATACAAAGGCATGCCTATAGACGCAAGGTAGCTATTATTATGGTAGAATTCTACCAATGGTAAGTATTTACTCCAACTTCCTTGAGAGTCCATAACACATGCTCTTAACATATCTTCTAACATTTGGATGGTTCTTTCAGATTGACCATATATCTGAGGATAGAAGGAAATGCTCAACTTGGTGTCTAGCATACTTTGAAGAGTTTTCCAAAATGTTGAAAGAAATCTTGGATCTCGATCCGATACTACAGATTTTGGGACATCGTGAAATCGAACAATTTCACAAATTTATAACTTGAAAAATTGTTCCATTTTATATGTGGTTCGAAAATGTACTGATTTGATTAATCTGTCAACTATAAACCATATAGCATCATAATCCTTCACCGTTAGAGGCAACTCTATCACAAAGTCCATAGTTATTTTCTTTCATCTCCATTCGGGGACAGTCAAAGATTGCAATTCCTTAGCTGGACATTGATGTTCTACCTTAACTTGTTGGTAGGTGAGGCATTTTTCTACAAACTCTAATATATATCGCTTCATTTTTGGCCACTAGTATAGGGTCTTGAGATCATGATACATTTATGTTTATCCCGGATGTACCGAGTAGGATGTTGAATGAGCCTTACTTATAATGGTATGCCGTAATTCTACATCTTTGTGGACATAAAATCAATCCTCAAATCATAAAATTCCATCATTAAATTGTTTGAATTTTGTAGGTTTCCCACTCTTAAATTTATGTTTGATCTTTTCAACCAATCTATCACTTTCATCTTCTCCCTAATTTGATCCAGGAAACTAGGTTGAGGAGATATGACCATTAACTCAAATTCACCAAGGTTTAGAATCTTGAGATCAAAGTCTTGAATTTCCTTATCTAATTCTTTAGCTCTGGGTTCATCTGTAGCTCCCTTAGGACTCAATGCATCTGCTACTATATTTGCTTTTCCTGGGTAGTAGTTAATTCTTTAGCTCTTTTCGTATGATTTCAACTGACGAGAAGCAATGCAATCACTTTTTCGTGTTGCATTAAGACAAACCAAATCGTTCCTCGAAGCTTCACTATAAATAGTGAAACCACCACTATTTGAGGGAAGAGTTACACTGTAGCTAATTTTGGTCTTTCTTTCAACGTTTGAAAACTTTTCTCGCAGTCTTCTATCCAATTAATTAAATGGAACACTTTTTCAAGTCAACTAGGGTAAGTTGTAGTGCAACGGAGCTAAGTATGAGGCTAGAGGAGATCAATAAGTGATAAAATAAACAACACGAGGAGTAAACAATGAAGAAGAGAAACCAAGAGAAGAGAAAAAGGCAGGGAAGAGAATTCAAGTCATGAGAACAAGTGCTATTATTCAATTCGCGTTTGAAGTTTTTCCATGAAAGGTTAAATTAGGTTGATCAGTATCATTCTGTTGATGTGTAATGTGTTTAGAAAATAAAAAAAAAATTCTTTATTTTGTCTAATCCAAGGGCTGTAAAATAGACAAGTGTAGGGTTGATTTTATGTATTGTAGTAAGTTAAAATTTCACCTTTTATAATGTAAAAAAGGCTGTTGTCTTATGTTTTTCCTTCTTCCTAGACTTTTCCAACACCTCTGTTTTTCCCCTGCATCACTGGTTTACTGTCCAACTTCTTCCCTTTTTGCTACTGGTGCATTTCTGCTGTTATTTCCACACATTACAGGTCCACAAAGCTATATAAACAGTCAACATTATTGGTATCAGAGCTTCTCCAGGTCTGGTTCGTTCTCTGCTGCAACAAAAAAAAATCTGAATCAAAGGTTAAAAAATGAGGGTTTTTGCTGAAATTAAAATGGCAATCACTGGTTTACTGTCCAGCTTCTTCCCTTCTTACTACTGGTGCATTTCTGCTGTTATTTCCACACATTACAGGTCCACAAAGCTATATAAATAGCCAACATTATTGGTATCAGAGCTTCTCCAGGTCTGGTTCATTCTCTGCTGCAACAAATAAAAAAAAATCTAAATCAAAGGTTAAAAAATGAGGGTTTTTGCTAAAATTAAAATGGCAATCACAAGTCGTTCAAGTAGAAGTTTACAGCAGTCCTTTATTCCAATTTTTTATGGCCAAAACTATGATTTTTGGTGTGTGAAGATGAAGACTTCATTCATGGCTATGGATCTATGGGATATGGTGGAGAATGACTTTGAAGAACCTGAAAATGAAGAAGTCCTAACAGCAGCCAAGAAGAAGGAACTTAAAGAAGCAAGGCAAAGGGATGCAAGTGCACTTTCAATGTGGCATAGGGCAGTGGCTGATTCAGTCTTTCCAAGAATCATGATGACAAGCAAAGCAAATGAAGCATGAATGATTCTAAAGAAGGAATACCAAGGAGACTTGAAGGTAAGAGCCATTAAACTTCAATCTCTTAGAAGAGATTTTGAAAATATGAAAATGAAAGACAATGAATGTGCTAAAGAATTTTCGGATAGATTTAATGAGCTTGTAAATCAAATGAAGTCATATGGTGAGGATGTTACAAATACAAAAATGGTGGAAAAATTTTGATTAGCTTGCCGGAAAAATATGATCCTCTTGTGGTGGTGATTGAAGAAACAAAAAATCTAGAGGAGTTAAAATTTGAGGAGTTGATGGGTTCATTGAAATCATTTGAACAAAAGTTGAATCGACATTCCTAAAAATCAATGGAGAGTGCATTTCAATCTAATCTAAATGTTGGATCAAATAGCACTTAAGACAGCCCCAAAATTATGAAAAGATGATGGATATGTCAAGTAGAAGTGGAAGAAGTAGTAGGGGAAGAGGAAGAGGAAGAAGTCCAAGAGGTAGAGGTAGAAGTAATTTTGAAAGGAGGTTTAGTGGAGAAAATCAATCACAAAGGTGCAAAATTTGTAAGAGAAGTAACCATGATGAAAATGATTGTTGGTTTAAAGGGAAGCACAATGTTACAATTGTAAAGGATTCAGACATGTGCAAAAGGATTGTAGAGCAAAGAATACTCAACAAGCCAATTGTGTAGCCGAGAAGGAGGATGAATCAAATTTGTTTTATGCTTCTTTGAATGCACCGGAATCAACAAATGAAGCATGTTTCTCAAGTTCAAATTGCTCAAATGAAACTCAATGGTACTTGGATAGTGGATGCACAAATCACATGACTTCAAATGAAGAAATCTTTATTGATATGGAATATTCAAACTCAAAAGTGAGATTGGGAAATGGAGATGTAGTAAATGTGAAGAGAAAAGGAAGAATTGGAGTTCAAACGAAGAAGGGCTCTAGACTTATTCGAGATGTCATGCATGTACCGGACTTAGACCAAAATTTGCTAAGTGTTGGACAGCTTTTAGAGAATAGCTATTCTCTATTTTTCAATAATGGTTATTGTATTATTCGTGATAAAAAGGCTGGAAATTCAATCATAGCAAAGGTGAAAATGGAGAATAAAAGCTTTCCTCTAAAATTCAAGCATTCAAATGACAAACATTTTCGAATGGTGGCTAAAGACTTTTGGTTGTGGCACAAACGGCTTGGACACTTGAACTTTCAAGGGATGAAATTATTGGAGCAGAAAAATATGGTTAATGGGCTTCCAAAAATTGAAGAAAAGCACGAAATTTGTGAAGGATGTGCATTTGGAAAGCATCACCGTCAACCATTTCCAAAAGGAGCTTGGAGAGCAAAGAGGCCACTTTAATTGGTGCATACAGGTGTTTGTGGACTGATGCATACACCATCCCATCCACAAAATAGGTACTTTATCCTATTTATTGATGATTTTACAAGAATGACACAGATTTATTTCATGAGACAAAAATCTGAAATTTTTACAATCTTTAAAAAATTCAAGATTTTTGTTGAGAAACAAAGTGGCCCATTTTATAAAAGTTTTGAGGAGTGACAATGGTAAAGAATATACTTCAAACAAATTTGACATTTTTTGTGAATTTGAAGGTGTTGATAGGCAATTGACAGTTGGCTATACACCACAACAAAAGGGTGTTTCTGAGAGGAAAAATCAAACCGTGATGGAGATGGCAAAATCAATGTTGCATGAGAAAAAGCTTCCAAAAGATTTTTGGGCTGAATCGGTTTATATGGCCGTTTACTTGCTAAATCGATGCCCAACAAAGGCGGTATGGAACATGACTCCTATTGAAACTTGGAATGAGAGAAAACCTTTCGATGACACACTTGAAAGTGCTTGGATGTC